>OZ026626.1:61418656-61565795 GCA_964020975.1 Hermodice carunculata | reverse complement strand
TAAACTGTTACTTCATATGATGATGACTAATAGAGGTTTCACATACAATAACGGTACTGCAAACTCTCTCTCTCTCTCTCTCTCTCTCTCTCTCTCTCTCTCTCTCTCTCTCTCTCTCTCTCTCTCTCTCTCTCTCTCTCTCTCTCTCTCTCTCTCTCTCTCTCTCCCTCCCTCCCTCCCTCCCTCCCTCTCTCTCTCTCTCTCTCTCTCTCTCTGTGTAACTGTCACATGAAGCCTTATGCATACCAAGAAAGCAGTTTCTACAATTTTGTCCATGTGCCTTACATCTTTTCCACATAAAAATTTGATATATTCATTATTTATACAATTTTATACTGACTACCTACACAGGTATATAACTCTGAACTACAATTCAAACTGTGACTAAAGTTGAACTACTCAAGGCTACCTGCTCTCAATTATAACAAAGCTGCCAGATTCATATTCCTTGTGAAAAGACCTTTAATTCAAGTACCAGCATGCCTATAGTTCCACAGCATATACTGGTCAGGGTCAACAGCTTTCCTCTGGATGCTTTGGATGCAATGAGCCCAAAGCATGTCAAGAAAAGCTGTTGACTTAGTCCAAAACTTGGCACTGAAAGAGATAAACTAAAAATACTCACAAGAAAACTGCTAAGTCCATAATTTAACCCTTTCCCCTTAAATTAAAACGGAGTCAAAAGCTTTCTTGGGCAAGGGTAGGCCATACTTAGTGCCCAACCAATGCCCAGGAAAGCTGTTGACCTGAGCATGTGATCTTGATAGGTCTCAGCTGCAATTCCTAGTCAAATTGTTTTTCATCACTGTTGAAATCTGCTGAAGACACTGAAGCATACATTTGACCAGCAGCCACGTTTGGTCAGTTTAAGGGGAAAAGGGTTAAACTAAAAGAGTCAATATACCTGCACTTAGGATCCCTTGGGACAGGAAGCAATGCTTGGTTGCCAGGTAGACGGGGTGGCCTTGCACTTAACTATATAGCAAAATGCTGTTTCACAGAAACTTTCAGTTTTTTCTGCTCAACATTTAAGACTCTTAGACAACAGGCACGAGGCAGGCGGGGTACAAGATGGTGATCTATTGCAAAGAAAATCATAGCGTACAGCTATCTCAACCAATCAAATGAACTGTTTGAGAACACAGTCGCAAAGGTTGCGAGGAAAGTGACACAACAGCTGTGATTTGTCAGAAAACTAGCCACTTTTTTCTTTGAAAGAAATACCTACAGCTCTTCAGGTAATATAGTTGAACTGACTGCCAACCAGCTATTAACTCACCCAAGTTGAATGTGTTCTTCACTGAGGTGAGGTGTGCCCTTAGCTGGAATTCTTGCATTGTTTGACCATGCAGTCATGGTTTAGTTGCTCCTAGGCATGCTACTACATTATGGTATGATATACCAGGCAATACAAAGATTATGATATGATATGCCTGGCAATACAAAGATTATGATATGATATGCCAGGCAATACAAAGATTATGATATGATATGCCAGGCAATATAAAGATTATGGTATGATGCACCAGGCAAAATAAAGATTATGGTGTGATGTGCCAGGCAATATAAAGATTATATGGTATGATATGCCAGGCAATACAAAGATGGTGGTACAACATAGTGGGCAATACAAAGGTTACGGTATGATATGCCTGGCAATACAAAGATTATGATATGAAATACCAGGCAATACAAAGATTATAATATGATATGCCTGGCAATACAAAGATTATGATATGATGTGCCAGGCAATATAAGATTATGGTATGATGTGCCAGGCAAAATAAAGATTATGGTGTGATATGCGAGGCAATATCAAGATTATGGTATGATATGCCAGGCAACAGAAAGATGATGGTATTCATGACATACTGGGCAATACAAAAACAATGGCATGACATAACATACTGAGCAATGAGAAGATGATGGTATGACAACTGGGCAATATTTAGTTGATGGTATGACATGCTGGGCAATAAAAAGATTATGGTATAACATACTGGGCAATAACAAAGATGATGGTATGACATTCTGGGCAATAACAAATATGACAGTATGATATACTGGGTAATACAAAGACCATTGACTTTAGACAAGGAGTGTTAGTAGTTGACTAAACATTTTCAGTGAGGCATTTGTGCACCTGTCATTTAATTTGAGCATATAGAATGATGAGTAAGTCTGCACAGAATGAATGGAATAATGGGAAGTCAAATACTACATAGTGGGCATCAACTATTGAGGAAAAAGTTTATTCTTATCATTGATGATAAACATAATCATGTATTTTAAGATGTTTTTCCATGTGCTGAGAGATACCCACGCACGATATAGTAAACGGAAATTTCAAAACGTGTGCTTGCTATTTGGAGTCTATAAGAGTTAACTAACTTCTACTTGAATGGATTGCAAACGGTACTGCTCAATGAAGTCTAGCATGCAGCAAGTTGTTGGATCTTGCTCAAAGACAACTTGGCTTCATCTGTGATAGCATCAGTCTCTCCAGCAGACAGGATTCACATGTAACCAGTTATCGCTTGTCTTGATTGCTACACATTGCGGCTCTGTTCGCCTGCCGATATCATCAAAGTTTGCATTCTTCAGTTTCATTTATTGCCCTGGTGAGTCCCCATCTTACATAATAACTGCACATAGCACTGTGAGAAGCCGCATTCATTTCCGATCCTCAATGCTATATTACTCCATTTGGTTTGATATAATTGCTGATTGCTCAAGTAGATGTGCAGGTGGTGGTAAATACATAGTATTGGTCCCTGTAAATAGATCGACACTGTCACTACCATGATCTATACATGTACAGAGTGCCTAGTACTCTATTAATACACAAAGTACTTCTATCACACTGTGAGTAAACAGAAAATAATTACAAAAACAGTTTAACTGCATTTTTACTACCCACACTTGATTCCCTCCTTTTTCAGGTCGAAGGATTATTCTTACAAGCCAGGTGTTTGTTTGTCATATTTCATTTTCTTCGTGATATATTTCCGTACTTTCATTTTCATCACCTGGCGAGTGATATGTCTACATACTGAAGACATTTTTAACCCTGTCCTCCTCAAAAGACGAAGATCTGACAAGTTTTCTCTTGCCTGCTTTTGCATTTACGAGAAAATTAAAGCCCTTCATGCTCGACAGCTCTTTCTGGCTTCCTTCATGCACTTTGAAACTTGTTGATGGAGTGATATATTGGATGGAGGAAGGCAAGCCACGACATCCTCCTTGATGAATGAACCATTGTACGCTTAACTCCTGTCTTGCTGCCACCTGAACGTCCAACTTGAAATGTTGTCTACCACACAAATTTTGTGAAGCAATCTATACAAAAACTCCAGTGAATTTGATAAAATATTTGAATGAAAGTTGCAGAAGGGAGCATCAAGGATCCTGAGCTCAAGTTGACAACTTTTCCTTTGATCTTTTCAAACTCTTGTGGCCACCAAAAAAGTGTCACGAGAAAAGTAGGTTGCTGGCCTCTTGGGGGGTAAGGGTTAAGTAGTGGAGAAGTGGAGAGTGCAGCACTCACATGCCGTGTACATAGCCCCTGCCTATTGCTGCCATACTGCACACAACTTGCCATAAATCTCATACCTATAGGCCAGTCTCTCTTTCTCTCTGTACCAGCACTGCACTGCTGATAGCACATGTACAAGCCGCCATCCTGGACTCTTCCCCACTGTGGGAAATGCATCACTGCCAGCAGCTTATTGGAGCCGCGAGTCCTCAACACCTGCTGCAGGAAAGTAGTCGAGCACCGGTGCAAGTATTTCTCCCCTTTTCAGTGGAAATATGCTGGGAAAGTACATCATATTGGGCTGATCACACTTTGAGTGGCTCCCTAGGGTGGATACTTTACAGAAACAATACAAAATATACACTGATTCACGAGTGCTAGAACAGATGGCTAGATGAGTGTGGGGGATACACTGTAGGTGGCTGGCAGACCTACGCAGAGAGAAGAACGCTGCCCACATGAATCGTGGCAATGGATGGAGGTGTATGGATTGATGGATGAATGGTAAAAAAGATGAAGGCAACAGAAAGAACAAGCATGACACATAAAAGGGCAGCAATTTAGGATGGAAGGACAGAGGGGGGGCGGGGGTACTTCCTATACATTTTAGGGCACGTAGGTGCCACTCAGAGTTTGAAATGCAGGCCCAAACATGAGCTAAATGAATGAATAGGGGTTCCTTGGGAAAAGTTAAACTTTGCATTGGTCCACTAATAAAAAAGAATGTATTCCATACTATACACAACAACAGTAGAAAAGGGAGGTCTTTCAGAGAGACTGGTGTTGTGACACGGGGGTCTTTGGGAGCAACTAAAGCTGAAAATAGGGTGACTTATTGGTGGCACCCACCTTTATAGGCATATATGAGGAGTACACTCCCCCCACCCACCCCACACCCCCGGACAGACAAGGGAATGAATGGCTACATATGTGCCTCCAGAAAGTCTAGCACCTACTTTTGAGTGGTCCCCTGGTGGCCCACCAGTGGTCTCTTGGAGGGACACTTGCCTGAGGGACCTCTGTTGGGCCGACACTGTGGGCTGCTTGTACCAGCAAATGAGTCACACCTGGGTCTGGTGCAAGAACGTTATTCTGGCAGAAGGTATTCATATTCAACTTTTTTTTTAACTGCAGACCTGCTCTGGTTCTCTCAGTTGCTAGGAAACAGAACTATGCCTCCATCATGATGAAGACACTTGTAAAAGTTATGTTACTTAACTGCCCAGAAACAATCCCTTTTGTACTAAACAATGATTTTTTAAAAATATGTTTAGTATCCCGTATGTTTTAAGATTTAGTGAATGACTTTTTCTTGAGCTTTTTGCTTTCTGGAGTTGTTATTTTCATCATAGAAGCATATGGCCCTGCTTAAAACATGAAGCTGCCCTCCTTCCTGCCAAGCTCCGAGCTGTAGCCTACATGTAGGTGGCAGCACAAGATCCCAGTTAATATGAATATACCTCCTATTACCATAATGTGGGCAGTAGGGTTGCCGTGTGGCCCCCACCAGTGGTCCACCAGTGGCCTACCAGTCAATATGATGCAAGACTTTCTGTAATTACTGTATTAAAATAGGGTAGATGGAGGATGAAAGGACAACAGAATGGAGACGCAGTTGAGTTGGTTTATGAGTGAGAAGGGGAACTACATGATGAGTGGGTTTGAACCATGCACATATAATGGTAAGAAAGTGGGAAGACCTCGAAGATGAACGCCAAAGAAACTAACCTCGATGAGCATATGAACCACAAGGTCAGGAAGAGAAGGAGAAAGGACCAAGACAGAAAAATAGAAAAGCGTGAGTTGGACAGGGATAAACTAATGTACATTGCTTTAACTTCGCTGAATTATGTTTTTCCGTTTATTCTGCTTGTGGCACAAAACTGTGCAAATGAAAAAACTGCGAAATAGTATTTTCACATTGTTTGAATAGGAACTGAACTAAAAATAGTAAAATTAAAACTACAGTTAACTGCCAAAAATGCAGAAACTGAAAACACACAAAAAAATGCAATTTACAGTACCATGAGCAGCATTTATAATCAAAATGAATACATTCTTGGTGGCGGAAGCCACCAGCCACTGGTGGCAAGTAGTTACCACCACCAAGAATGATCGAGTTCTGACTGAAAACACATGTGAATGATTGTTCGTATTTATCCCATGTTTCATTGACAAATCATATTTCATTATGACAACAGAACAAAGGAAACATTTTTAAATGCATAAAGGGCTCTTGAATGTTGCATTCCACCAGAGTGCACATGAATATTTCATCAAAAACTAAGCAATTAGTCACTCAATCCGCACGTCACATGCGCCAATACTGATGACGTCATTGAGATGATTTCTTGCTCACAAGAAACCAAGCTTGTATTTTTGTCCAATAGCCTTTATTATAAAATTTATAAATATGGGCAAAAGATGAGTGAAAATAATAGAAAGATGAGTGAAAACAGGAGAAAGAGTGAAAACAGGAGAAAGAGTGAAAACAGGAGAAAGAAGAGTGAAAACAGAAGAAAGAGTGAAAACCAGAGAAAGAGTGGAAACAGGAGAAAGAAGAGTGGATCAGATGAAGAAAAGATGAGAGAGAAGACAGATCGAAAGAAAAAAGGAATTGAGGGAAAAAAGAATGGGTGAGGCGGGTGCATGGCAAACGCCAAGACACAGGTAAGAACAGACCTAAAATAGCAGGTAAAAGGCATAAACACACAGTGACAGCAAACATACGCAAAGCTAATTTATTGCCACAATTATTAAGGAACACATCGAGAGATCCCCACAGATTCTCTGTGTATCAACCCGTGGTACGTCTATTGTTGGCGAGATGAGCACACACAGCTCTGTGTTGATAAGGCTCGCCGCCCCGGTCCACGCCACGACCCAAGCACACATCCCGAATGCTCATTTCAGCGCAACCATGATGAGAATCATACCTTTCTATTACTCTCTATGATAGTAGATATAATGGTGCTATAACCTGCCTACGCTTGGTGATTTATCTCCTATTTACAGCAAATCCTTTGAAGAAGATTCTAGACTGTTAAATCAGCCTTTGTAGCGGATCCTAGACTGGTAAATCAGTCTTTGATGAATTCATGCTCCTATCTGAATAATGTGTCTACAGGTCAACCATTGTGTCTGACAAACTTGGAACAAAAATGGGGCCAAATAAGATAAAGCATACCTGGCTCTTTCGGGAGTTTTCTTATCCTGGCATAGCGAAACAATTAATGATAAACAGCCTGTCCAGTTTGACTCAGTCTTTGGAAATTACCATGAAGATAAGTTTACATTAGAATATCGTGTTGCTTGACTGCTGCAAAATAAGCAAGTTATCCTGAAGAATGGGATAGTCCCTCGCTGATGAGAAAGCTTAACACAAAGCTCTCACATAACTGTCACTATGTGATAGTGAATACCTCTGTGAATTTGGTAGTAATCAGATATCCCAAATATTCACGTATGTACACCTCTGAGCCGGCAGTCGGGGAATAGATAGGATCTTTTTTTTCTTGAGAACCGATCTCTGCCAACCTCATTGACAAAACACATTTCTTCATCATATAAACTCTTTTCCACCATAAAAGACTTCTAGTCACAACACAATGGAAATGAACCTAATTTTTGCTGGAAATGGCACACTTCTACGAAAGAACTGATTACAGGCGTTGTCCCCCCTTCTTTAAAGAAATGTCTCTCATCCCTGGGGCTCAACTCAATGCCCATTGAAGATTCCTTTCCATGTTTACAAAATTTAATTACCAATCTCTGTAGGGCTGAAAGAATGTCAAAAAAGAAGGATAGCGCAGTAAATTATCTCCTTCAGTGCCATTGGTTGCTTGGCCATAAGTCTGCTGAGAAAATACATATAATCTTGTTTATTTTCTCCTCAGCTATTATATCCAGGGTACTACATTTGTCCAGTTATGCGAGTCAACCAAAGTCCTGGTGAAAACGCATTTCTCCTGCGCTAGAAAATTTCATATAATTTTGAGTACTTGTGTTATCAGCATTATGCTGTATCTCGCACCATTTTATGTTACCAGCATTGCGCTGTATTTCATACAATTTGTTATCAGCATTATGCTGTATCTCATACAATTTTATGTCACCAGCATTATGCTGTATCTCATACAATTTGTTATCAGCATTATGCTGTATCTCATACCATTTTATGTCACCAGCATTATGCTGTATCTCATACCATTTTATGTTACCTGCATTATGCTGTATCTCATAGCATTTTACTGACTCTTGTGTTGTTAGCATTGTAACGTATCTTGTCCTTTTGTTTAGCACTCATATAGTTACCATTATTCTGTATCTCATGTCCCTATATTGAGAAAAATATTAAAGAAAAATTGTTCACCAGGGGGCAATTGACTTACATGGTAATCAATAGGAATGCATGCATTAACTGAAAGGTACGAAATTCATTTAAAATCAGGGATCCATATCACCACCAAGTGAACAACTTTGTTTCCAACTTCACAGGAGCCACATTTCTACGAAGTCAAACAAAACTAGATGATCCAAAGGATTGATGGATCATCCTACTGCAATCAGTGATATGTGCTTTGAAAGGTGCCATGATACTAACTGCCCTAAATAAATATGTATTAGGTCACCATGACCTTGAAATTATGTCAAGGTCATCCAAAAAATACAGCATACATAAAGCCTTTATGGAATGGTTCTTTGGCACAAAAATGAAAGGCTTAGCTTTCATAGGACTTGAAATGTGGGGAAAAAGGTATGCTGCAAAATACACCTTTAGGAGCCATATGACCTTGAAACAGGTCGACAGCAAGCCACATGCCCTACACATGATACATCTGTGGTGTAAATTTCATAATTCTACCTGAAACAGTTTATAGGCTGTGACAGATGCAACGGAACAAGACAGACAGACAGACTGCAGCTGCCCCTATCCAACTATTCCTATGCCCCCCTATACCACCTTTAGTGGCAGGGGACAAGGTCTGGAGGTCCCCATAATTGTCCCTGAGCAATTTTATAGCAATTGGCCTTGCGGTTTCAGAGAAGATAATTTTTTAAGTTTTTTGCCCCAAAATACACATAAGCACTCATTAAAAATCCAAAAAACATTGGAGCATGACCATTTCAACTCACTTGGTTGGGACCCACTAAAGGTTTATCCCTGTCGAATCTGAGGAGAATCTGTCGAATGGTTTTGGAGAAGTCGAAAATGTGATTGTTGATGAATGATGGATGCTGGGATGGAAGATGATGGACAACTATGTGATTGCGATGAAAAGAAAGTCCACACTTACAACATAAAAATCAGGGGGAAAAAATCAGGCTGGGGTTCCCCTAGATAAACTATTTTTGTGGTTTATTCCCCTTCTCCTTGACCTAAGACCGACATCTGTCATGGTCTTTTCCCCATGCTAGCTACATTATTTTTTATTTTATTTTTTTTTTTTTCATATTCAGGGATATTATCTAGCATCTGAATCTCTAGGCAACCATAATGGTATCATGTGAAATAATTCATAAATGAATTGTGCCACAGTCAGGGATCCTGCGTCTGACCTCACGGCATAAAATCTAAAACATCAAAAAACAGAAGATCATCATGGATTTGCAGCACAGAGCATTTATACAGAGGTCCAAGCTTGTACTCATCAAGCCGTCAATGAAGGCCATTCTGACTGTCAGCCCGGGGAACTGAGGCTTGCTGCCATTCGAAACCAGTGCATACCGTTTGTTTACCACGTTCATGGTAGGCAATAATATACAAGCGAAACAGCTTACAAATATGACTTTATTAAGCAAATACTTGCCAAAACATTGAAAAACATCCTCATAATGCTTGTGCGCTTGCTTTCAGATCAAATCACACTGCATCAGCACTTCGACCGGCTCTGAGTAAAAAAAAAAAAAAAAAAGAAATCAAGGGTGGTGTCTCTCTTGACTCAGCAGTACCCATCTGCTACAAACACCGCTTGACCAAAGACAAAGGTAACTTTGTGAAAAACAAGTGCTGACTGGTTGCATTACATTGGAGGGGGGGGGAGAGGGGGAATGAAAGAAACTTTAGAATCGTATCTTTGGTAGAATACGCTCTATGGGATGGGACACTCCCCTACCATCCTTCTGCACACGTCAAAACAAATTTGGGTTGGCCATTTCCAATATAGCAGCCTAAGAGATTTCTCCAATTTACAATTTCAAAAATGTCTAATTAATGATTAAGCATATGAATTGCATTAAATTTTGATATGGGCATATATAATACAATGATACATTAGCCTGTTATAGAATCGGTACCATATTATCAACACTACGCAACACTTCATGGCCACGCTTGACTGTCAGTTACACCAGGTGCACACACAGGTCTAGTCTGTCTGAAGAGGATACATCCCAAGTTCAAGGGATTTATCTGGAATCCTGTTTTTTTAAATCCCGGAGCGAAGCGTAGAGTCCAGATAAATCACGAGAACAAGGGATGTATCCTTTTTATACCATGCCTTCTTTGTTTTCATGAATATAAATGCATTTTAAAATGTATTCACCAAAGCAAATCAGTCCTGTGTTGAAATATAGCCACAGAAATTAAAGCAGGGATATATGTGTAAGCAGGTGACATATATATCCCTTGAGAAAACAAAGTAGGCATGGTATACCGGATTCAACATTCCATTATGTGTCTGCCGTGATCAAAATGGTTCCTATACCCACCACCCAGCATGTGTCATTAACAAATTAAGAAGAGGCCTTGAATCAAAACAACAGAGATACATTTCCAGCTGCTGTTTGATTGTGCACAGTGACTGATCTGACAATGTTATTGTAGTCCATTTGCTGAAATCAGATCAGCTGTCTTGAACATCATGCTCGTGCCACACAAAATCCTGTGAATATTGCTGAAACTGCAAACAAACTCACAAGTAAATGATATCTAAGCCATAAATCTGCTGTTGAGTTCATATTTGTCATACAATGATTAGTCCAAGGGCTGTTTTTAACTCTATATTCTCATGATTTCTGCAATAAGGAAACATTCTTTGCATCTGGCGGCCATTTTGCCCAAGGCTGTTCATACTCAATGTCTCAGTGCGTACATAAAAGTAGACATACTTGCCCAAGAAGGCAGAAAAAAAAAATCAGAAAAAAAAGCATTTTTGTCCCAAATTTAACATTATATACAATGAAAAGCATCCAAGATATCTCAATCATGTTTGCAAACTAATTGTATTATCAGTTCAAGAATAATTGAAAAGAGTTTTGCACAATGCTACAAAGGCATTCTGGAGGAAAATTAAAAAATTGACAAAGCACACTAACATTCATAAAACACAAGAAAAAAGTCACAGTGCCATCTCTTGAACAAGTGTCCCTATGCAACTTCAAAGCAATACCTTTGGTCCAAATCAGCTAGTACTGTGAGCTACTGCTCCAACGCAGCAATCGCACCCCCCACTCTCCACTTGGCAACCGGCCTTTCTCAGTTTCTGGGTAGATCACTCGGTTCTCGGCCATCTCACACGTTTCTGCCATTGATTTGTTGCGCATTATTTTTCTGCAATAGTCCAGTTGCTATACGGAAATAACGTGGGCACTGGGTGTTCTGGTGTCAGACCTTTACCCCCAACAAAATGTCTTGAACAAATTCTGTCAAATTTGCCTGGCTCATACTCTTCTGGTCTTCTCACCATATTCAACCACTAATGTCATTTCTGTTTGTCTTTCTTTGGAAGAAAACTGTGGAAAGTTACGCCTTGCATCAAGGGGTATTTATCCAATTTATCCAGTTTTCTTGTGTCTGACTTACAGTCAGGACCTTTGCAATTGTAGACTGTCAGTGTAGCTTGTGAAGATTCCCATCATATGTTGGAAAATAACGATTAACTTTGGCAATGTCTTTTACCTGTACTTTACTTTGGCACGATATGTCTTCTATATTGATGTGGCCTAACCTGCCGCAAGGTCACTTGGAAATGACCATAGTGGCTACCCGCGGTACTAGCTAATTTGGACTTTAGGTATTGGCCTGGTAGTTTTGGAAAAGATTTTTGAACATTTTCCATCAAAAATTGAACAAATTAATACAAAATCTAAAAAACACTGGAGCATAACCATTTGAACAAACTTGGCAGAGAGCTATGTCAGGTAGATCTCCACCAACTTTGAAGGAAATGTGGCTTGTGGATTTGGAGAAGAAGTGAAAAATGTAAAATGTGGATGAAGAGACGACAGACGATTGAGCCTCCTGAAAGCTCAGCTGTACTGCCAAGTTAGCTGAGCTAAAAAACAAAATGACTTTTGTCACATCAGATGTTTGCTATCAGTTTTAATGGAAAAAAGTTACATGCCAACAATTGGTTTGAAGTCGCTCGTGGTTGACGGCCAATGTCTCTTTCCCAGTCATTTTCCATATTGACTGGCAATGTTCCATAGAAATCTTTCCTTTTTGCATTCAATAGCCCATCAGTTACTTTTATTTGAGTGCTTTCTCTGCACCGAGTGTTTTAAAACTAGTTTCCAATAGCCATCATATAAAAGGAGACCAACTATTGTGGAACAAAGACACTGGTTTCCATTAGCCGTGATACAAGGAACCAAATTTTGTAGAACAATGGAATGAAATTTGTAACAAGTAAACCCCATATGCTCTACATCCAAGTAAACAATCATCTTTCTTATGTTTTTGCCATGCCAGGTTGCATAAGAAAACGGAGTTTTGTGGTATGCATTTCTGTGTTTTGATCTTTCCATATAGGGAAGTAGGGCTCATTAGCTTTGACATCACAGCTTGCTTCTGAAAAATAACCCCAATAAAGTGGCATAAATTTATTTTCATACATGGTATTTTAAAGGAAGCAATAGGTTAGTTGAGTGGAAATGTGTCTTTGAAGTGCAGGAATCAACTAAGTATCAAACTTTGCCATTTCTGATATACTTCAAACACATCACATATAATCAACAGGGGTAACAGGGATAATTGTGCATGTGTGTGTGAAAAATGTTGATTCACATCGAAAAAAAAAAAAATCTCAAAACTAAAGCATCTGACAAGCTGATTCAATAAGGCCAAACTACCCCAGGGTGTATACCTGTTCTTCATCAACTGCATCACATGAAGAAGAAAAGATTGAAAATGCTGTCGTTCTTTATAGCAAGATAATAGAGTTGTGGAAGTGTGTTTCTCACCCCAGTCAGGTGCAGGCTGATCAGACTGGCTGCTCTGATGAGATGCATGCAGAAATCGCGTCATTAGTAACACTTAAAACACAGTCTCCTGAGCCTCTACATGGCAGGAATTATTCTTGATTCATGCAATCACTAAATACGGCCCAGGCCCATCTCAGGAATGTGAAAGTGCTAAATCTGTCACACGGCGAAGCACCTCTGAGGCACTCCCCGCACAATGGGTGCGCCTGAGGCTGATAGTAATGCAAAGCCCGAATTGCTCATTTTCTGAGAATAAACTGACAATAAAGGATGCATTTTTTCACACTTCATAATGCGATGATTGTGTTCAGAGGACTGGAAATTGTAGATGAACATCAGTTGCTTGGAGATGAGTCAGAGTGAAAGAGCCGAGGATTAGCGGGGCACGAATTCTGATTGCAAATCCATCTGGTTCCCCGTGCATGGCTCTAAACTGTTGTCTGGTTCCCACTCATTTATAAAATGACATCGGAAGCTCAATTGCTCACATGGCACCCTGGAGGTTGCCAAGCTGTGAATAGCCATACATGCTGCCATAACTGCAAAGTAAGTAGCTCCTTCCCAACCACCTTCATTCACTTAAGTCGAAATTCATGTTTCATGAAAGCCTACATGCAGAACTGAAAACTGACCTTTCTGCACAGAAAGGCTGATCAGTTCAAGGTAAATGGGGAGCATTTGTTAATGCAGGGGAGCATTTGTTAACCCTTTTCTCACCAAAGAGCTTACCTGCATCTTTCCTTAAAACATACATTTTTTTGGTCTCCTCTTGGGGCCAAAACCCTCATAAGCAAATTTTTAAACTTTGCAAATCTTGTATCATGGTCTACACTTCAACGTATTTCATGCAAATATTAGGCACATTTTATCTATTTTTCCTTAAGATATCTGTGTAGAGTATCGTTCATATATATCTGGAATGTTGAAATATCCATTCCTGCATGTCCAGGGTTAATTGAGAAACTTTGGTTCATATTATGCTTGCTTCTGTGATCAAAGAGGCAACGCAACTCTGGTGGCTTACATCATCATATGCTGTGCTCTTTGCCAGTATATAGTCCCATGACTAGTTTGGTCACTCTCTTTACACTATGAACAGCATTCCCGTCCGTAACATGTCAAGGATTGTTTCAACAGATTCCACTGCAAGCAAATTTGCCGAACAAAAGTCGTTTTTGTTCTCATTGTGTTTCTGCTGTGTCTTTTCGTCAAGCAGCTATACAAACATGACCGAGGGATGCCTCGCTTCACATTGTCTTTCTTCCATGGAGTCATGCAGCTACTACGAGGGTTTCTAAAATATTTTCCCTGAAAAACTGATAGTGTTTGCTTAATGTAGCCTGCTGTTACACTGATCAATAATCTTGATTAACCCTTCCAGTGCCATATTTTGGACCGAGTCAACAGCTTCCTCCACAGATTTTGCGCACATTTAACCCAAAGTGCACCAAGGAAAGCTGTTAACCTGAAATATTAGATATTCTATGTAACTACAGGCATGCTGGTACTTGAATGAAAGGTCTTTTTGCAGGGAACTTGATTCATGCACCCTGAACATAATTGAGAGCAGTTCGTTTTAAGTAGTTCGACTTAAGTCACAGTTGGCAGTGAAAGAGTTAAAGTCTGCTAAATGCTGGGACAATGAATGAGACTGACTTGTACAACAATTGAAGAGCTCCAAAGAGTTAATGTTCCTTAATTGACTTGTGTAAGGATGAGTGAGCCTTATTTATCTGCAATCTTTTCACACCTGAGAGATTCTATTTTGACAAGTGTACCAGTTCCTACATATCAGAATTATGAGATGTTTCTCTTTTTTTCCTCCATTATTGCCTGTGTGACTTTTCATTACCTACATGCACCCAAGAAGGTTTGCTGCCCAGGCAACCTACATGTACAAGCTGCAAAAACATCTTTGTTTTTTTTCTGCCCTCTTACTGTATTATCCTATTAAAAAAAAAAAAAAAAAAAAAAAAAAAAAAAAAAAAAAAAACTACATCATTGTGATGATTTTTTATTGTTTTCAATTTTACAGTACCCATATGAATGTATGACACCTGCACAATAGTTCTCCCAAATGTTTGACACAAGGACATGTGATTAAAGGACTAACAGGCAAACTCAGTTCAACCTGGGTTTAACACACACCCACACACCCTCCCCCCCACACACACATATAAACAAAAGAAAAAAGAACATAAAAACACAAAAAGACAAAACTCAAAACCAACCTCAGTGGTACTAGCATATATTTTCACCAATAACTTGCCTGCATAGACAGACCCAGTGATGGCATAAGGTACATTGCATAAGCAATCGAGGGTCACTTCACAGGCAAACTACATGTAAGAACATATGTATATAAATACCATCAACAGACCCATTTTATCTTAAAAACACACTTCATTCAAATACTCATACCTGAAATATATAGATTAATATACACCAAAATAATCATGTTCCAATATATTTTGGCCGATTCAACAGAAAGTTACTAAACTTTGAGCAGTGCCACTCTGCGTTTTCCTTCCTAACATCTGTACTTTTTTTGAGTTCTCTTTTTTTTTTGTCACTTGTATACATTAACTGTAATACAGTCAGTACAGTGAATATACTTGTAATGACACAAAGTATCAGCATCATACACTAACTGGTTGCTACTATACAAAGATTGTAGTTTTTCTTTTTTTTTTTGGTAACAAAGTAACTACAGTGTAGCTTCCCTGTGTATGACAGGGCAGGAGGTGGAGTGGAAGTCCTCATTTACTTGTACAGACAATGTATGTTGACATACCCAGGTGTTATATTAAACACTGTCACCACAAGACAACGGCAGAATCATTATACCAGTATACCACGCAAATATCACAGTCAGTCATCTACTGTAAGTAAGTGAAATGTACAGCTACCCGACTAAGCATGTATGGATCAAAAGCCAGAAAACTAAACGGGGAGTTTGTTGCCTTTGACTGCGACGCATTGCAAGCAGTCAGGCAGGGTAATATGCAAGCAACAAGACGGCTTGTTTGTGGCTACGTCTGTTTACAGCACATTTGACGTGGATGCTGGAGGCAGAACACTTCTATGGTTCACCTCTCTGCGCAGTCCTGTTCCGTGGGCTCTGAGGTTTTACTCGCATCTTGCCGCTCCTGGCTTTTATCTTTTCTCCGTGAAACCCTGTAAAGTGGCTGATCCAGATGTGATCGTCATAACAACTGGTCCTTAACCTGGCTTCAGACAATCAGGCACAGAGGCAGATGAAATGGCCTTAAAGGACACGACTGTGCGATCACATACTGACCAGATTAATTTTAAAGCATGGCTTCAACTGGCAGAGACCATTCTGCCATATGTAGCTTAGACAAGTGTAACCCCCTGGCAAGGACGAGACATCTCAAGGTCTCGACAAGTCGACAAGTCGCCTGATCTCTATACAGTCAAACTTGGCTACCTTGAGAGTCAACCGGAACAACTGATCCTTAACTACATGCAACAGACAGTGAAAGAAACATCTTGATAGTCATTGAAAAAACAGATGGAAGTGTTTTACACAGTGAAAAACAACAAAACGACATTAACACTGAAGTCACATGAAAGAGGATAGCATAGCTTGTAATTATATACAGGATTGTATATATAAAAATATGAAGCAAAACAAATTAGGATCAAATTACACTAAATATAAATAGTAAAAAAAAATGGGTAATTAATTAAGGGAGTGAGTGAGTCTCTGCTGACCCTTCAAGAACTTTCTGCTCCTGTAAATTTAAATTTGAATTTATTTCATTAAACCCCCAGTACTGGAGAAAATATGTACAGATATTTCGATAAAACACAGTATACACAGAGTAAAATGCAAGGCTTCTTCACAAAGAAGAGCCAATGGGTGGAAAGTAGAAATAGTCACCAATCAATGCACCAACATCTCTTTAAAGAAAAATAGAGGCCAGTAAAGTAATACAGTAGTCCCTGTCACGTGAGACCCCTGTTGTGAGAGACCACCCTCTCATGACAGACCGCTTTTCAGAATACCAAGTCCTATACTTCCCATGTTAATATACCTGTCATGAAAGACCACCTGTCTCATAAGACCACTTTTTGTCGCCGTAGGGGTGGTCTCTGGTGACAGGGACCACTGTACCATAATGGATGGTTTTGAAACATGAAAACACCATATAGGATGATTTGCAGGCAACACAGGCACTGTTAACATGGACTTGACAGACAAGACAAACCATCAACCCCTCCCTGGTCAGAGTACAACTGAGTCAACAGCTTGGTGGGGGCTGGGTATATTGCAGCCAACCTAGGCCAAGGAAAGCTATTGACCTGGGTGTACTGCCATGAATAATGGTCTTATATGCAAATCTCAGTAAAAATGTTTTCTAGTAATGAAAATATAAGTAAAAACATTAAGGCAGATGACAATTTACATCCGGGTGCTTTTGAACGATTTGAGTGGAATGGGTTAATGGACCTTTCAGAGGACAAGAAAAAAAAAACACCAACAGTTAATTTGTCATGCAAATTAAGAAATTAAAGAAACATCTTCCATTGACTTGTCAGGCAGGAGATCCAGCAGACGGTTTGAAAGCATGAGACGAAGGAGGAGGTTTGAATGGTAACAAAGAGGCATAAAAGAAGCACACTCAGTGACACAGATGAGTAGGATGAAACACTCAATTGATGGCTTCACAGGCCACAAGGATGCACCAACGAGGCTGGACCATTTCGGTAAAATGTATACGCAAACACTTGTAATGACATTATGTACCACAGCCTCAGTGCCAACATCCTAATTGGGGATGGAAAACCAGGATCCAATTTCACTCTCCGCTGTATAAATATGCATAACATATGTAATATTTTCGTCCAAACAGTGCTCCTCCCCAGGTTTTGATGAGAGTGAGTGGGACTGTGCTATGTAAACAATAGTAAAAATAAGCCAATCAGGAGCAAGAATGACTGATAGCATTATTTGCGTGCCATTAGGCTGACACTGAATTCCACTTGGTCCATGGATTTCTGGTTTACCTGTTTCACCTGCCAGGGCCCTCTTGCTTTATCTTTACGGCTTTTCGTCCCTACGCGTACAGTGCCTTTAAAATTCCGATGTCAATACTGTGTGATGTGATTGAAGGTTCCCACAGCAGCCCAAACAGGTGTTTGGAAACACGCCTATCTGACGGTGCCAGTTTCTGAAGAATGATTTGTTTATGATAGATCATGCATTGCTAATAATGTTCTGCAAAAGCAAAAAAAGGTAGTGCAAAAAATTTACTTTTTGATCATCTTTGTACAGTGGTACCTGCTCTGAAGACCACCTCTCATGAAAGAACGCACTAGTTTCTAAGATCACCATTTCAAGACACTGGCCTTTAATTTCTTTGCTAGCTTACCTGCAGTGAAAGACCACCTGTCATATGTGACCACTTTTGTCTGGCATTAAGGATGGTCTTAAATAGCAGGCATCACTGTACATGCTGAGGGAAACAAATGTGCATGCAACTGTACAAACATATATATCCTTTACACATAATTCAGTTACTAACTGAAGAACATTTACAGCTATTTTATAATCATTACTTAACCCTTTCCCCCTCAAACCCGCCAAAACCAGCTGGTGGTCAAATGTCGCCTGCTTCAGTGTTTTCAACTAATTTCAACAGTTATGAAAAACAATTTGACTGAGAAATGTACATGAGACTTATCAAGATCACATGCCCCATGCCAAGGAAAGCTGTTGACTCAGTCTTAATTCAAGGGGGAAAGGGTTAAGAAGAATCATACCATAAAATACATCCTTGAAACATATACATACACCCCAATAGATGTCTCTCAGGCCATTCACTGTTCCTGCCACTCAGTTGAACAGTTTAGTGTTCTTGATTTGAAGGGCTAGTCCACTTGGTAACACTTATCACAATGAGTGTCCTTTTGTTCCATACTTCTCCACCCACATAGGTATGCGGGGGGGGGGGGGGGGGTGGTGGAGGGGGGGAGGGGTTTTCCACACTGGCATACTGGGCATTTTTATTTGCCGTACCAAGGTATGGGAAGCCTTTTTAATTTCAGTACTTTGTACCGGCCGTTAATTGTACATTTTCTTATTTTCCATACCTTGTACTAGGGCAAAATTATTATTTGTACCAGCATACTAGGGACCCCCCTCCCCTTAAAAGCTTTCATGTAAGCCTATGAAAATACGTATGTCTCATGAAACAAGACCATTGCATAGCAATACATGTACATAGTTCCTCGTCAGCGAACAGATAGTAAAGTTGCGTGGGAAGACAGGGACAAAATGCAACCTGAGCTCTGAAACCATGATCAGCTGAAGCCATTAGGACTTTTTCCTTATTTCCTCTTTGTCTATCCATCTCTCTGCTTATTTAATTACTTTGTTTAATGTTTTTAAATAGCCCACATATCTGCACTTTTTAGTGAATAAGACAGAAGATTGCAATAATAGCAGTAAAACTATATCTTAAATATTTGATTATGATTAGTCTGTGTCAAGTTTTACAGCTCATTACAATACTCTCAAGTTTTTTCTTTCTGAAAAAATTTTATCAGTTAAACAATTTGAATTTAACCCTTTTAGAAAATGTGGATTACAGTTCTGTTGAGGCTGGTATTTTCTCCAATTAGACATAACAAAACAAATTGTGTACACCGTATTCATCTTAATAAGCGCAGAGTGTGCTATAAAAATGTTTCATCTACAAAAGCTGAAAAAATGTAGATCCTAAGTGTAATAATAAATTCTATCACTTGTTTGAAACTACGTGATATTTTGGGGGTTCTTTCTTTGAAAAACAATAGTGGACATGTGCTTATTAAGGAGTGTGCACTTATTATGATGAATACGGTATACCTTGTAAGTGCTATTTTTTTATCTTGTGTGAAATTAAACGAAATGAAATTTAATAGCTTAATTTCGTTGCAAGGATGATACTTTACATTAACTATTAAACTCATTAGTGCCTGGGCACTTCCTTTGAGAAAACATACATTTACCATTGTTTGGGACATAAGGCAACAACTGAACATCTGTAACTTTGGTCACTAGGGAGATTCTCACAAGATTGTTACTTACCCACCAGGCATAACAATGGTGACTGGCTTTGGTAAAGATCTGCCTTGCACGTGGACATGTAAAACTTTTGAAAAAGGTCTGCTATTCAGGCAAACAAGATGAGTGGCTTTTGCACTAATATACCTACTGTACCTTTCAGAAGAAAGAAAGAATCCACCATGCAGGCAAATATAGCTTTGAGAAGGTACACCCTACAATTACACATGAATGACTTTGAGTTTGGCTGACCACAAGGTGTCCACCATGAAGGCTAATGCATGCATAACGTTAGCTTTGGGAAAAAAAGTAAATTCAGTATTGAAAATCAAGTTTATTCTAGCAAAAAAAAAAAAACCTAATTGAGTGTGCGAAATGGTCCACCGCACAGGCAGTCGACTCTGACAACTATGCTATGTCTGATGCAATTCAATGAACAAGACCCTGTATCAATACAGGGGTTTTTGTAAGCCAGAGTTGTATACATACGACCCACGTCAAACCAAAAATAATTCACTGATTTAATTTCTAAAGCTTCCACTTCCTCGATAAAGCCAAAGACTGAAACAAAATCCACAATGACAAGATCCTGGAAGGATCTTGCCACAGCACAGTCAAGTTGAATTGCAAATTTAATCTACCTTTGAGTAAACAATCCCCCTATTTGTCTGCGTGACTTGCGAGCGATAATTGGTGTACCAAAGCTCCATAACAAGCTTTCACATACTATTAAGGATGAACTGATTGTGTTATCAAAGAAGCCAACATCTAGGCTTCACAGCCAGAGTGACAATTATATGTTTGGACGTCCACTGTGACCCAACTCCCCCTAATGTTACCATTACTATGACCCTATCATGGTAACAAACTCTTTGGGCCTCTTGCCCCCAAAAAGGAAATTAATGTCATTTTATAAAAATTCCCGACAAATGCGGTTCAGTTCTGGTATGTATGGGCTTCGTCTGCTTGCAATGTCGTCTTCAATTTTTTACACACTTCCTACGTGCAGCTCAGAGCTGATTACCATAATTAGGGGAGACAGCATGCACGGGCCATTGTGGAGGCAGTAAATGTGTTCGGTCCGCTTCCACAATTTGCAGGCGGGTTTTCCTCTCTGCTTGGTACGTGTCGCAATCATCATTGATGGCCAGTCAATAGCTTGCAGCTCTCAGTGTCTGTGGCTTTGTGCCAGACATACCCTACCTCTTCACACTCCTAACCCTTTGCCTCCCCAAAATACCTGTCTCAAAAACCCTGTATGGCCATGTTAGGGTTGCCTTGCCTGGTTATAATGAACATCAAGAGGCCAGTGTCGCATGCCTGGGTGGATACTTTAGGTTTCCCCGGACAACTTCCTTCTGACGGATAAACCGTCATTTTCTAAGTTTCTCTGTGGCTTATGGAAGAGAACTGTCAGCTGATCGTATTTCTGCAAACTATCACCAAAGTTTTATTAATGGAAGGAAAAGGGTTAACGTGAGTCTACGTCTTTCATATAGTCCCCCGTCCACAATTAGTTTAACTTTAAAGTCAGTGTCTGTGTGAGGGGGGATCTACCCTGCAGCTCCACCTGCCCACATGACCAGCGTACCCTTTGTGCACATCTCATAATTCCGCCACAGATCTTCCGAGCAATGGAGTGGAAATTAAGATTCGACTCAGGAACGCATCCCACCTTTGCAATATAAATTGGGCAAAATGTGGATTTTTTTACAGAACTAAAAGCTGGAAAAGCTATAGCTACATTGCGGTATGACGAGTAAATATAAATATATATATGTATATAGAGATACCTGCCGTACATGTATGTGACCACTGCAGTAAGAGACCACCTGCTGTTCGTGGCCTCATTTCTGGTATATTTCTTTGTAAATTTACCTGTGGTGAAAGACCACATGATGAATGGGACCACTTTTTCTTGGCAGAGAGGGTGGTCATATACAGCAGGTACTACTGTATATATACCTGAGCGATGGTGGACAGTTGATCACATACATTGTTTTTGGAGAAAGGTGAGGACACACCCGAAACCGTTTGAGCCCATATGAATCTCTGCCTCCCATCCCGATCACAACTACAGCTCAGTTGTTTAAACTCATATAAATGCCTCCACCTCAACCTCAAACAGCAACGCTGCCAGTCAAGATGTATCATTCCAGGTATATAACTGACAACTGTAATCTCTGTAAAACTAAAAATTTTTTTTTACATTTGTACGGGTGAAAATCAGGCCGTGCCATCATCTCTGCTTATGTCTTTCTCGTTCTCTTTCATTGGTGGACTTCAATTGGCTGCACAGACTGGCAGCAACAAGCCAATCAAGAGAGATCTCCATCTATGAACAACTCGTCATAATTCAGAGGTTTTTACGATATTGGAAATAGGATATCCACCCTGCGTTTTCTACAAGTAAACCTTTGGTCTTTTAATCCTATCACATCCAGCCCTGGGTCCTGGTGCAAGTAGCTTATCTATAAAACCAGAGCAAGATCCAATTTTGCCTGACCACTGATACTGTTTACTATGCTTGTCACACCACCTTATGTTTCCTCCATTGACGCCATTTTCCTCCCATCCTGATGGAACTGCTTACAATCCCATGATGCCATGACCTCAAAATGCAGCAAATACCAAACATGTCAACTTCTTGAGGCTTTTTGCAGTTGACTGATAGTTTAAAATCGATAATTTTTGTTGGGGAAAAATACAGTAGTTCTTTTTTTTCTTTTTTTGTTGCTTATGTTTTGTGGTACCACCAAAATAAACAGAATTGAAAGGACTCCCAGAAAGTCTGTTTAACTTCACTGTAAACACTGGGCAGCTACCTCTTCCATACTCAGAGCAACGGCTGACAACAGACACACTGCCTTAGTGAATATGCAAAACAGCGGAAAAACAGAATGAAGCAGACAACATTTAGAATCACAGTTGCTGGGAACCAGTTGGACATCAGTTGTTGGGAACCAGTTTGATTGGGAAAAGTGTCACAATTCCACTTTGCTCTTCTTTTTGACCTCAGCGTGATTTGTTTGCAAAAGATGTGGACGAGATTGTGTCTTGATTGTCTATGGACTGTAATAAATAGCTTCTTTTTCATCCCGATAATGGACTTTGTCTATTAAGCAGACAGGCACAGATTGTTACCTGTTACACCTAAATCATTGGAATTTTGTGAAAAAATGAGAAGAGCAAAAAGAAAAGCCAATTAAAAAAATATCTTCTTCATTTGACACGGTGTGCAACCAATATATGACTATGTGAGACTAATCAATCAGCAAAAACAAAGCTGCCTGCCTGGGGAGGGGCGGGAACTAATGCTTTTGAAATAAAAAGACCCTGGTTTAAACATACAGTGGTTCCTGTCTTGACAGACTGCCCCTAGGGCAGGTGAAAATGTGGTCTCTCAAAATAGGTGGTCTTTCATTATATATATGATAACATGGAAAAGACAGCACAACAGTGTTCTGAGAGAGCAGTCTTAAAAAGATATGCAGTCTTTCATTGGAAGGGTCTGTCAAGACAGGTACCACTGTATTTCAATAAACAATCATAGAACAGGGTCATCCTTACATTGTACATATACATTACATGTACAGAAACCCCTCTTGTCCAGAAACATTTGTGGGGGTGGAGTGGGGTGAGATGCTTGTATGGGGTATTTCCATAGGCAGGTGAATTTATTGTCCATACCAGCCTACTGGAAGCCCTCTTATTTCCTGTGCTCGAGCCTAGATATTATATTGGATCATTTTCACTTTCTGTACACTGTACTGGGGCAAAATTATTTCCTGTACCAGTGTATTGGGACCTCCTCTCTCCCCTTCCATCCTCTTACAGTTTGGCTGTCTTTCAATTGTAATTGCTTTCAGCAGTTGTAGCATATGAGTTGTTTCCAACAGAGAGGGTTATGTTGCAAGAGACAGGAACAAATAGTCTAGGTAGGGGAGGGTGCATTGACACAACAGACTTTACCCTCAGTCAGCAACTTTCTTCTGTTGTTTTTTGCCACTTCACAATATAATAATCCCCGGCTTACAAAAGGTTCAGTCAGCAACTTTCCTTGTGTTGTTTTTGCCACCTCATAAGACAATAATCCCCTCCTTATAAAAGGTTCAGACAGCAACTTTTCTAGCGCTGATTTTGGCCACCTCATGAGACTATAGGTGGCACCACTAAATTGAATTTCCCATAGGCGGCCATTATAACACATCCTGGCGTATCTCAGAGTAAGAGCTTTAACTTTAATGAAGACTATGCTCACCAATTAAGTTCAAGTCTGCCTCACAAAATAAGAGGCATTAACATATATGATGACCACCAAACTTTTGACTTTGCCCCACCTGAACGCGATCATGTTGGATTTTCACTTGTCCGTACCCAATATCAGCTTTAAATTTCCGACCACCCCGGAAAAAAATTACGCCCAAAATTAATTATTCAAATCACTCTATTTTGTGATGGCAAAATCTGAATTAAAATTATATGTAACAGATTTGAGCCTGCCACAAATTCCACCACTCTGGTCAAGCCAAATCCTACAGTGCTGGTCATTAGACATTATACCTTTGTGCTGCCCTCTGTGGCCAATTTAGGGGTGCAACCTAAAGGGGACCTCTATTTTTTGCAAGACTTATCTAATTATTCATATACAATGTACTATCACATATAAGTATTTCTGTGGAAAAATAATCTCCTGACTGCTTCTGTTCTTGAATTATCAAGCATTTACAATGTTATGCCACAGTGGATTTTCATGCAATTTTTGACATTTTCCGCTTACCCTCCCAAAACACTAAAAAACATTATTTTTTGCTTAGATATCATTTCATTTCTTTTCTTTTTCACTTGCATGGTGCAAATGATGTTTGTTTGTGGCAATGAACTATTTTTTGACACAAAAACTCTGGTGAGTGTAGCTTTATTGAACCCCATGGTACCCCCTACCCCTAAAAATGAAGCTTCTTAGGTTGAAATACGTGTCCTTGTGCTGCTCTCATAAAACAAATATTTTTGATGACAAGTACTTGTTGTTATCCCTATTTCACTAACTCGATGCCTTTATGAAATAACATAAAGGTCGTTGTGATGAGCTTGCTACTTCCCTCAGTTTTGATCTTCAAACTTGACCATTTAGGCTGCATTTCTGTTGTTTTGAAAGGTGCGAGGTGAGAAGTTAGAGTTGAGCACATTTTTATTTGGAAATCATTTTAATGTAATTGCAACATCTTCCAGCTGAATCAATTGTACCTGCATACCAAGTAAACGTCACTCATTCTATCGTCTGGTCGAAATTATAAAGAAAAATCACGTATTTCAGTGAATACATCAAATGCCGTCATTATAGCCCATTGTACATCACAGACGTAAATTTATTTTGTCCTGGTGTCCTAACATACAAAGATAGCCATGTTAGAATTTCTGTAATTACAAAGTCAGGTGACAAGGTGATCTTTGGTGGCATAAATTGTAACTTGAAGGCCTCATTTAAAAATTCACCTCTGAGCACCAGTTTCCGTTTAGGTGGCACCACTAAATTGAATTTCCCATAGGCGGCCATTATAACACATCCTGGCGTATCTCAGAGTAAGAGCTTTAACTTTAATGAAGACTATGCTCACCAATTAAGTTCAAGTCTGCCTCACAAAATAAGAGGCATTAACATATATGATGACCACCAAACTTTTGACTTTGCCCCACCTGAACGCGATCATGTTGGATTTTCACTTGTCCGTACCCAATATCAGCTTTAAATTTCCGACCACCCCGGAAAAAAATTACGCCCAAAATTAATTATTCAAATCACTCTATTTTGTGATGGCAAAATCTGAATTAAAATTATATGTAACAGATTTGAGCCTGCCACAAATTCCACCACTCTGGTCAAGCCAAATCCTACAGTGCTGGTCATTAGACATTATACCTTTGTGCTGCCCTCTGTGGCCAATTTAGGGGTGCAACCTAAAATTACCTGCTCAGTGGGCAACTTTTCTTGTGCTGTTTATTGCCACCTCATAAAACAATAATCCCCAACTTACAAAAGGTTTAGAGAGCAACTTTTCTT
This sequence comes from Hermodice carunculata, assembly GCA_964020975.1. NCBI lineage: Eukaryota > Metazoa > Annelida > Polychaeta > Eunicida > Amphinomidae > Hermodice > Hermodice carunculata. Next base: position 61,539,920 of record OZ026626.1, on the reverse strand, counting down.
GTGTTGTTTTTTGCCACCTCATAACACAATGATCCCGTGCTTAAGAAAGGTTCAATCAGCAACTTTTCTTGTGCTGTTTTTTTTTGCCACCTCACAAGACAAATAATCACCTGCTCAGTCAGCAACTTTTCTGGTGCTGTTTCTTGCCACCTTACAAGACAATAATCAGCACCAAAAAGTTGCCCAGACTTACATGAGTACAGTGTATTCAAGTCTTCTCTTCACAAGCCATGTCATGGTTTCTCTCTGATATGGTGCAAAATACACGTGAGCCGCCGACAAAACGAAAAAACCAGGAACCTGCTGATGTGTGCCCCAGCAGAGTTAACCGAGTCTCCTTTTTTATCTCCTTCAACAGAAGAGCTTAATTATCCTCAGTTCATTTATTCATTGAACAGCTTTAGAAACCTGAAAATGTCACCAAAATGACAAATTACTTTTCCATCGAAAAGAAAGTGGAGACACTGATGACATTTGCACTGGTACCATGTATGCTTTTCCTCCCTCCATTTAATTAGAGAACCTCTCTGCCCTCATCAATAATCTTCTTAATATATTTACTCTTTTCTTTTTTTTTTGCCCAGGTAATTATCTGCAGGTATTCCTGTATTAGAACTTACAACAACAACACCCACACACACACAAAAAAAAAAAAGTATTTACCATTTTTTTTCTTCTGGCAATTCCTAGTTTAAACATACTTTTTCTTAGATTTGCCAGGTCATCAAAACACACATAAAATTCAAGAGCTTTGAAAACTGTGTACAAATGTAAACTAGAGTACAATGTATACTTGCATTAAGTTCTTCAATGAATATTTCAGATGTGATACTGCTGACTACCATGTCCTGATTTAGACAGAATGCTGTCACAGTTATCCCTGTGAGTGGTGGGTGGCCCCTACATCTGCCAAGAAAAAAAACGGTTCTCTCTAGCAGACTGTATATGAAAAACAAAGCCAGTCCTCTGGAAAAAAGCCTAGATTGCCTATTGCATGGTTCGTAACTCATAAGACCAGATGATGTTGGTCTTAGACCAGACAGTACAGATAAATTTACCTGGATCTTTTGTAACCCCAAAACGAGAGAAGCTTCTCACAGTTACAACATACATTCATGTCTTGTTTTTGCTGGTGGAGGCAGTGGTGGGGGTGGGGGTTAGAAGGTGGGGGTGGGGGTGGGGAACCTCAACCCTGAGGGGGCTACAGAAACTATAGCAATGACAATGTCATCAAGGGCTAAAATAAACATGAGAATTTTAAGCATGTGATTTTTATAGCCATGTGACCTTTACTTTGAGGTCAATGACACCCAATTGCAATCTAAAGTTAAATGAAGTGCTAGCTGGATACACATCCTGCATTTTCATCAAATTCTTCTGTTATTGCACAATAAACAATTTTGTTCAGACACACGTGTTTGACCTTCAGGTCAAGGTCACCCATAAGCAATCCTAGGCAAGGTCCTACTTACATTGTGACAAAATGTGAAGGAAATTGTACAAGTATTTCAAAATTTATCATCAGGAAACAAAATCTGAATGCATATCTTAATCGACACCTTAAAACTGTAGTCTCCTACCTTCAGTCTCAAGTGCCAATACTGAATCAGGAAGCTCCCTTTCCAATGTAGGGCCATAATGACAATGCATCAACATACAAATTTTTCTCATTGAAAAGTATCACCGAGCATCCTTACCGGTGCATTTCATTTGCCTTTTTCCCCAAAAAACAATGGAATACCATCACTCAACGGGTTCCTTGGTGCACTCTGGTGCTCCGGGAGGCTGTCGACTCGGTCTTCAAGGGGTTAAATGCTGTTTTTGGATCACGCATAACCACTAGGGGTTAAACACTGTTCTGGATCACACGTGACCACATGGGGTACATTAAATACTGTTTTGGATCACTCACGAAAAAACATAAAATCGTCAGAAGTTTGTGACATTTTGTACCAGTACAACAATTCAATCATCAGAAACAATGTTTGCACACAGGAATACCTGCGTTAATCTTGGCGATCAAGGACCTGTGAACATAACAGGTGAGAGGGGATAACGATGCTCCAATCACAATTACAGCTCAAAGATTCAGGATCAATATTTCATGCAATGGTGAAAGGACTGACAATAAGTAGCTCACACATGAGAAAAAAAATTGAGATGCAATATATATGCAGACACACATATAGAATCAAAATTTATATTATCTACTTGATATTATTTATTATTCATAGCTGATGGGAATTATTCTACCTGGACAATAATGAAGTCGTCTTTTCTCTAGACTATGATCCAGTGAATAGTCACTGTCCAATATATATTGTATGCCAAAGTACCTTGGTCAATAAAAAATGATATCTCACTCTCCAGAGTATGACTCGATGAATAGTCACTGTGTGATACACATGTTGTATGCCACGGTACCTTGGTCAATGAAACCTTTTATCTCATTCTCCAAACAATGACCATATGTACAAGTCACTGTGCAATATATATTGTATGCCACAGTCCCTTGGTCAATAAAACCTGATGTCTCACATCTCCACCAGTCAAAAACTGTATTCTCCATTTCTCAGAAATTAGGCACTCTAAACACGAGAATTTGATCACCAAAATGGTCAAGACTGCATTCTCCATTTCTCAGAAATTGGGCACTCTAAACACGCGAATTTGATCACCAAAATGGTAAGTTTTGTCTGGCCGGATGCATATTAACTCTGGCACAATAAAGCACTTTAAAATGTCATCATGGCTACCATATAATTTTAGTGGCATTCTACAGACCTCAACTATGCCAAACAAATACTCCCTGACTATGATATAGGTCTCACAATCAGACAAATAGGCCTATGAATCTTTCATGACTGCAGGTTGCTGGTTGAAAAGCCAGGCCATTTTTCTTCAGCAAGAACCCATTGTGAATGTTCAATATCAAATATGAACTGAGTGACTTTAAGTCGCATCCCTCAACGTGCATTGGCAAATGGGCTGACCCACGTTGCATAAATCCCGACCCTCCAGGTCCCATAATCCTTTCCATTAGCCAGCATGGTAATGTTTTTATCATCAAATGCTCTTAAGTTTAACCCCTTTCTTGTGGTCATTGTATACAGTAACTCGCCAAAGTAAACGCTATCAAACTCTTATTTAATTACCTCCTCACAAAGCTTGTTGGAGTTCACCAGGACGAACAATTCTGAGCATTCGATACCTTTACCAGAAAACTTTATGAAAAGCCCATGCACCAGTACCCTACGTATATTGTTCAAGACCACAATTGTCAAGTCTTTCCTAAAAATTTAGAATTTAATGACTTTTCTCTCTCTTCTCCCCCACTCCCTGAAAAAAAAAAGGAAGGAAGGAGGATGGAAGGGGACAAGGAAGGATGGAACGATGCAAGGGAGGGAGAAAAAGAGAGAAAGAGAGAGAGAGAAAGAATGAAAGAGAGAGAGAGAGAAAGAAAGAAAGAAAGAAAGAAAGAAAGAAAGAAAGAAAGAAAGAAAGAAAGAAAGAAAGAAAGAAAGAAAGAAAGAAAGAAAGAAAGAAAGAAAGAAAAAGAAAGAAAGAAAGAAAACTGTGGCAGGGTTATTTTCAACAATCAAAATTTGCCATGTAGAAGCCACCTGAACACTTTCCATTATTATATATGGGGAACTTTTTATACATGCAACCCTATGCAATTATCTAGTGCATGTAAACCAAAACTTTTCTCTGTGCACCACTGACTAGTAAAGCCTACATTTGCTTAGATTTGGTACCTTGAACTACCTGTATAAAGAGACTCTGAAGAGGTCTGCCAAGATTTTACTGTGGAGACCATGATGCAATGTACATGTAACTGTAGCAGCAAAGTTAATAAAATACTTTTTTGCCTCAGCCTAAGACCAAATTGCACAACTTTTTGCCCAGCTAGAGACAACCACACAAAATGTTATGGCCAATCATGCACAATGACACAACACTTGCAGCTAAATTAAACAGAGGTTGTGTTTATACAACTTGAGCTAAACTAAATGCAGATTCCACCTAGCGATAAACTTGGACCAATCCATTAAGATATTTTAGGCTGCACAAAATGCCAAAAATAATAAGTTAGAAGGTAAAAAGTGTTGTGTAACAAGTGCCACAAGGCATCCTCACCCCTACAGCGCAGGTCCCTGTGCATTATTAAAGCATTTAGTTGAGTCAGTGACCTCTGTTAGATGTACATCACAAGGCATCCACACATAGGCTACCTGAGGAAAGGCTTTCAGAAGACAGCCATTATGGCATGTCTTGGTGAGAACCACAATGTGTGTGTGTATGGCTTCCTGCACTTAACCCCTTGCATGTGGAATCCCTCTATTTAATCCCTTTCCCGTGGAATCTGTACACTTAATGCCTTTCCTAGGGAATCCCTCAACTTGACTCCTTTCCGGCAGAATCCCTCAGCTTAACCATTTTCCTGCTAAATCTCTCCACTTAATCCCTTTCCTGTTGATTCCCTTAACTTAACCCCCTTCCTCCTGCACCCCTCTGCTATTAATCTCTATGTTGCTGAATCCCTCTACTTAACCCCTTTCCTGCTGAATCCTCTTGCTTAACCCTTTTCTTGCAGAACCGTTCCACTTAACACCTCTACTTAATTCCTTCCCTGCTGAACCCTTCCACTTAACCCTTCTGTGCTGAATCCCTGCACTTAACTGCTTTCCTACTGATCTTTCCACTTAACCCCTTTCCTGCTAAATTTTTCTACTCAACCTTTTTCTGATGAATACATTCACTTAACTCCTTTCCTGATGAATCTGTCTTTTCACATTTCTGAAATATCATCTGATAAGTTTCCCAGGCAACGTTTGTGATAAATTTTAAATTTCAATCAATATTTGTATAGAGTTTCTGCGTCAGACACTAATACATAAATCCAAGTTAGACTTTTTTCCTGAATGTCTGTACACGTAAGCAAACAACATCATGGTAGAAAGAATTACCTAAGATTTTTTGCAAGATTCTCAAGTACCATCTGCCAGCAACGTTTGTATGAAACCACACTGACAGCTGAAGAAAAGAGCTTTAATGTGTTGATGAGAGTTGTAGAATGGACCATACTTTACACATCCTGACCTGTGATCCATGACTTTTCTTGAAATGTTTTGTGGCCAAGAGGCACTGATGAAACATCTGGTGAAAACTCACTCTTTTTTGGAGGGAGGAGGAAAAGAGTTAAAGACAAAATGTTTGGCATGAAACCTGATGGACAAACTATTTGCACACAACACCAGATGAACCAGTTAAAATCAAAAGTACATCACTCGCACCACAGCATCAAAGTAACTACGCATGCCTTTGCAAATCGGCAGAGCCCAAGAGCAGTTTGTCAGAGAAGCTGACGGCACAAAGCCAGACTAAATAACCGCAGGAGGAGCAACATAATGCATGTTTATTTATCCGACACTTAGCAGCAGGTGACTGCAAACGGGGAGCATTGTTTTTGCTTACTGCAGTAAGGACGGGCTCGATGCCGGGGAGTTATCCACAAACACAGAGGTGGGCTTGGGTGATTAGGCACAGATGGCTGTGATGGGACCCACTGCTCTTTTATTCTTTATTCTTAGCCATATACTGGACATAACAGCCAGGTGATTACAGTGCATAAATCCAGCAGCCATAGGCTAGAGTCTCACTGCTACAATGGGAACCACTCCCAATGGTACAGTAGATTGGGGCCTGACAATGTCTGTGTACTACACCTAGTCCTCGTGGATAAATTCAACTTTGATTATGTTAACAGTATCACAACATTTTTTTGTTTGTTTCTCTCTATGATTTTGTATATTATGTGACTTAGTCACTGTGAAGTATATGTCACTGTTTTCATATGTGTCCATTCTTGTATCACTATACAGTATCAAGGCTTACTTACCTACATGCTGGTTATGTCCCTCGAAAACTTTCCTGGGCCATAACCTTGGGGTCCGATTGGTCAAACTGGTCAGACCAATATTTAGGTCTAGTATCACCAAAACTATGTTCATATACAGAAATTTGCTTAGAATTTTGAAATTTCTGAATCTGGCCTGACCAACTTTAAATTGAAGGCCACAGCAGTGCTGAAGATCTGTGCATTGTACACCTATCATAATACCCCTTTTAAGCACCCTGCCCGCTCAAGTGACCCTCCCTCCCCCTTTTTTCAGTAACTGAGAGAGAGAGAGAGAGAGAGAGAGAGAGAGAGAGAGAGATGAGCACCCTGTATCAATGCACTGTTCTCTTACATGTTACTGTACCACACTGTATCAATGCACTGTTCTCTTACATGTTACTGTACCACACTGTATCAATGCACTGTTCTCTTACATGTTACTGTACCACACTGTATCAATGCACTGTTCTCTTACATGTTACTGTACAACACTGTAGCAATGCACTGTTCTCTTACATGTTACTGTACCACACTATATCAATGCACTGTTCTCTTACATGTTACTGTACCACACTGTATCAATGCACTGTTCTCTTACATGTTACTGTACCACACTGTATCAATGCACTGTTCTCTTACATGTTACTGTACCACACTGTATCAATGCACTGTTCTCTTACATGTTACTGTACCACACTGTATCAATGCACTGTTCTCTTACATGTTACTGTACCACACTATATCAATGCACTGTTCTCTTACATGTTACTGTACCACACTGTATCAATGCACTGTTCTCTTACATGTTACTGTACCACACTGTATCAATGCACTGTTCTCTTACATGTTACTGTACCACACTGTATCAATGCACTATTCTCTTACATGTTACTGTACCTCTTATATAAGGCCACCTGTTTTGACAGTCTTATATTCCACTGCTCTTGGGGTAGTCCCTTGAGACAGTGACCACTGCATTTAATTCCCTGTGGGACTCTAATGCACTAATAAACAGTTAAACTAGCAAAGTGTATAAGGACCAGAATCTGACAGCACAATGCATTTTAACTCTTTCGGAACCACATTTTAAGCTGAGTCAACAGCTTTCCTTGACATGCTTATGTTTGGACACCTTGTGCCCAAAACATACCAAGGAAAGCTGTTGACCTGGACTATTATATTCTATGTAGCTACAGGCATGCAGGTACTTCAATGAAAGGTCTTCTTACAAAGAATATGAATCTTCAAACCTTGTGCATGTACTTATAATACAGAGCACTTGCAACTTTAGTCCTAGTGGTCACTGAAAGAGTTAACATGGACCAGAGGCCCCCATCTGGGAAAAGTACTCGCTTTATCAGATTAAGTAAACATATGGGAATAGGACAAAGATGTTATCTAGACCCTAGTTGGCTTGTGAATTAATGGAGCCAAGACCTGTACAATCTTTATGCATGCTGAAACTATCATGTGAGTAATTATACTCATAAGGTTTGACATGAGATACTTGTATAATCTTTCATTTTCGTTGTAGTTTGTTATGAATCCATCACTCAAATCCCTTTGTTGCCTATATATCAGCTTTGTTCTAATGCAGTCCTTCATTACATTTCTTTGGCTTTTGATTGGTCAACATGTCTTGCGTTAAGTTAGAGAAAGGGCTTGTTTAGGAAGATTCTTGATTTTCGAATCAGCGCAACTGCAAGCGGCCTTGTAGATTCTAAATCAAGAATACACTGATACTTATCCTTTCTCTAGAAGTAAATGAAAGGGTTGTTTGTCCATGGGACATAAAGCCCAACATTATCATATACAGGTTTCCTTCCCATTATGTGATACCCAGCTGAGACTGTCACAGACCCACAGAGATCATAACTGCCTTAACTCTGTCAGAGCCAACTGTGACTTAATTTGAACTACTTAACCCTTAAAGTGCTAATCACAGCTATAGTCGTTTTTTCATTGCTGTTAAGCATATAATGGTCCAAAGATTCGAATTCCTCATGAAGATATCTTTCATTCAAATACCAGCACGCCTAGACGAAAGCAAATATTAGTCTTAGTTAAAAGCTTTCTTCGGGACACTTTGCGTGCAATGCGCACAAAGTACTCCGAGGAAACCTGTTGACTTAGTCTTAACTCAGCCCTTTAAGAGTTAAAACAAACTGCTCTGAATTATGATAAGGGTGTTAAAAATCCATGATCCTTGTAAAAACACTTTCATTAAAGTACCAGCTGCCCTTTGTTACATACAATATAACTGACCAGGTCAAAAGCTTTCCCTGGTGTGCATTGGGTGCAATGTGCCTAAGTGTCCCGAAACGACCTGTTGACTCAGTCCAAAATGTGGCACTGAAAGAGTTAAAGCCAAAAAGGCAAACTGCAACTTTCGGACTTCCAAATAACTTATAACAGATAGCGCAGTATATTTTTCCAATAGGTTTTATTTTATTTTTTTACAAATTAGTTAACCCTTTTTCAATTATTCACATATTCAAACACGCTATAAAGACCTTTTAACCATTTTAATCCCAAGTTATTAACATGGTCAACAGCTTTTTCCCCCACACTTTGCACCCAAAGGGTGCCAGAGAAATGAAAACTGTTGATCCGGGTAATTTAATTCATTATTTTCTGTTTTCCTCTGGAAATAAGAGTATGTTGGTACTTGAACAAAAGTTCTTTTCATGAGGAATTTGAATCTGGAATCAACATTATAGTTCTAGTGACTACAACTTATGTCATTATTAGCACTAACAGAGTTAAGAAACAATTCGTTGGCCCAGGTCTAACATACATCAGATTCACAGCAACAACTGCCATCCGATTATCAAAAGGTAATCTCTGAATTCCCCTTGTTACCTGCAAAACATGCCAACCCCTGTGTTTTCTTCACGTAACTGGGAGAGATACAGTGCTCCCTCTTCATAAAACTCCTCATCACAAAGCAGATTCTGATATAACAAGGGGGTCCCTTGGCTCTCACTTCACCCTTTATTTCTATGTTAAGTGCTCCCTCATAATAGGGCAGTTTCTCTGTAACGTGGTTTATTCCATAGACCCCATTGTCAGTGTTATGAGGGAGCAATGTAATTTGTCATATGGCTGGTAGGAATTAGCCAATCATAAGGCTCAAAAAGTGTTGATTATATCCCATAACCATTGATTATGAAAAAGAATGTATCATGAAACTTGATAATGCATCTTTTTGGGCTGCCCTTCACCCTCAATAATCACAAAAAGGGCCCGCAAAAAGAGTGACTTAAGTAAAACCTATAACTCACTCTTTCTGAATTAACCCTTTCAATGTCTAACAATAAAATTTGAAATGATTTACCTGAATTTCCATGATAAAAACTTTCCATTCAAGTACCAGCACGCATTATACCATCAGCCACAAAACTTCTCCGGGTCAGTAGTCTTGATGCAGTAGCATATCATGAACGCAAAGCAAACTTTGATTGTGAAATTGTAAAAACACTACAAATAAAAACCAACATACCTCCCAGTACTGCCGGTGCCGTCATTTCTTTGGAAAAACAATTGCTGAGTTGCAATATTATCAAGTTCAATTAGAGGCACATCATTTTCCATTTTGTGGCAGCTAGCAGATTCACGAACTACCTGAATGCCTGAGCGAAATCACGAATGAAGTGACTCAGAAGTGAAATGACACTGTCACACGTGTGTGTAAGAATTTGATTACGTAACTGACAGATAATACGCTTTCAATCATGAAATCACTGATCCGACCTAAACACAAATGACCATTCCTACCAGCCAATGACAAATGTGTTATAACATGAAAGGAGACGATTATGGCTATTACAACTGTCTCATGGCTTCGCCACTCGACAGTTATAAGCCATAATCGTCTCCTTTCATGTTATAAATCTCACATAATGTTACTGCAACATGGTTTACTCCATGGACTACATTGTCAGTGTTATAATGAAGGAGTGCTGTAATATAGTGTTATTGTAACATGGTTTACTCCATGGACTACATTGTCAGTGTTATAATGAGGGAGTGCTGTAATATAATGTTATTGTAACATGGTTTACTCCATGGACCCCATTGTCAGTGTTATAATGAGGGAGTGCTGTAATATAATGTTATTGTAACATGGTTTACTCCATGGACCCCATTGTCAGTGTTATAATGAGGGAGTGCTGTATTATAATGTTATTGTAACATGGTTTACTCCATGGACCCCATTGTCAGTGTTATAATGAGGGAGCACTGTCTGCTTTGGATGCAACTTTCCTTGATGGTTGCTGGCAGAAATTGTCAGTGTATATGACATTTGGCACATACATGGAGATTCTAGTCTCAGTAAGCTAAGTGTTAACTCGAGGTACATTACTGCAATGGAAGCCAGGAGGATGAGCCGTATGTGTGCCCAAACACAGGTGATATCTATAGTCCAATAGCTTCACACTCCTCAGATCACTGCTCTCTCATTTCACAAAGCCAAAACCATATTGCATGAAGGATGCAATTTCTATTTTACAAGGTAAACACATTTTGCAATCCATATTTGGCCCATCCAGTGATGCAGTGTGTTTACAATAAGCCAATTGGGTGAACATTCACAAAGAGGACGAGACCATCAACACATCTGACACCAGCTGCAAAATATTCCCAATAATGAAATGTTTTCCAACATGTCGATTACTTTTGCTGCAGATTTGTTTACACTCGATGCAAACTTCACAATAGCTACACATAGAGGATCAGAATGATCTCAAAATCGATGGGGCCTTCATGTGAGCACAGCACAATGAGTGTTATGGGGGATACCAAGGCGTATTACACTTCATTTCGGCACAGTTGTGAAAAATTAGTGTTTTTGAACCATTGACACTTGCGGTGGGGTGTTGATTGATTGCCAGTGGACTGGACATGATGCAGCCCCCCCCCCCCCGGCCCGGCCCCATGATTGGCAACTGATTATATTGCTAACACAGACCTCACTTCAACTCTTTGTGGCTTCATCTACTCGATGGACACAACGTATCTGAGTTATGCTTTGAGCTGACTAAAACTCTGCCCAGAAATTTTCACAAAATGTTTTTTTTAACCCTTCTATGATAAAAAAAAGAATAGTTCTTGCAGGGCAGTATGACAGAAAAATTTTCATGCACCTATAAATTTTCATGCACCTATAAATTTCCATGCACCTATAAATTTTCATGCACCTATAAATTTCCATGCACCTGTAAATTTTTTCATCCCTGAGACTCTGATTTGCTGAATTGATCCTCAAACATAATTTTCTGGGTTCTATTTTCCCAAATTGAGCCTAAGTTGAACCAACTTCTATCTACAAAAGAGAACAAAAAAAAAAAAAAAAAGAAAAAAAGAAACTTAAATAAAAACACCAACTCAAATATTCTCAAATTAAATAAAATATCCTGAGGTCAACAGTGATTTTTTTTCCTTTTTTGTGTGTGTTATTGTTGTTCAGGAAACTTTATGACTATACAATATTTTTATACAGAAACTTTCCACATACTGTTTTGTGCAACATACAACATAAATGTGAGACTTTTTTTTTGGGGGGAGGGGGGGAGATTTCAAACACATTTACATTGCAAAGCCGTGGCTCCGTATTACACAGCAAGTTGTCAACCATATGACTCAACAATTATGGCAACTTATGAGCTGTGTCACAGGAATAATAGTCAAATGGAAAATTACCCAAACTGGGAAAGCTGAGATCATTTTTTTCAAACACACCTTTATATGAGCAGACACAGCCTACCTATGGATGTAATATCCAAGCTTCCACTTAAATTCTGATCACAGAAGAACCGCCATAGATGAGTCTCCACTGAGACACCAGGCTCCTTCCACAGCCCTGACCTTTGACCTCTGTGAGCATGCGACTGTGAAAATTTATCGTGTAAACGTTGATCAGTCCTAAAAGCTGGGACGTGACTCATGAGGTGCCTTGAAAATTGTGAAATGATATGACAAATAGATTTGAGGATGACGGCAGTGTTGTATTCCTCTGTGATTACTCCGTAAGAAATATCGGCTGTTTGATGCAGCTGTCCATGTGTTGAAGCTAATGTCAATGAGACTGCCATGACATGAGCCCATGAGTGGACAGAGTATTGAACCGGGGAGGAATTGTTGTGGAATTAAAAAGGACAAGATATCAGACATGCAATGCCACCAGAGGGCACCACTACTGTTGACACAGCTTGTACATAAGCCACAGAACTCACACAAATAGCATATTTCACAAGAAGAACGTCGAAGGTGAGAATCAATACAGGACACACATCCGTAGCAATAAAAGACATATTTATTTTCTTAGGCAAAAGTTCTAACCTCGCATACCTCCTCACCTGTTTAACTCATTCCATACCAGTCCCTGATTTTTCCATATATTTACCTAGATTTAAGATGATAATTGCACATCTAAATTCTTCATGAAAAGGCTTTTCATTCAAGTACCAACATACCTATAGTCTTAAGTCAGTGCCAGAACCACTGACCAATGCCTGTCACCATAGTATGGAATGAGTTAACTTGCAACCAACAATACGTTAGACAAACCAAACGTCCACTCCCAGACAGACTAAGAGAACATTACCGGTACATCAGTAACAAGGTAGCAACACAACCCTGCGGCAGACACTATATGCCCAGGTGGAGCACAACGGACTCAATATTGAAGTCCAAATACTTGAATACATCCGCACTCCTCCTAATCTAGACTGCAGCAAGCTGCTGCCTCTGGAAAGGGAAAAATGATGTCAAGTCCAACTCAGATCATTGTCACAGTAATGAGGGGCACCATAAACACTGACAAGAGAGTATACTCATACACTCCTTTAACCCCTGCCACCTCAAATCGCTCAAAAGTGCTTGGATGTAAATTATCTGCCTCTTTTTCCTTGAATTTCTCAACGAAAAACCTATTTTGGTGAGGACTGCAGTAAGACCTATTATGATATCATAGCCCAGGTCAACAGCTTTCCTTGTCATGAAAAGCTGTTGACCTGGGTCATATTCTGACCAGGAAAGGTTAACCACCTCCTCTTATGAGAGACCACTTTTATGACCACCCTTTCATGACGCTAGTGTCTGTTTCTCTAATAATTTTTACTTGTATTTGTAAGACCACCTATGATATAAGACCACTTTTGCTGGTGGTATGGATGGTCTTAAATGCAGCTGCATTCAATATTTTCTGAGACACATTGCCCTGAAACAAAGGAGATTCTCTCACGAGGAGCTCTGTAATATGTACATAGCTGTCCAGTGGCTTTCCAGCAAAATCTTCATAGGACTGAACACCTGTACATTCTAAACACCTCCCCTAAGTTATCAACATCTTTGATGCAGCTTGGGAGACATGAAATGCCACCAGAGGGCACCACTACTGTTGACACAGCTCGTATGATGACATATGATAACACAAATCAGTGTCCCCAGCTGATCTTGAGACTGATTCATATTCCAACTGGAAATCACTTGATCATTACAGCCTGGTCCTCTGATTGTGCCACAATACCCTTTCCTGTATTGACAGACCTTGCTGCATACTGCAAGCATTTTATACTGGTGTGCCCAATTGTCAGACAGCTAAGCGCAAGGTTGCGTTCATTGCCAGACTGAAAATTCAATTATAATAACTGATGTTGTTTGGCAGTGCCGCTGAAAAGACCAAACACTGTGGATTGTTGACGCATGTTCCTTGTCAAATCACACTCTTTGGATTGCGAACGCGCTCACACTTTACAAGAGATGATCGAGAATATCCTGCCATGCATGAGCAGAAAATGTCGGACATGGGAAGGTATTTGGCTCCATGTTATTTTTGTTCACCTTCTATCTGGAAATTAAACTCCAGTCCTTGAGGGGGGAACCTCTATATTTTAATACATATATTAGATTTACAACTATATTTTGCAAACTGCGTTGCGCGGGTGTTGAATAACACATGCCGACCATAATGGATATTATCTATCTGAAAGCTGACATTGTGTCTGAAAATATGCAAATTTTAAAAAATGGTCAACTTGTCTTCGATCCCACATCAGTCTCTCGGTGTTTAATAAATTGATAATTTTTTCTTAGATATCTTGTCAATAAATGGCAAAACTATCGACGATTTTTGAAAATTGGGCACGTCCGACAATTGGGCATGGCTCTATACCTTTTATCAGTCAGCATCTGATCCAGTTGCCTGCCAAACAGACCAATCTCCACATCTTCTCCACTTTACTTGCAAGTGTATTACAGATATTACAGAACCTGGTCTGCTTTGCAGGCAACTAATCCAGCAATGCAGATTGCTCACATGTAACTATTCACAAATATCAAAGTGTGACTACACACATCCTTGCCTGCATAAACTGACCTTACCTGTCATTTGTTTGACTCTTACCTGTTTCACGATAGAAGTCAGTTGCACATCGAAGGATTAATCTTTACAACTTAGACAATAGCAACTTTTGCCTGTGTTACAAACCCTGCTCATGTCCACCTGTATTTTCAGGCCGGGGCCGAGTCCGAGTCCGAAACACACTGAGACCGCCTGTAAATCAATACATGGGCCCTCCAGAAGATTAAAGTGTCACTCTCTTTGGACCATGGATATCTCTTTCCTGATTGTAGATTTATGTTGCAACTTGAACCTTTTGATTGTGACGGAACTACCTCAGTGGCTCCACAGAACCAGAATTATGTCAAAGCATAAAACTGTAACACAATTAACATATCCATGTTCTTTTGAAAGCTTATCACTCAAGCCTACAGACTCAGTCTTCACACAACTTTTTTTTTTTCGCAAATGTTGATCATTCTTAAAGCTTTCTGTGACTTATCCAAGCATGTGGACACATTTTGAGCACATTGTTACTTTGAAAAAAAAAGTCACTTGCCAACACAAAAGTTAACCAACTCCCATCCAATGCACCAACAGCCCAGCAACCAGCTTTGCCACACTCATTAACGGAAATGCAACTTGAAACAATAGCAGATGCCATTATCAAAGGACAACCTTATTGTAGAGGGCTGAGGCTCCAATTCCATGGACTTGAAACAGACTGTCTACATTCTACTTATAAGAATTACTGAAAGTTTACCATCTCTTGTCTTTGCTAATTTAACTCATTCCAAACCAAATTACACCCCAACTCTGGCATGCTTACAGTACAGTTGAATGAGAGCAGTTACTGTGCGGAACTGAGGTAATTAATTCTCCTGTGACATATCTGTAAATTCCTTTAATTTTGCTGGATTCTTATTTCCACTAATTTTGCTCGTGGCACAAAACTGTGAAAATAAAAACACCATGAAATAGTTTTTTAACATTACCTGAATAGGAATTATGTTCAAAATAATAAAATCAAAACTACAGTGAAATGTCAAAAATACAAAAGCCCTGAAATTTTAAACACACAAAAAATAAAGAAATTTACAGTAGTCAAGCTCTGTATACAAGTTATGCCTTCCTCCTTTGAATCGAAACTGATTCAACAACTTTCCTTGGGCTAGGTATGATGCTAAATGCCCAAGCCATGCACAGGAAAGCTGTTGACCTGGGGCATGTTATACAGACAAGTCTCCTTGGTAGTTTTCAGTCAACTCATTTTTAACTCTTTCAGTGCCAATCACATCTTAAGTTGATCTACTGAAGTCAAACTGGTCTGAATTATCATTAGGATCTCAGATTCGTATTCCTCGTGAAAAGACGTCTGATTCAAGTACCAGTATGCCTATGGTTTCCGAGAGAATATCCCAGGTCAACAGTTTTTCTCAACGTGCCTTGGGCACCAAATACAGGCTGAGATAGGTTGTTGACGCAGTCCAAAATTTGGCACTGAAAGGGTTAAGTACTCTTGAAATTATTAAAAAACATATAAGTAGACAACATTTGACCAGCAACCAGTTTTGACCGGTTTCGGCCAGTTTAAGCTGTAACAAAAGTAGCAAGAAATGAGATGAAAAAAAAGACTAAGCTCCCATTTTTATACACCAATAATTCTTCTTGTTTTCTGTGTTTTTTATTAATTATTTGCAACCTCAGGATATCTACATCCATATCCAATCACAAATAGCTACTAAGAATTTATAAAATTATTTTACCAAGCACGACTTTCCATCAATTACCCACTCAACTGAAGAACAAGAAGGAAGCCAGGGTGGGGTGGGGGTGGGGATGGGTGGCTCATAAAATACCAATAACTTTGCAAAACAAATTTGAGTCTGTGTTCTGCTGAAATGTGGTACAGAGTTGATGAAAAAAAATTCTGATTTTATTTTAAAGTGGTGAATACTCTAGTATATATAGCATATACCTTTTACCAATTGTTGGTGATGCGAGGCCCCAGTTCTAACTGGTGACCATGCAGTGTCTTTTATTGAACTGTGCACTGATGACACAGATTAACTCCCATGACATGCGATTCATGAAATGCACTGAAGCCTCTCACTGGGTATGTGTTGCTTCAGCTTGACAACATATTTATGGCTTCACGATCAGGCAGGTGCTCCCTTGAATTCCACACAGAGATAGAGGCATGGAATGATCCATCTCATTGAGGCATTCATAAAAAGAGGATTCCTTCATGACACCTTTCGCGAACAAAAAGAAATACGTGGTGCAAAAATTCTGTGAGAAATCACAGCTATTTGCGTGGGGCAACTCGAGGTAGAAAGATTGGTTGCTGTGTTATGACAGATGGTGAGCACAGATTGTTGGAGTTATATTGTAGCCTCACCTGGACTCGTTCCAATGGCGTCGAACTAAACACTATCTTCAAAGTCTGTGATACAGTGTTTTTACTCCTGAACCTCCAGTAATATTGCGTGCTTGGTCTTTGTATTCAACATCACAATACTGGACACATAGATCTAGGTATCAAAGAAACACAGAGTACATTCAATAAACTATCATTCACTTTTTGTCTGTCAACTCCCCATGAACTTTTGGCTTCAATGTGGTACAGAATATGCCAGAATAACACATGGTATACATAGGCTTTTCAACGACAAAAAAAAAAAAAAACTGGGTCATCTGTGCCCACATCAAACCTTGTACACTTGACAGAACAGGCGATGAGTGTAAATCCTGTTTTAATATTGGTAGCAAGCATGCAATCCTATTTGAATTACAGTGAATTACAGTGAAGAATGACTGTCTCACACAGTTGTGAGCCAGGGTTAGCCATGACGAGATCATCTCCCACAGTGAGAGAGGTAGCAGGAATTAGTCCACGCCGCAAGGAACTGGAGAGTGGATTGGCACGTTACGCGTGGTAAGCAGTACAGAGAAATGGGAAATGAAGGGGAGAGATGATGTCCTCATACTTGGCAAGACAAATTAATCCTTGCTAAAAACGTCATGCCAGAAATGTTATGGTATCTGTTTCTTGATGACTGTATTTCTTCCAGTCTGGACTGACAAACTATTCTCCTATACACACAAATTTTTGAGTTGTTCTCAGATTACAGTGTTGAAAAAATCTCAAAGCTCTTTTCTGTTTGCTGACTTGCACAGATCTATATTCCAGTTACATCATATCAAAAAGTGATCATGAATACAGAACGCTAGTTTTTTTTGTTTTTTAACAGTTACATATGTATAAACAGTGAGCCCCTAGTGACAGCCCATGTGTTCATTGCACAGTGAGCCCCTAGTGACAGCCCATGTGTTCATTGCACAGTGAGCCCCTAGTGACAGCCCATGTGTTCATTGCACAGTGAGCCCCTAGTGACAGCCCATGTGTTCATTGCACAGTGAGCCCCTAGTGACAGCCCATGTGTTCATTGCACAGTGAGCCCCTAGTGACAGCCCATGTGTTCATTGCACAGTGAGCCCCTAGTGACAGCCCATGTGTTCATTGCACAGTGAGCCCCTAGTGACAGCCCATGTGTTCACTGCACAGTGAGCCCCTAATGACAGCCCATGTGTTCATTGCACAGTGAGCCCCTAGTGACAGCCCATGTGTTCACTGCACAGTGACTGTGGATGTCCAATGATTAAAAAGTAATTGCTTCCATGAAAGTTAAAAATTAACTGATGATGCCCAGCAATATACCAGTCATGACAGTAAATCTGTACCTGTAGTTTTCATATAAATATGAACCGACGGGCAAAAAGCTTTGTCTAAATATACTGTATACTGGATACCCTTCTCCTGACTGGCTGAATTAGCACATGGTACTTTCAATGTTGGACCAAGTCGTATACTTTTTCCTCTTCTTTCCTTCAGCTGGCTTTATACAATGCAAGTTGCATCCACCAAGGTCTCTATACCACTGTACAGTGTACAGTAAAACCTGTCTTCAAAGACCACCCCAGGAAATGACCAAATCATGGTCTCTAAAGACAGGTGGTCTCTCATGAGAGGTATAAATAACATGAAAAAGGTGGTATCTCCAGGCAGGTGGTCTCTCAAGACAGGGACACTGTACTGGTCAATATTATGCATTACATCTCCAATATGCACAAACATATTGCCTCCCAGCATTCAAACTTCTGCACATATATTCACTTTTTTTTTCAACTTACTTTATCTTTGCCCTACTTAGGTTATTTTTTTTCGCAACTAAAATTATCTTTTACTTAAATTTTTCTTCAACTAAAATTAGTAAATATCTTAGGACAAGAAGAAGAAGCTGACTATAGCACACTAAAAGGAAACAACCTTCTTGTTGGTTAACAGCGCATTGATCAAAGAGGTAAATCAGCTTCGTTCTGCAGGAAAGCAATGTGCAGAATGACCGCAGCATACAAGTAAAGGAAGCCCCTCTCACCCCTCCAGGAAGTAGCGGTAAAGATCTCAATTATCTTGCCAGAGTACACTATCTTCTGGCAATGTACTAGACAGAATTCACTCCAATGCTTTCAAGATCCACTTGGCAAATTGCTGAAGAACAGACTGATTTGTTTAAATCTGAACTATTTTGGGTAGAACTTTCTGGCTTTTGATCTGAAATCTTATTTACACAAACTGAAATCAAGGAAATTTTAAATTTGAAATATGATGTTTCTTATTGGTAATTAGGAGGTGTACCAGCTCATTTGCACACTGTAATACCCTGCTCCATGCCCTTAATTATGGTCGACTGAGCCTCGAGTAGTCAGTTGCATTATATCGTTTATATGATCGCCTACATGTCTGCGGCTGTCTCCTCACTCATTAGTGATTATATCGCTCTTGTCGAAGCATCTTCTATGGCAAAACAAGGTCTTCATCCACTGCTTTCCTTATTTTTCAAATAGTCTGCTTTGCTTTGAGGACATAAGGAGCACATTTTCAGGACTCAGTGTAATTACTCGACATCAGGCCACATCCATAAAACATGTTGTTTTTCAACCTATCTAGAGTCTTTCTAAGTGGCAGAAAACTTTATCTTTCCAGACATTTTCCTTGTAAGAGAAATAGAATGTAGGTTATTTTACAAAAAAAGAACACACACACACACAAACAAACAAAAATAAAAAAGCTCTAAAAAATTGCATTTTCAACAGTAGATCGTTTATTTCGTTGATCAATTCGTGATGCCGGTCTGCCTATACCATGCATTATATACAGCCTGAATTCTGTACGCGCAGCAGACTACCATATCCTTGACTTGCTGACTCACAGGCAAGACTGAAACACACACTGGGCCTGTCTGCTGAACAGCCCCAAGTTCAACTGTTTATTCCATAGAGTGTTACAAGTACCTGCTAATTATACACTGTGTAATCATAAATTTTTGTGAGGGAAAAATATTCCTGAATTTTCCCCGAGGAAACCCAGTTCGGGAATATTAAATGCGGGAAAATTGTAGCAGATTGAATGTGGAATGAAAGCCTCCATAAAATCAGGAATACAAAACTCGTGAAATTCTGATTTGGAGTGTATTTGGGAAATTTGGTGCCCGGGAATATAAATGATTCTACAGTAATTAGACCACCTCTCTTGGGGTCACATCATTTTTGAACAATCTTTCCACTGCCCTCAAGTCAATTTCTTCCTTTAAACAGATTTACCTGCACTTTAGGACCACCTGTGATATGTGAGCACTTTTTACTGGCAGCTGGGATATTCTTCATAGGTAAGTAGTACTCCATCATCGTGGAGTGGATGTGTCACAATTGATCTGCTCAGCAGGCAAGTATCACGCCTGGAAGGCAGCACACCAGGCAAGGCTAAAAGTGACGTTTTGCAGACTCTTGTATTTCTGACAATCCAGTGTGTGACACACCAATACGACAGACAATAGCCAGGTTTTTGGTGCCAGGTTTAACATGTGGGTACGTTTACACATCGACTGCAGGGCCTGATTGGAAGCACCTGATTGCAAATAAAGAGATCAGCTTGATGAAACTGCAGACAGCCCTGAGGTACACACACAGCCCAGTGAGAAACTTGGGTTACCAACAAGTCTTGCCAGGTGAAGATGTGAGCACTGCTCAGACCCAGAACGTATCCACTGGTGGCTTCAATAGCACATGATCTCCCAGCTCTGTGGCCATTACCTGGTCTGTCAGCTCTGGTCTCATTTCAGCCATGTAATTTGCAGCTTGGCTTTGTATCAAATATGCACGTTTTGCACATTAGGGGTTTTCCAGATTGAGGTATTTACAAGGCTTAAAGCAAACCTCTCAAGTCTTCCCAATTCTGTGAAAGTCTCCCACTTTTTGGCCTTCATTTATTGACTTTTCAATAGAAATTTTGCCTGCTATGGACATTGTGTCCTGTGGTAAGCCACTAATGGACTTCTTTATCCTTTGTTAAATATAAAATATCTTGTACGGAAGGGGAGGGATGAGAGAAAGTTGCCAGATCTGCCAAAGTACATGTAGTTGTGCTCAATCTGAAGTTTTCAAAGAAAGAAAGAAAGAAAGAAAGAAAGAAAGAAAGAAAGAAAGAAAGAAAGAAAGAAAGAAAGAAAGAAAGAAAGAAAGAAAGAAAGAAAGAAAGAAAGAAAGAAAGAAAGAAAGAAAGAAAGAAAGAAAGAAAGAAAGACAGAACTTACTTGAAACTTGGTAGGTTTAATGTACATCTCATTCACTTCATGTGAGTGACTGTTAACATTTCAGCCAATTTTTTTCACGTGTTTGCCTAGAATTACTCTGACTTCCACATTTAGCAACTGAGGTCAAACAGCTCAAGAATTAGAGATGATTCATCGAAACAAACCCAACAAATTTGCCAAGAAACTGAAACCTGAAGATCATTTTCTGTGTTGAAGGGCACTGTTTTTTCCTTGTGGACAGGTCTGCTGGCAATGATTCAGTCGCGTGTCCACAAAAATCAATCGATATTTCACGTGTACGTCTAGTCAGCTGAATAACACTGAATTCTTCACTCTTTCTGTGCTAGTCACACCAAATATTGTACTATTCTTGCCATTAAAAGTTAAAGGGTTAAGTGATTCCCCAACTTGTCATGATTTGTCAACATTCAAACAAAAAAGCAAAAAAAAAAAAAAAAAAAAAAAGTTGGTCAATCTTTTAAATATTCTGTTTACTTGAAGTAGCAGTCTATATGTACATTTTGGATGTTTTTGATTAAGCAAAAATATTAATACAGTATAAATTCATCACTAAAGTGGCCTCATGACTTGCCTAGACCTGCATCTTGCTGCCCGGGGTTCTTAAAATTTGGCAGTCAAATTAATGGCTAAATCTCCCGTCAGGCTACAGGTGGAAAACAGCTCCATCAGAGGGCCATAAAAATGAACTGTCTTTACAGATGCCCAGTACCCTCCAGTTACCACTTAAAAAATCTGCACATCTCCCATTGTGTGCCATCTACAGGTCAGAACCCCACCCATCCCGGCCACAGGCAATTCAGTTACCTCTGTGGCTCTGGTCATAAAACCAAGGACATTCCCAATACCCCAGGTCACTAATTGGGAGTCACGTAACAAAAGTACCAGTGGATTGTTTTTAATATAGCGTAGTTTTTGAAAGAAATAATTGCCACAAAATTTTTATATGCTATCTAAAATCATAAGAAACCTACATAAACAAGTTGCCTGTAACATGGCAGCACCGTTAATAAAGTAAATCTGTTTCCCATGACACACATCAGCCGACAGACCTGTCTTACTTTAGTTTGCATGGCTTGGGTGACCTCCGGGTCACTCCTCTTTTATGCAGGTCACTTTCAGGTCAACACTCCTTAGAGTAATTGCCCTCTTCATCTCAGGATAAAAGGATGTACTCCACAGACCAATCCGCTTGTTGCCTTGAAAATGTCTTCTCTTCTATTTGGCCCTTTTATTATTGATACAAAAATGTCAATATTTTCTGAAGTCCTGTTTTCTTTTTTCTTTTTAAGCATTTGGCACATTATTGACCAATATATCTTGGACTACTCTCTGCTTTACAATTCAAATCAAATCATTCCCCGTGCACTGGAAACTTTATTTATGATGCTTTTGAAGATAAACGGCAGCGTGGGTTGTTGTGAAGAGAAAAGCAGTCATATAAACTTAATAATAACATTGCAGAAAGTTAATAACAGTATGGCCTACAGCCTAATGCAGTAGGAACTGTTTCAAGCAGAATAATACCATACTGTTCCTTTATTGTCAACATTATTAACCCTTTACTGCAGTTTTTGCTTAATAAAGGTATTCACTTATATATATATATATATATATATATATATATATATATATATATATATATATATATATGTATATTGTTTTATATATATATAAAACTATATATATATATATATTGTTTTATATATATATTGTTTTATATTACACCTCTGTGAAGTGGAAAAAATAATATCAAAATAAGTTATTTATTGATGAAACTATGGAAATAAATTATCCATCAAAATGATATACATATTAACTATTTAATTGTACGTCAAAGTTATAAAGAATTGGAAATCATAATATTCATGCACAAATTATAAACACCACAGGAACTTTAAGGATATAGAGAATCCAGTATGGGTGGCCCAATGAGGATAAGGCTGGGATCATAAGTTGTTGGAGTTTCATGTTTTCGTGAGGCAGTGCCGAGTGACAAAACATGAAAATCCAATGAGTGATCCCAACATTATCCCCAGTGGGCCACCCATACCAGATTTTCTTTCTCCTGTGTTAAAAAAGGGCAAATATGCACCAAATCGAAGCTCTATCGAAAAAATATATTTGAAAACGACACCATTTTGAAAGTGGGAGGAGTCAGTATTCTATTAAATGCACCATGACCTCTCATTGGTTTGTACACTACTTGCAACCAATGACTGGCAAACCAAATGAAAGATTACAATTAAAACCTTATCCTTAATACCCATTCAGGATAAGCTTCACACATAGGAAAAATAATGAGGATGTAACTTCAAACACAAGGTAATAAAATCAGGATACAACTCATACGTAATAAAATCATTTCAACAGGTGAAAGTAAAATGAAAACATGTCTACAGCTCTGTACAATGTTCCAGCAGCGAAATAAAAGTCGAGGGCAACTGGACGCATCTTGTAAACCCTCCCTATACTGAACACACTTGGGACTGGAAAAAAGTGTTTGGTATAGTGAGGTGTTCGGTATAGGGAGGTTTGCTTACATTGGAAGTATTCATTTAGGACCGAGAAATGGTGTTCAGTATAGAGAGGTGTTTGGTATATGGAGGTGTTCAGTCAGAGAGGTTTTACTGTACCTACAACTAGCCACACAGCAGACAGTCACTACACTCTAATGTATATGCATCAAGAAGCCCTGATTGTTTTTGGTCACACCTAACACAGCTTTGATCACAATTTTAGGGACCATATCATAATTGTATACCTATGTCCCTCTGGATAAGATGTTTACAGTTGAACAAGTTTTCATAGTTTCAAGTGCAAGAAACCTGAAAATGTTGGCTCAGTTTTATTAATACCAGTGAAGGTCAACATGCCTGCTATAACAGGTGGCCTGATGATTGAACATGCCCACAGGAGATTTATCGTTTAATTTCCTGCAATCTGAACTTGTGTCTTATTGCTCACTTGTCCACTATCAATAACTTATCCTGTTGACAGTATATGGCCACAGTCTCAGAGATTGTTCTACAATTTCTGCTGACAATATATCACCACAGTATAAGTTTTGTGACCACGGAACGACGAGGTCTCAAACCAGCAACCTTCGGCACCAATCACCTGGCCGAAAATGGGAAACGCACATACCAACTGTACCAAATCCCCATTCGTAGAAAGAATGGTTCAATGGAGGCAGGTATGCTTAAAAGCCATAATCAACACAGCTCAGTTCATTGTATTTATTCCAGTACAAATTAAGCACTGTGTTCGGAGTTGTCCCAGATCGAGGACTGTACATAAATATGAGTCCACCAGCAGGAAAGGAGCACCAGAAATACATATGTTTTGTCACACTGGAACAGCTGTGTCTCAAACCAGCAACCTTCGACATATTACATTGTTCTATAATCTCTGCTGACAACACATCACCACAGTATTCTACAATCTCTGCTTACAATATATCACCACAGTATGATACATTATTCTACAATCTCTGCTCACAATATA
This sequence comes from Hermodice carunculata, assembly GCA_964020975.1. Classification (NCBI taxonomy): domain Eukaryota; kingdom Metazoa; phylum Annelida; class Polychaeta; order Eunicida; family Amphinomidae; genus Hermodice; species Hermodice carunculata. The sequence continues at coordinate 61,515,496 of OZ026626.1, read as the reverse complement.
TCACCACAGTATGATACATTATTCTACAATCTCTGCTTACAATATATAACCAGAGTATGATACATTGTTCTACAATTTTTGCTGAGAATATATCCCTAGAGTATGAAACACTTTTCTCCAATCTATGCTGACAATATATGACCACAGTAAGACACCTTGTGTGATTATTACTATATCTATAAAATAAATGTTGATCATATCTTTATTTGACTATTTTGTAAATACATGTACATTGTATGCTATTTTGTGAGTATGTATTTATTTTTAAATGTGTGACACGATTTACAGTAGATGAATGGCTACCCTGGTGTCATAAATGCCATCAATCAGCCAATCAATCACTCTATCAAAACACGTAATGTTTTTATTATGGGTATATTATAACTGTACTTTTAAATATTGATATACTGTATCTCTGACATATTTACTATTTACATTTCCAAAAGATACATTATACATCTTGCTTCATTGTTGCACTGATGTATTAATTCTCTTCATTTCCAAAAGATACACTATACATTTTGACACAGTATAGCACTGATGTGTTAAGTACCCTGTTTCAGCTACTGTTGACTCATTGGAGATGGGTTGAACTTGTGCTGCGACTCTGTCACGGTTATAACTCTACGGTAAATAGCGACAGTCTATCAGTCATCATGTGTAATTCTACGTGAACTGTAACCCCGACTTGACCAGTACCACAATTATTCTGTGTTAAAGCTCCCCTGCATGCTACCAATGAGTACATATTAAGATGAGGCTTACCTTTTATTGACTGGACATGACACACACACACACACACACACACACACACACACACACACACACACAGTATACAGTGTACAGTTCCACATACAACATGGGGAAGCACAAATCATAATCCAATTAACTTAACTTCTTCATGTCAGTCTGAGAGAGCATCATCTCAAAATACAGTGTACTGTAGCTCATGAAATATAATTATGTAAGTAGATATATATTCTCATGTAAACTACTTCCATTTTCTTCGTAAACTGTAAATATCATCATCATAGTCTATAGCTGGCTTCACACTGCAGTAAGATGCCATTGAAGCCTAATTCCCACTTTTCCAAATATGACTTGTGGTTAAATGTCCGCCACTGCAACCTCTTTCCTTTCTTTTCAACTGAAAAATAATTTGCATAAAAATGTAGATCATCAAGAAAAAGAGAACTGCAAGGATCGTGACAGTGACGTTGTACAGATGACCATCAACCAGAATGACTAGCAATGATACCTCACAAGACTAAGACCGCCTCAGACCAGGCTCTTCAGTCAGAACTCACAAAGTTGTGGGACGTGCTTGACCAGTAAGGCAGGACAAAATGTCTCACAAAACCACTATAGCAAGCAGCAGAGCTGTTCTGCCCTTGCCTTGTCTTTCTATATTGCATATGTAGACGACACCTTTCAAAATGGCAGGTCCTCAGTCACCAGTAAGTTGGCATGTGCGGGGCACATAGCCTCCAACTGCCAACAAGGACAGCCACTGACTCTGTCTTCAGTGAAGGGAATGGGGGCAAACTAGTGAAGGGGGTTGGGGCAAATTAGTGAAGGGGGTAGGGGCAAATTAGTGAAGGGGGTAGGGACAAACCGTTTTCAGCATTCGAGAGGTCTCTGTTTTACACTGCAGCACACAGAACTTATCAGGCCAAGTTGTCATTAAGTTACTTGACATTTGTACAGGTAAGCCTTTTGCACTCAACACTAGTTCTTCCTTGACATTTCAAGCTAACATCTGAGCCATAAATGGGTAAAATGTCAGAATAAGCTATTGACTTACTTTTTTTTTTCTACAGGACTTTTTTTTTTCTTCCTATTTTTCTCTGCTTAGACCCAACTTCATTTCTACGGACTGAGAGTCAAAATCTGACATGGCATCATATCAAGAGGACCTTGGACCACACTTCGTGTGACAGCACAGCCAGTAATGATATTGCAGGACTTCAGCTTAAATTGTCCATGTTGCTTCTGGTGTGACAGGGATAAAATGTGTTACAGTGAATCCTTGCTACAATGACGTGTCTGTTCCCTACAAAAAGTGGCCAATATCTAAATGTGTCAGACAGAAGAGTCAAACAGCAAAGGAACTTGACTTTAAGTCCCTAAAAACTTGTGTTAAGTGAATATGCCAGAACTCTGAATGTCATCATGGGGTTTTACTGCACTGACAACCTCCTTCAGACTTAAAAATCAAATAGCAATATCGCGTTTTGTGCCATTTTTTTTTTACAGAACAAGTTCTATTGAATCTATTAGTTTCATTCAATAACTTCAATTGGGACATACTGTTGTGTTTTGGATATCATAAAATATTGCAAATTCCCCCCACCCACTCCCTAAAAGATCAAATAGAAATCTCCCGTTTTGGAGGTAAGAAAGAAGAATGAGACTGTCAAAACTGAAATATCTCATTGCCATAGTGATTTCACAAGCTACTGTACATGTATGCATGCAATGATACACAACTTTTTCCTTCTCTCCCATATTTTGTGCTAGCCAAACTTTTTATTCTTGCTTCAATACTGTGCAAATAGATTTTGGTCGAAGGTTACAGAATGAAAAATGAAGTACCATGGTACCTCATTTTCTGCAACATGTACCTAATTTTTCAATGATAACAGAAATCAGAAAAAGTTAGTTTGACCTCTAGAAAAGGTGAGGGTGCACCCACTTTTCCAAGTTACTGTATGTTGCTGGAACAGCAAAAAATACAGTATAAACACCGTGATTCACAATATCCTTATTCCCTAGTCTGTTGATCCATTAAGCAGCTTTACGAGAGAGAGTCAACTCATGACCTCCTGGCAATCACTTGCACATCAATCGCTGGCACCCAATTCACTGCCTGTATGTCTAACAATTGTATTTTGCCAAGACACTGGTCATCAAACAGAACTTTGCCTGGTTGGTTGCTTGTGAATGGCTTCATCAGAATGCTGCATGGAAACTATACGTTCTTGTTTCTTTACTCATGGTATGGACTATTAGTGCATTAAAATATGAGACGCCTAGAGAGGTCACTTCATCAAAAAGACAGAAGCTGTGTCCAAATCTCTATTCAGTCTGTTCACAATGCTTATTATTTCCCACATAAAACATTCATGGAATATCGTGAAAAAGGCATTCTCGTTTCGGATGGCTGTGGCCTGCCACTATGACACAGCGTACTGTTCCACAGTCAAGTAATCAGTGTCTTATTTGTCGGTGTCCTTGGGACTAGTTTACTCAGGGATCTCCATGTAATCACGGCCATGTCACCTTTGTGGCTCTGATAATACACTTCCCTGTATATACAGGTATATAGTCTTTCTCTTAACCCTTTGGCTACTAGACTTGCACTTGTCTCTGTATCATTCAGCAGTCCATTAAATATCTTTTGCACAACTTGCATGGGATTTTATACATGGATCATTTTTATTTCAGGTATTAATTGTGACCTCATCCTAACTTTTCTTGAAGTTGTGGCTCAGTTTAGGAAAACAATTAACTCTTATTTTCTGGGCAAAGGGTTAAACATAAAGGCTTCCCTTCATGATCCTCTTCCTGAGCAACAAGACTTACACCAATAATTAACTCCCACCTCAGGAATAAACCACGACTCCTGCAGATCACATTAAATTATACAGCTGGCCTTGACAAACTAACTCTGCAAAAGTTTTTATTCTACACACACCTATATTACACCACACTTCCTATATCTTAACCCTTAAAGGGTCAGGTTAATTTTTGTACCAGTGAAAATAAAAGTAACAATTTTCATTGAACACCGTGCACTAGGAACAGTTTTCTTTGTAGCATATCAAAAGTACATATCATTGTGATACCCGGAATGCGTAGTTTCATTATGTGCAATAACTTGATAATAGTCACGTGACTGGTTGCCATAGCAACCACTTTAATCACTAATAAATGGCAAAAAATCATTTAAAATCTGCTAAATAAGAGAACAAAGTATCTCCTCATTTTATGTGAAGCACCCTTTTCTCAACATATGCATGGTATTTGGATAATGCGTAGTTTCATTATGTGCAATAACTTGATAATAGTCACGTGACTGGTTGCCATAGCAACCACTTTAATCACTAATAAATGCCAAAAAATCATTTAAAATCTGCTAAATAAGAGAACAAAGAATCTCCTCATTTTATGTGAAGCACCCTTTTCTCAACATATGCATCGTATTTGGATAACTAGAGAAATAAACTTTCAGTAAACTTTGAAAATAAAACATAGATCACATGACCTGTTTCCATAGCAACTGTTAAAATATTGCTTGTACTTGGCTGAAAACCGGAAAATCTGAATATTTACATAAGTCTGCAGAACCGGTAACAGGCAGTTACTTTGCATAACAAAATTAGTCACCATAACTATTCATAGATTATGTTCCAGGTTAAATATTATGTAAGAAAATGACTGAAATAAAACAACATTGCCGTATTTTTATGGAAAATTTGTGGTTTTCCCCCATTTTAATATGTTGCCATGGAAACAAAGCGTGGTTGGATCCACAATCATATGTGCCAGGCCTTATACTGATATGTAGTTTGCACATGTGGATGACACATGCATGTATACATTGTACATGCAATAATAGTCATCAATTCCAGTGCAAAAGGCAAAGTAGGTCCAACCTATTGGCTGCCTGTCACAGTCTTTGAGACTGACAACAATATTTATCATGTATCTGCAATCATGCTCCTCCTCCTCCTCCCCCCCCCCTCGTGTAAATTGAGTGCTTTCAGAGAAACAGTTTAGGTTTGAATGCAAGGTTCCATAAGTGGGCCAAGGCAAAAAGTCTTGTTCATAAAGTTCATTGATAAACACAGGTTTGACAGGGAAACATTAGGGGATACTTGGGAAGAGCAAGGGCACTGCATGACTGGGTATGGGACCCACCGTGGAACCACATGGTCCGTTGATACGCTTGAATTATGTGGGCTCCAGCCTCATTATAAACAAAATACTTACATCCTCACACCCAACATCGACTTCACTGTCCCCCTACTCTACATAATCCCTCCCTGCCAACTCCTGACTAAGGTAAATAGCCTCGGCACTTTTATATAATTGACGGACACCTGCAGCTGAACTGGTGCTAGATGCTGCTCTCTTTGTGACGTCACGCACCTCAAGGGAATCACCGGGGAATCCCCTTAACGACAAGCAGGGACCCTAGAGGGAGTGGTATACATACCTAGATCGATGTGCTTCTTGGAGGAAACACAACAGCTGTCTGTGCACAGTTTGGTGATGATTTATGAGTTGTTTACACAAGTAAGGCTAAGTTAGTGTGAGCCCAGCATAAAATCACGTGATTACCGGTCGTTAATGACCGGTTTGACCGTTTAAGGGTTAAATATCCGTCAGCTTTCTTTCCCCCTTCTTTTTTAGGTGTGTTCCAGGTAACTTGTGACTTTCCTACTCTGAGGGTTTCACAGCAGTCCTTTCATACCATGTTTTTTGACAACTGTCTTAAAATTTCCAGCAGCATCAACAAAGTTTTAACCTTTTCCTGCTCAAATCACCTAAAAATGCCTGGATCTACATGTACAATATCATTTGCTACAATGTTACAGCTTATTTCTTTTTGTTTTTTTTGAGGGGGGCGGGTGAGGGGTGGAGGGGGGAGGAGGTCATCATTAAGCTTTTTGAACTAAGATTATTACGAGTCCTAACACGAAAGCAAGCCCAAGGTTAACAGTTTTAACTAGCAAGGCACAGATGCAATGTCATGGAAAGCTGTTGACTCAGCCTTGATGTCATCGGGGAAGAGTTAACACCAAACAAGATACAATGCCACACAGGCCCCGAACAGGCTTCCAAATGTTTACAATGTTTCTGTGACACAAGCACCTTCTATGTCTATCACAAACTGGTAATCCATGCAATAAGTTAGCCTCAGTCTCTTTGAAACACATAAGTTTTTTTTTTTTTTTAAAGTGCTATGCCCATAGTTGATATAAGTGCATATATATTATTCCTTAAGGATGAATTATGATATCAGTTTTTGTTCATCTCAATATAAAGGTCTTTCTTTCTGTAAAGGACAATAAACCATGCAACCGTGGTAGCTTTGTTAAAATATCTTTCATGTTCAAGTACATGAAATATAACAAGCAAATGATTGTTGCAATTGACTACTAAAATTTCAATGTTTAATCTATTAATTGTATGTGCTTTTGAGTGTTTACCGGTACAAGTAAGCTATGTTATTATTTTGAATACAGTAGACATAAGTTATATATTTGAAGTTAACCTAGACAATTGTTGCTTTTAAGTACACTGAAGTTTAAATCTTAAATTAAGTTTAACATGCCTTTTTTGGTGAAAACCACCCCTAATTTGATTCATATGAAACAAAAATTAAACACTAAAACTGTGAACACTATGGCCCCCCAAAAAAATCACTGCTATGCCTGAGAACATGCACCTTGTCAAAAAAATTAAAAAAAATTTTTTTTTTTAAAAAAAAAAAAAAAAGAAAAATCACTGGTATGCCCCCCCCCCCCCAAAAAAACCCACTTCTGCAGACTTTAGTGCAAAGTCACAAGAGGCAAAACAATTGCTATTTTTCAAGGCACGTACAAATACCATTATGCTATATATGTAAGCTTATTCAAGAGTCTGAATATTTATTACTCCAGAGCAATCTGTGAATGACTGTCAGTAATTCCCCTATAAAGCAGGTCTATATTAACTCTTTTCTAGTTAGATAAGATTGATTCAACAGTTTTCCTTGGTGCAGATTATGCACAATATGCCCAGTCTGTGCCAAGACAAGCAATTGACCACCATGACAGGTCCTAGCCATGATTCTCGGCAAAAAAATTCTTATCAACACAAAATTAAAGTGTGAACAACAAAGCATGGAACAGTTTACATGTAAACACTTTTTGGTGATTTGAATGGATAAAGGTTAACTTGTCTCTGCCTGTGTATTCATGTGCCACCTACACTTGTACATTTCATTCCTACTCTTGGTGTCCTTGTACATTTGTATGCCAATTCAGTGGATTCAAGAGTACAATTAAAAGGCAATCACAGATTGCTGGATCCTTGCCCCCATTACCTCATTTATAACCTTGTTAATCACAGGTCTCATATTGGAACGACTGTAGTCAATAAAAATAGGCTATCATCGTGACCCAGATACTTGACCCTGTGACCTACTTTTATGCATGACACACTCTTCTGTCCAGATACACAGTAAGTTTCATGATTCTAAGTCGAAAGACAACAGAGTTACAGGCCAGGCATGAAGTGTAATGTAGTATTACATGAATGTATCACTGTGTCCCAGATACTTCACCTAGTGACCTACTTTTGTTTCATGACACACATTTAGGTCAACATATATATGTGTGTATGAAGTTTCATGAGACTAAGTTAAATAGTAAAGGAATTATAGCCTGGACATGATTTTATAAGGATATGTCAATGTGACCCTGATACTTGACCTAGTGACCTACTTTTGGTACATGACACACCCTTTTGTGTAGATGCATCTGTGTGTAAAGTTTCAATGATCTCAGTTACATAGTAGAGGAATTATAGCCCGGATATGATTTTACAAGAATATATGTTACTGTAACCCAGATACTTAACATAGTGACATATACTTATGATACATGACACACCCTTATGTCCAGATTCACCTGTGTGTGAAGTTTCATTATTCTAAATTAATGGAAATTATGGCCAGGACACAGATAGCAGAGACCCAGATACTTGACTTGGTTACCTACTTTTGTTTCAGGACACACCTTTGGGTCAAGATATATGTATGTGTGAAGTTTCATGAAACTAAGTTCAATAGTAAGGGAGTTATAGCCCGGACACGATTTTACAAGACTATATCACTGTGACCCACATGCTTAACCTAGTGACCTACTTTTGGTATATGACACACCCTTATGTCCAGATGCACCTATGAGTAAAGTTGCATTAATCTAGTTGAAAGAGAAGCAGATTATAGCCCAGACACTAAAAAGCAGAAAGATGGATGGATGGACGGACACACGGAAAAAGCGATTACTACATGCCCTCCTCCGGTTGGAGGGGACATACTGAAAGAAGTTTAAATAATGCAGCCACACATACAAAAACGTACACAGAGACAGACAGACAGACAGAGATGGAGACAGACAAAGAGAGATATGTTTTGTTGGTGCCAATGGGACCATTCCCAGGGGCAGAGAGAAGTTCCCGAAGGGCGGCGGTAATTTCATTAAGCCAGTGATCAGACTACAAAGTGCTGGCTTCACAGCCCATTTGTATTAAGGCCTCGAGTGATTTCAGTCTGCCACTCTGGGGTGTCATATCACAGTGAAATGGAACATTTAAATTTTAAGCCCACATGGAAAGATGTTATTCGGAGCCAATTTCTCTTCCCACATCACTTACCGTAACATTGTTTCAACCATGTTGAAAACACAGTGTACCATATTCCTGCTATTGTGAGCCCATGTTTTAATAAGTTCACCACCCCTAACTTTTAAATTGCAAGGATCAGAAAGCAAGGATACTAGAACAGTCATTACCAACAGACTCAGTATCTCATATCTCTCTGTCAGTCTCACCTGCCCCATTCCAATTTGCACACACACACACAGGTTCTCTGATCCCATAACGTTAAAAATGAGGTCACCAAATTATACTAAGTTCAAGAATAATCGTCAAGGTACAATTGAGGTAAATTTGACTTTGAATCATGAAATATCTGGCTATCACACAGTCAGACAGACAGGCAGCTACACAAGCTGAAAACCATGGACACTGTAACCCAACTTCATTTTCAAGGGCTATTAAGAGAGAATTTTGATTCTGGTTACTAGGGTAACTTAGCAAGCCGAAAGAAGGAAGGTCACTTGCTGCATTGAATGACTTCTGACCTACATCTACCTGTGGTTATCTCTGCTAAGGAAGTGACTTGGGCATCATGCAATAACTCTTGCTACAAGTAAAGGTACATGACACTGGGGAGTGAAGGAAGTCCTGAACCGTAGCCCCTCATCAGTTAACTCTTTCAGTGCCAATCACGTCTAAAGTTGATCTACTTTAGTCAAACTAGTTTGAATTATCATAAGGATCCCAGATTTGTATTCCTCGTAAAAAGACCTTTCATTCAAACACCAGTCGGCCTCTAGTTCCAGAGAGAATATCCCAGGTCAACAGCTTTTGTACAATGTGCCCAATGCGCGCCAAGAAAAGCTGTTGACTCAGTCCAAAATTTGGCACTTAAAGGGTAAGACAAAATGACCAGGACAAAATTGTCCCTGCTGGACCTGTGTGGGCAGTCAGCAATGTGCACCAGATTATTTCAAACTGAAGGCTGTCTGTGAAGTCTCAAGAACTCACAAGTTGAGGGTGAGAGTCATGCAGTCAGCAGCAACTGTGTCTATGGGGCCGAGAACTGAACAGCCAAATCAGGGAGCTATCATAGAAATCTATATTTGAGGAGTGCACGATATTGCTCACTTCACAAGAGCATGCACCCATGTCTTGAATGATACTGATGGCTTCCCACCTAGCTGGGGCCACTCCAGTCCATTGCTATAGCCTGAACAAAGATACCACGCAGTTCACTGAACCTCATTCCAAGCTTATTGGCTTTAAACAGAGCTTCCAGAGTGCTTCCTAAGATTCTCCATACCTCAATTTGCAAGGTCTCGTCCCTCTCGCATCCAATATTATATCTCTATGAGGTATGATCGTGCAGATTATATATTTGCATGTCGATGAAAACACATCCCTGCCACCAACAGATACTGCAATTACAGGATTGGAAATTCTGTCAAGCAGCGCCAATAATAGTCTTTGGAACTGTGTGGAGTGGAGAAAGCCAAAGAAGAACAATTATGTTTCAATCCTGTACAAATGTGACCTGCATCTTTAGTGAAGGCGGAGAGAGTTTGTCTTAAAATATCAGATTCCTGACCTCAGTAGGTGTCATGATGGTTCCATTGTAACTTGAATACAAAGTACAGTGGTCCCCCTCTTATAAGGCCACCCCAAGTGCACTAGAAAAGTGGTCTTACAAGAGGGGTGGTCGCTCTTGAGGGGTAAAATACAATGAAGATGCCATACTTGCTGCATGGAGAACTGGCGGGGGGGGGGGGGGGGGCTAGAGGGGGACTACTGCAATATGCAATGGTTTGAATGAACGGGTTTTCATATTGTCTCCTTAAACATCATTGGCAGCTTAACTCTTTCAAAATGGTCAATATGTGTCATCTCTGAAACATTCTCTCCAATTTCATAGGGAAAACTAGGACACAATTGAAAATTTCAGAAAAATTGAAGGTATGAATTTTGAAGAAGAAACTCCCATAAGCCTTATGCTCAGTGAACTATGTGTGTTATACCATGTATACCTGTACATGTTAACATACTCCCACTATAAATAGACATTTTTGCTCAAATCAGACTTTATATTGAAGAATGAAAGGATGGAAGGAAAGCGTAAGAAAGAAAGAAAGAAAGAAAGAAAGAAAGAAAGAAAGAAAGAAAGAAAGAAAGAAAGAAAGAAAGAAAGAAAGAACAAAGGAAGACTGCAAGCCAAAAATACAGCAAATTTCTTAACACGTCCAAAATGTAAACCTCCAGTGCCAGACTCCCACAAAATGGGGCCGTCTGACAGGTACAATATTTTTGTTTGCAAGTTAGGATCAACTAGCATTAATGGTCCTTCCAGTGAAATATCATTTTAAAAAGCCGAGCAAACAGAGTTCAGTCCAGTGTGGCTTACTCTGTGCATACAACAAAATAATAAGGTATCTTTTTAACAATAATCTGTATGCTCAGTCAGTGGGGATTGATGGCCATTGAAAACCTCTAACAGAAAAGGTCACAGCAATAGAAATGATGTACAACACACAATTTCCACACGTAAATTAATTTTGCTAAATGGTTATCATGCATAATTTCGCAGTATTTGGTTTCACAAATTTGCTGAGCAAACCTGCTGATAAACATAACACCTTATAATCATATGGTATTTATTTTAAACCGAGTTGAAAGATTGAAAATGCCACGAAAATAAATATGTAGCAAAAATAAAGAGATATACAACATTTTGACCTTTAATGTTCAATGCACAAGTATCATTATTTATACTATTTATTGAATTTAGTCACAGAATACTGTACTGGTAGCATCGTGGTCATCAATGACCTTTATTGCAAAGGAGATCTTGAGTGGATCCATGTCTGTTTGAATGATAGGTTTAATTGAAGGTTAATATTTCGGGCAAAACTCACGAATATCCTTGGGTTATAATTTCTACATAACTATATAAACACACAGCCAATGTATTGTCTTCTAGAAATTTCCACATGTTCTGCTGCTTTGAGGAAAATTGATTTTGCTTATATCAAGTTTCCTGGGAAATATCCCACAAAGGTCTTGAAAAATATCGCCTGCATGGACACTCGGTGCCCCTGAAGTGCACTGACAGGCGAGTCTGAGCTGGTGACTCAGAATTTTGCCCTGTTAATTATATGTACATGTTTACCTGAATCTGTCCACGCAGGCAAGCAAAAATGCTGGTTCACTGTAAACTAAGGAACATACTTTTCTTGATGCTAAAATTATCGTAAAAAACATAGAATAGGTGCCAAAGCCACACACAAAACACAAAAAACGCAAAAAAAAAAAAAAGCCTGGCCTTGCTTAATCCCAATTGCAGTTAGATTTTGTTTGAGTATTTGCATTATTGTATCACACTCTCTTACCCAACAGTAAAGAAGGAAACAATGACGAACGATAGCCATGCAATTGATATGTTCAGATTGATGTAATTACACAAAACATGAAGTAATACCAAAATATATTCTCCAGTTTAATGTTCTTCTATAGTATCACTGTTATTTTTTAACTTTTGAAACATCCCTTTTCAATTTTCCACATTTCGCATTCAGCAATATGGATTCATTCTGAATTTTTGTGTCAACCCTCTCACATGAATGCTTTGCATACTTCTACAAACAGTATCATGGATTCATCAAATACTTTTGTGGCAACCCTCTCAGTTTCCCTCATTTCAGCCACAGCATGAAAACATTGCAAGGTTTGCTAACAGACTGGAGACGTTGACAGGGGGCACAGGAGGTCACCACTCGGGTGTCGCACCTTGTTTCCCAGATCTTTTCATCTCGGTACGTCCTGACTCCCATACACAAGTTTACCTTTTGATCGCTCTTCCAAATACCTACCACTTGTGAAAACATACATCATGCGTCCAGTTTTCATCAATGTGCCCGAAAACATGGACCTGTGAATAAGTGCATTTTCTCAGAGATAACCAAATTGGCAGGCCGTACTGGAAACCTATGTATTGAGAATCCATTAATTTCTCCAAGCTCATGTGCATTAAAAATCAAATCTAATTTTTGTACCATCAGCCCTGATTAGACATTTGATACTGATGTTTCTTCAAGAGTTCAGTCCTACTTAGTTTTGTTTGTCTCATAAGGCAGGGGGTCCATTGTGCTCTGTGTATGTGTACATGTGTGATCATTGCCCACATAAACAAATGATGAACGAATGAAACAAACAATATTAAATATAATACATGTGTGCATGTATATATATATATATATATATATATATACACGTTTATATATATGTATATATATATGTATATATATATGTATATATATATGTATATACATATATATATGTACATATATATATATATGTATGTATGTATGTATGTATGTACATGTATGTATTATGTACAGTGGTCCCTGTCTTGAGAGACCACTCCAATGAGAGACCACCTGCCTTGGAAAACCACTTTTCAACTTACTTTGCTTGGTACTTTTCTTGTTATTTGTACCTCTGGAGTCCTATGAGAGACCACCTGTCTTGAGAGACCACACATTGGTCATCCCTAGAGGTGGTCTTTCAAGACAGGTTTCACTGTATACACAAATATTACATATATATACATGTATATATACAGTGGTCCCCCTCTTGTGAGGCCACCCCAAATGCACCAGAAATCTGGCCTGATAAGAGGGGTGGCCTCTCATGAGGGGGAAAATATAATGTAAAGGCTACTCTTGCTGCATTGAGAAGTGGCCTCTCAAGAAGGGGTGGCCTCTCATTGTGGGTGTCTCTCAAGTAGCGGATCGATGTATATGTATTCCTCAAAATTATAACCTTTCTCAATTCAGAGTAGAGGAACATTTCAACAAATGCAAACAGCCTGGAAAATGTATTAACCCTTAAAGTGCTACTCATGGCTATGGTCATCTTTTTGTTACAGTTAAACATAATGGTTAAAAGATTCAAATTCCTCATGAAGATACCTTTGATTCAAATACTGGTAGCAAGCCTAGTCTAAAGCAAAAAGTAGTCTTAGTCAACAGCTTTCCTCAGGACACTGTGCATTGTGCACAAAGTGCCCTGAGGAAAGCTGTTGACTCTGTCTTAAATCAGCACATTAAGGGATAATATTAATTTTCAAAACATTTGAATTCAGCCAAAAGTGGCTTTGAATTTTTTTTGTTTAAAAAGTTTGAATTGTTCAACAAAATAGATCTAATGGACATTCTACACAACTGTCACACATTCACCATAAAGTTGCTCTGTCTAAGTATGTTTGAAATTTAAAGATTCTACCACTTCCAAAAATATATAGTTTTGTTGTGTTATTTTCAAGATTAAAGTGCCGCAGTTTACTGTAGTGAGCCCAGTGTTTTTCCTCGCTGAAGCAGGGCAGCTTTACCCACACACCCTTGACTCCTTTGTCATTGTACGCCTCACTGTTAAACACTACTATGATGTTAAGTAGGTTTCCTTTCCACATAGTGAACAAATATAAAATTTAGTCTCATTATGATCAACAACTTTAACCTTGTCAAGCTGAGGTCTTATCTGTTTATAGAGTCGTTCAGCTAGTGACAACTCACAGAGCTCAACATGTACCTGTCCAGATTTATGATACTCTCAGGTCAATTTCATAATGGAATCTTCTAGTCTGTATATAGACCTAAGGTGCATGGATTAGGGTTGAAGTAGATTCAGGTAAACATAGACAGTCTGGCTTGTTAATCTACAGGAAACTATATTGGACTTTGACCCGCAGACAGGGAGGGGTTTGTATTACATTATGGAGGGGTGATTTTTCTGTAAGGCCAAATATCGAGTTGCAGGTAAAGAGATCACATCAAATGTTCTAACCCAATGGGGGGGAGGGGGTATAAGGGGTTTTCCGTACTGGCATACTTTGCCTTACTTATGTACTGCAAGCTTTTTTAATTTCCATACTTCATACCAACCATTATTTGGTCATTTTCTTATTTTCCATACCTTGATTAGAGCAAAATTATTATTTCTACCAATGTATTAGCCCCCCCTTCTCCCCCCGGTGACAGACTTGAAGTCCTTGGATCAAATAGATGTGATATTAGACTTCAGTTAATTTTTCTAACCTGGCGGATAATTTTGTTTATCGCTATGACATTTCTATTTGTATTCTTCATGAGAAATGGATCCGTGTTGATTTCATCGACAACCGATCTGACAATTTATTTCCTGTCGTAATGACTGTTGTAGCTACTTCCTTTTTGTTCTTTTTCTCAGTAAAAGTCCTGTTTTCCTTTCCATAAAAAAGACTCACTTTAAATTGAATTTACAATCCACGCAACATTATATCTACTGCAATAATGGCATGCATATTTACATTTGTCTATAACCCCCAAAATACACAGATCTTATTCACTTTCTGGTGAAGGACATATTTCTGCTTATATTTATTATGAACAGCTTACCAGTGTACTGCGATGCCATGTCAGGACTGTCCAAAGTGACAGATATGCTTGAGCAAAAACTAAAATGGTTGGAGCAACTTTGTATTTTTTGCCGGGGATCTGGGGGCTGCCTGGCCTTTAAGCGGGGTCAGGGGTAGCCCTGTGGTAGGGGCCAGGGGGCTAAGCCCCCAAGGAAGCTAAGAAAATCTGAAGAAAATAAGGGGTTCAGATGGACTACTCTGGCAACAATTTTGAGACATTTACACACCTTTTTAGCTGAAAAAGAGGTATATGTCACAATAAAATAAAGTAAAAAAATACCAACTATATATCTGCTTATGAAATTATTGCAACAAATTACTCCTTCATCTCTTACAATTTGTTTTTGCAATTTTTGAAGCCTCCATCACATTTTCTGTGACAATGCGTCGACACTTGCACAGCCCTGCTTATAGGTGGAGCATTGCAACTCCAGAAATCCTAGAACTCGCCAATCCGACCTCACACATGATCTGCATGAATGTGGCCAGTACTCTTCCCCTGATCACCTCACTTAATCAACTGATCCACATCTTCCTGAGGGTCCACTCCATAGCCCACATGCTCTTTGATAAGTAAATGATATGTTGGTGGACCAGCAGGGGGTGAGATCTGGTGACATGGTATCTTTCTATAGGGTGAGTGCAATGCCAGATGAATGGCTGTACAGCACATGACCCCCTATCCCCCCCAGGTGGTGGACATATCTTCTTCTGGTACCTACGGGTGGAGCCCATCGCTAAACTCCTACGCACTTAGGGCAGTAATTCCAGCCTAGCTTGGTCAGTGGTAACTGCATTCACCACCACAGCAGTCCACCGCATATGGCTAGAGTATTCCAGCCAATGCAAAAACCAGCAAAGGAACTGAAATATTCAAGCCAAGGTAAAAACTAACAAAAGGCTAAAATATTCCACCCAATGCAAAAAAAAAAAAAAAAAAAAAACTAGCAAAGGGCTGGAATATTCCAGCTAGTGCAAAAGCTACCAACTTGAATGAAAGTCATTTCACAGCGGAATTTGAATATATTATAACACACATGCATGTGTCCACTAATGCTAAATTGTCCAGTACTCTCCTGCGTTGGAGCTACATGTTGGTATTTTCTATAAACTGTTTCTAACCTTGGTTTCTATCAATTTATCAATTGTCAGTCATTTATCACCTCTTTAGTGACAAGACAAGTTAATTTTGACATCAATTGTGGCACAATTACATGTGCAAACTTAGTGTTCTTTGTTCCTGGAAGTGAATTTGTGGTTTTCTACCTCTAGCACTAGAGAGTTACCAGACAGTGTTGGCACCAGGGGACCCATGTGTTAATTCTCATTTACTGAATAACCAAAGTGGCACAGATCTTTCTCAGTGGTTTCTCCATTGCCCTGCAAGCCACATTCTGGCTACTGGCTACTGGCTATTGCACGGCTTGGAGGAAACAGACAAAATACCAGACAGCCAAAGCCAGCATTTAACCCTTTCTCCCTTAAACCGGCCAAAACCGGCTGGTGGTCAAATGTCGCCTGCTTCAGCGTTTTCAACTGATTTCAACAGCAACGAAAAACAATTTGACTGAGAGCTGGAGATGACACCTGTCAAGACAACATGACCCAGGTCAACAGCTTTCCTCGGCATGGGTTGGGCACTTAGTGCCCAACCCATGCCGAGGAAAGCTGTTGACTCAGTCTTCATTCAACGGGGAAAGGGTTAAGATCCTAATTCAACCAAAATATCAAGGAAAAATTTATTCCTTGTGAGAAATTAAATTTGAAACAATTTTCCCACTGCAAATTTCTAATACTCTGTGAACAAGCTGCAGATGTTTTTCACAACTGAATTTCGTAAAAAATATTGGCGAATATGTATTCCTCTATGTACTGCATGAACAATTAACTGACTCATGATCTTCAAAAGTAAATTGACGGGAGTTACATGTAACATGTATACTTTATAATCATTTCATAAGTCCCTCCCACTAAATAATGATAGAAATGGTACCTGTGAATTTACGCATTTTGGGCATTGTGCCTGAAGACTGTTGAAGACAGTTGTTGACCCAGATGGTTCTGATAGTCTCAGTTACTGTAGTCATGCTGCTGCTTGAACAAAAGGTTGGCTCACATGGAATATGAATCTAGTATCGTTATGTCGATTTAGGGTACATCGATTTTTGTCAAAATTGGCCATGAAAGCGTCACACTACGCACAGGTAACATGTTCCATCCTCTAAGTGGAACCCAATCACATGTATCGTGGCATGATCTGTCTCTCACACGTTAATGCTGGGAGCACTCACACTGTGTTGTATAAACTGTACACCATCAGATGAGGCAAAAACCACACCTAGATAATGTTATGATGGAATCAACATACACCCAGCTGCAAAGGCCCCAAGAGGTAGTACTCGGATCCCGCCCATAAGGCAGAATTTTGGTTTTGTGTTTCGCCGAGTGTGTCCATGTATCCATTCACCTTTCTTTGAAGCAATCACAATCTCACCTTCGTTTGAAGCAATCACCATCGCTTTCAATTATCAGACCAAAGGGTGTCTTTTCCAGGCCCTTTCATTGTACATTGAGTCCCCCAGCTCTACATGTAGATATCGTGACTTCACATTAAATTAGCGCCGCAGAAACTTGCACTGAAATTCCATGGTGGTGACAGATTTGCCACAGTCGTGGCTTGAGACTATACATGTACTGGGACAGCACTGAAGGCATACTTCTACATGGGCTCTTTAGTCCTTACAACTTAGTGAGCAACTTGACAGCAAACGGTGTGAAACACGTTATGGAATTTGCAGGCATGATAGTTACACACCCTCTGACTCTTATACCTAAATGAGGAATACGAATGTGGGATCCTAACAATAATTCAGACTAGTTTGACTTAAGTAGATCGACTTGGGATGTGATTGCCACTGAAAGAGTTAATACATGTACATGCAAAGTTAGTCTGTGGAGAATGGTGCCATCTAGTGGCCCTAATTCCATATGGGTCATATCATTTACTAATAGACCATGTCAGAAATTTCACCACCAGATGGCTCTGGGGTACTATCCACCCTAGCTTGACTGAGTGCCCACTAGCTAGGCATGGCAGAGTATGGGAGGTGGACAGTCTTTGAGTAGAAACAGGAACTAATCAAGAGAGGAGCACCAATTAAAGGCAAAAAGTGTGATTTAGTAGAAAGGTAAGTACTTGCTGATCAGTTTCATATATTATCTTACAGGAATTTATCCCAAGATTACAAGTTTAGTCACTTGACTCCAATGGGTTGAACCAGCAGTTTACATCACTGGTCATATATTGCTGTGTGTGTGTTGTCTCTTGGCCACGCACAATTCTGTGACAAGTCAAATTATGAGACTGTGATTAAAAGTGTAATTAATGTTCCATAAAAAGAGACTTTCATAGCCATACATACATTATTTTGAATGTGGAATAACCTGGTCAAAGTGTACATAAGCCACCAGTAGCCTGACCTTAGCCAAGCCTCTGGGGCGCAGCCAGTAGCTTGTATATTGGGTCACTCCAGGGGATAAGCAAGGTGTTAATGCTGCTGTTGTCTAGTTCCTCTGGGGGGTGTGCTTTATTGGTGTGCTGTGTATACAAGACACTTGTTGGTAATGTGTTTGTCCAGAATTACAATGAGGTAAAAACACTGCATACTCAAAGGCAAAGATGAAAAACTAAACAAGAAAAGGAAAAGTAATTTTATGTCCCCTCCAGTTTGAAAGTTTACCTTTTTCCTTACATTTGAACAGCTTGGCTGCCCTTCATTACCTCATGCAGTTCAGTTGACAGGACACATATTTAGTCTTGCACTTTTTTTCAGACTTGACGCATATGACAGAAATAACAATTTTCATTCTGAACCTATACTCAGTCTGAAAAAAGA
The DNA here is from genome assembly GCA_964020975.1 of Hermodice carunculata. NCBI lineage: Eukaryota > Metazoa > Annelida > Polychaeta > Eunicida > Amphinomidae > Hermodice > Hermodice carunculata. The sequence continues at coordinate 61,496,776 of OZ026626.1, read as the reverse complement.
AACACCCCTTCCTCAATGGCCCGACCAAGGATTCAAAACCATAACTGAAAGCACACAAAACATACCGCCAATGCGCATGTCCCATCCCAAAGTTACATTTCCTTTTCTTGTTCAGTTTTTCATCTTTGCCTTTGAGTATGCAGTGTTTTTACCTCATTGTTATTCTGGACAAACACATTACCAACAAGTGTCTTGTATACACGGCACACCCATAAAGCACTCTCCCCAGAGGAACTAGACAACAGCAGCATTAACACCTTGCTAATCCCCTGGAGTGACCCAATATACAAGCTACTGGCTGCGCCCCAGAGGCTTGGCTCAGGTCAGGCTACTGGTGGCTTATGTACACTTTGACCAGGTTATTCCACATTCAAAATAATGTATGTATGGCTATGAAAGTCTCTCTTTATGGAACATTAATTATACTTTTAATCACAGTCTCATAATTTGACTTGTCACAGAATTGTGTGTGGCCAAGAGACAACACACACACAGCAATATATGACCAGTGATGTAAACTGCTGGTTCAACCCATTGGAGTCAAGTGACTAAACTTGTAATCTTGGGATAAATTCCTGTAAGATAATATATGAAACTGATCAGCAAGTACTTACCTTCTACTAAATCACACTTTTTGCCTTTAGTTGGTGCTCCTCCCTTGATTAGTTCCTGTTTCAACTCAAAGACTCTCCACCTCCCATACTCTGCCATGCTTAGCTAGTGGACACTCTGTCAGGCTAGGGTGTATAGTACCCCAGAGCCATCTGGTGGTGAAACTCATTTCTGACATGGTCTATTGGAGGCACAGAGTAATGTATTAATACATGCTAGTTGTACAGTTTGTGTCTGATAATTTTTGTCAAAATTAGTCAAAATAGAGCCCTACAAATGCTTAATCTGTATAGTAGGTGTGGAAACTCAAAGTTCCTACTTGGTCGTGAAATGGGTACGTGGGCTCCCTGGATGACTTGATCCCTATGTTCTACATGCTAGTTTTTTTCTCTCCAAAATTAGAGGATAAAAATTCTACATTATACTAAAAAGTGGGGGTCAAAATTCTACATTTTCATAAAAATTATCCGTTTTACTTTCATAATGAGAGAACTCGTGTCAAATTTGCCATTTGTATCTAAAATCAACAAAAGTCTTTTCTTCTTTTTTTTTTTTAAAGAGGGTCAGTATCTGAGGCTTCAAGTCTATGTAATGGAGGGGGGGAGGTGTTAAAACTCTACATGGAGTGCAACACAGGGGGTCATTCAAAAGGTGCCCATATATCTATCACTTTACAGGTAGTACCCCCCCCCCTTACTTTCTTCCTGAGCTTCTTAACCAGTAGGCATTAGAACACCTTGGGTAACTGTACAGGTACATGTGGGTCATTTGCATATATAATATAATATCATTTGTATGGTTGCCAAGGGAAAGGACAGCATAATCATGCCCCACTAGTAGTAGGACAGGCATCTTCTGAAAACATATATAGTCATAATAACTCCATACTGAGGAGGTTGAGTCACTGATATATATCTCTTCATGTACATAATTGCTATGACAAGTACGCAGGAATCTATTCACATCTTGAAATAATTTTCCCCTCAGGTAGAAATCTGTTGCAAAATTGGCTCGAGTTCGACAAGCGGAAAATTCAACCTCTGATAAGATCTTTCTCACCTAAGCAAGGATGCCTCGCAAAATTGCAAAACTTAGACAACCAGAAAGTTCATCTCCATCTTGAGGAGAGCTCTTTCTAATCTTGTCAGGGGACATCCCTAAACACCTCTCTGAAGCCGACAGGCAGAACTGAGCCAAACATATTCCACGTGCTGTTTTATCAGTCACTTGGCTATGATACCCATGTACTACATGCATAAGAATGTGTCCCTATGATCAAGGGGCACCCAAAAATATTGCGTCTGCCTCTGAAAAAAAAATAAGACCTCTCCAACGAGATAAGTAATAGAGGTACATTTAAATTGTATTTTAATTTCTCTAGGGCACAGAGAACATAATTTTATTGATGGGCATGATATATATATTTTGGAAAAGGAAAATATCAAGTTATTAAGATGTGGGAAAATGAGGTATTTACAATGAAATGCTGTTAAGTATTTCACGGTAACTTGGATTCGTGTCCATGTTGATCTCTTCCCCTCCCTCTGCGGACCAAATGTCCATGGTACGAGGTCCTGCCAAGATGTTTACATCATATTCAGTATCACCTCATCAACGAATCAAACAGGCCGAAAATGATGTGCAAGGCTTTCTAAGAAAAGTGGGGATTCCGTGGGGCAACTATGGGTCAAAGTCATATTTGTATCTTATCAGATTTGCAGTCCAGGTCCATACCCAATGCGCAGATTCCTTGGAGCAACTACAGGTCAAATTCATATTTCCATCTTCTTGGTGAGATCCGAGGTCCAGATTTGAGGTATTGGAAGCTGTCTTTTCCAACATCTAGAATTATATTTCATATTCAAGAACTCCATATCCACAACCTTTGTTGAAATACCACAGCACAGTTCATTGCAGGCAAGCTATATACAAGACTAGAATGGATTTTGTCACTTTCTGGTTTGAAAGTTGACAGTACAAAAACTCCAGTTGGACACAAAATACCTACATGGCCACTCAAAGGTTAACTTCCAGACAGACTGAGTCGTTTTTTCAAGACTTTAGGCCAGACAATCCAGCATACAGTCAATATGGTGGGCTCAAGTACAAGAAAATCTCTTGATATATTGGACTTTGTCAAAGATTTCAGGCTGGCTTTAGGGTCTGGCAGTCAACCAGTCAAATAAGTAATATAGGCTTCTCCTCTTTCCTTTCACCGGGCACTTCCAGTTTTTTTATTTTTTCTTTTTTTTTTTTGTAATCTTTGTAACTGGATCAAAAGACGGAACGATGCTATGAGCCTGGAACCATTTTGCGCTGTATTGAAAAGCGTTGAGAGTAATGGGTAATAGTCTGCTTTTACAGCTCTATTTCCTGACACAATTTTTATGTCGTGCCCTAACATAAACGCCGTGACAGACACTTCCTGTTCTACACAATCAACTTGCACAGGTATCGATACACATTGCCATATTTTACGTGATACAAGTTACTACTTTTCACATCAAATTTGTAATATTTTGCACAGACTACAATGCAAATGATGAACTAAAGTCGAAGTATTTAAGATGAAGAACAAGAAGAAGCGGAAGAAACAGACGCAAAAACAATATGTCCCCCCGTTGTACGGGGAGACATAACTAAAGTCGAAGTACTTAAGATGAATTACTCTCAATTATAATAAGGGTGCTAGATACATGTTTCCTATGAAAAGACCTTTCATCTAAGAACCAGCATGTCTGTAGTTCCAGAGCATATAATGGTCCGGGTCAACAGCTTTCCTTGGCACATTTTGGGTGCAATGTGCACAAAGCACAACTTGGAAAGCTGTTGACTCAGTCAAAAACTTGGCACTGAAAGAGTTAAGCTCTTAAACGACCACATCTCTGATGCACTTGGGGTGGCCTTAATTATGGGGGTGGGGGTGGAGTCTGTATTAACCATCTAAGCACATAAAGCCACATCAGTTGTCCCAATTAGATATTTGTACCTGGAGGCCTAGTGTTAATAGTGTTGCCCTTCTTATTTATTAACTCTTTCAGAGCCAAATTTTTGACTGAATCAACAGCTTTCCTCAACACACTTTGAGTGCAATGTGCCCAAAGCATGCCGAGGAAAGCTGTTGACCTGGGCTGTTATATTCTATATAATTCTATGCACGCTGCTACTTGAACAAAAGGTCTTTGTACAAGGAACATGAATCTAGCACCATTATTATATTTCAGAGCACTCCATGCCACACACTTTGACTTTAGCTGCAGTTGGCGATCAAAAAGTTAAGCCACCCCACTGGCACTGAACTGCCCAGGTACTCTCAGATTGAACTACTTGTGTAGCATAAGCCAAAGCCACTCATGTACTTTGGTAGCAGTGAGACATTGTCACAAACCTTTATTCTTTGCTACGATATCATATGGAAAATACAATAATAAACAGGAGATCTGTAATTCCACACGTACGCATGTCTTTTGCTAACTTTGAAATATGTCAATATTCTCACCTCACCAGGACTCAGTTATTTTACAATGTCTAAAGATTAGGTATCATCACGATGTTTCTCATTCCTCCACTCTGAGACCACACCAGATCAGCTGTATCACTTAACTGCATCTATATTTACTGCTCCAGCTTCCAAGAACAACCTTCACCAGGGACCTTATTGTTTCTATATAAAGTCATATGATACCAAATTTAATAAATGGTAGAGTGGTCCCCCTTTTATAAGGCCACCCAAAATGCACCAGAATTGTGGCCTTATAAGAGGCGTGCCCTCTCTTGAGGGGGATAAATATAATGAAAATGCTACCACTGTTGCTGAGACAAGTGGCCTTTGTAGAGGGGATGTCCTCTCTTTAGAGGGTCCTTGCAAGAGGGGGACAATTGTATACTAAAACGCACAGGACCCATCTGTGTGGATACATAATCATTTAATGATCACATGTAATGAAACATCCAACACAGGCACACAAACAGCATCTTGACCGTGGATCTTTAGATTCAACAAAGGGAACCCTGCAGGGTCCAGTTTCTCAAACTCTTTTGCTCAGGGAGAAATTGCTCATCAGTGAGAAATTTCTCACTCTTGAGACATGTCTCAGTCTTTCTTGTTTTTCATACACACTTGCTTCAACGCAGGTCATGCAATTGCTCACGGTATCTAAAAAGATTTCTCAAATAAAGTGAGCACACAACCATCTGTCCCATGAGGACCGCATTTCATTGATCTTCATTCATCTCATCATATCTTCCATACTTTCATATATAGTTTTTATAGTGAGAACTTTCTCAGCTGAGCAGTGTTCTAGCTAAAGCCCAACTAACCCAAGTAATTTTACACCGAGCAACATTCTAGCTTAAACCCAACTACCCTCAGCAATTTTTCAGCTAAGCAATGTTCTACCGTAAGGCCTGAGTAATTTCTCAGCTCAGTAATGTTCTAGTTCAAGCCCAACTACCCTGAGTAATTTCCCACTGAGCATAAGTGTTTTGAGAAACTGAGCCCTGATCGTTACCAATAAAATAAAGTTAGGTGGTATCAGCAGTTGTATATATAAATATCTGTGTATTATGTACTGGTCCTTAATCACTGATAAGTACATTACTCACGTTTTTTCTTATTCCACACAATGAAAGGATACACGTATGTGCAAGTGTGTACATATATGTATGTAGCATATGATATACTTTGAAAGATGAAAGGTTTTACTTACCGTCTGTAAGAGCCCATACAAATGCAACACCATAAGCAAACTACAAATGGTCTACTCACCTTGAAAAGGAAAAACAACAAAAAATAAATGATTCATCTATAGATTAAATTGTGTTAACAGTGTCATAACTGACAGACACTCCAGCAAACTTTTTCATTAAAAAAACAAGTTAGAGGTCATTGGGGGGGGAGTATGCTTAAGGAAAACATGCAACTTGACAAGGTAAGTCTCTCTCTCTCTCTCTCTCTCTCTCTCTCTCTCTCTCTCTCTCTCTCTCTCTCTCTCTCTCTCTCTCTCTCTCTCTCTCTCTCTCTCTCTCTCTCTCTCTCTCTCTCTCTCTCTCTCTCTCTCTCTCTCTCTCTCTCTCTCTCTCTCTCTCTCTCTCTCTCGCGCGCGCGCGCGCGCGCGCGCGCGCGCGCACGCACGCACGCACGCACACACACACACACACACACACAGAGCTTTTCCTCCTGTACCAGCACCTACTGCAGTCTTCAAAAAACACTCTGATCAGTGACCATCTGTCTGGAAACACCATCCTTTCACACTAAATGGAGCCTGCTACTTAAGGCCACCCCTACTGCCAGTAAAAGTGGCCTCACACATTAGGTGCTTTTGAAGTACACATTACCTTATTAGCAAAATATTTTAATGTTATAAAAGGCCATTCTTAAAAAGATGTGGTTTTTGGTCAGAGGTGGTCTGTAGAGGACAAGCCATAATACTTTACTATGTACTTCTTATCTTACACCTCCTGTAAAAGACCATCTGGCTGGACAGACCACAATTTGGTCCTCCCTAGCTAGTGGTGGTCTTTTCACTTTCGCACTCTTAATTCTGGGGGGGAAAGGGTTTATGTACCTTGATGTTCAATGTACCTTATGTTCATAAAACTTGTACAGCCCACACTAGAAAAGTTTATAAGGCAAGTGCAATACAATGAAAATATACAGTTCTACTTCCACCCTCCAGAACATGTGTGTATTGACATGTGTATTGAGCTAAACAAAAACAGCAAGTTTAATTGTTACCTTGTAATACCATAAATATGTATAAATGTTTAACCAGGTGCAAAGTTTAGGTCTATTCCATCTGCACACTACATTTACACCTTCTTTTGTTCATTCATCATTCATTCATTCATTCATTCATTCATTCATTCATTCATTCATGTACCTTTTTCTTTTGCTCAAACTACTTTCAGCAGACCTGGCAAGTTAGTACTTGAATGGGAGGCGTTTTCATCTGGAATTTGAATCGGGAACCAGTAAAATGATTTATGCAAGGACAAATATACCCCTGCCCCAAAGGAAAAGGATTAATACCCCCCAAAAAAAACTTTTCTTGATTAGCAATAAGGACCCAGAGAATCTTCGATGTTCAATTTGCACTGTGGTGTGAAGAACAGCAATCAAGGCCAGGGCCTGCACAAAGCCATAATCATCCATGTTAATGTAGACCAATCAAATCAGGAAAAAAAGGAAACGGAAATCAGGCAGCTCTGCAATCTGACATGACACAGATACAATGAAAATTGCTTCCTTGCCGGGGTTTGTAATTTGAGTTGTTATTAACTCAACTTCTAAAGATGAAACCTGTATGATCCCTGGTAGAGCGATCACATGATCTGGAAACACGGAAGATGACAGAGAGCACATATCTTGTGCCGGACACCTTAGACGTGAAAAGGTTATCCTTTATCACAGCATTACATGTATGTAACCCTTTGCCTGCCATTGGCTACACAAGTCATGTTCACTTGAAATATAGTAAACATGCCACATTAAAAATCCTCAACAAAAAAAAAGTTCTTTTATTTAAGTACTAGCATGCCTTTATTGCCAAAGACAAAGAGCACAGTCTTGGTGACCAGCTTCCCTGGAGACGCTGTGCCTGCATTGTTCCTGGCTTCTATCCCAGTCACATGCACGCATGGTAAAATTGCCTTTCTGTACAGTCCACAATTTGTAACAAAGCCCTACAGTCACACGACTGAAATTCAACAAAGCCCAGGGACTACTTCCAATATCTCGGCACATGTAGAGCTCCCATCTAAGTTCATGTTGCACAATTCATCAATTAAGACAAATCTACCTTTAAACATGCATTTGACCCAGTTCAACCTGCCATGCAGCTGCCATTTTTGCACTTATTAGGCCTACCTGACACCCCCCCCCCCCATTTAACAGGCCTTAGAACAACTACCTATCTGCCAAAAAATTTCTGATTTCATACTTATTTTGTCCTTTTTCTTTTCTTTTTTCAATTTTAATTTGTTAATGCACATTTGCTTCTGGGATAGAATGGGGTTTACCTATATTTGGGGAGGGTTTACAAGTGAACAAAGCCTGGCTGTGAGGGCACAGCAAAATAGTCCCTGACCATCCATGTATCTGGGTTTTGTTAACTTGCGAATGCCCTGTTGTTCAGCATTATTTTGTATATTAACATAATAAGGGATAAATGATTGATCAAATTCACCACCACTCACACACAGAGTAGTCCCTATCTTCTAAGGCCACCCCTAAGTTCAACAGAAGCACATGGTCTTATAAGAAGGGTGCCTTCTTTCCCCCGGGGGGGGGAGGGTTGTCTCTTTGCTGACATACTGGGAATGTGCTGCTCTGAAGGCCCCTTTTCAGTGACATTTCCGCAACAAAGGTCCAGTATTTTACCAAAAATTCCATAAATAAAGGGTATTTTTCCTCTTTTATGGCCTAAAATTTGGGAAAATTTCGCCAACTGAGGTCAAAATTTTCTTCCTGGAGCACTTTTCATGCCAATTTGAGACCATATTTTTTACTATTTCAGTTAAAAAGTTCCCAAACAAAGGTATCATTTTTGTGAAAAAGTGCCCTAACAAAGAGTGGGGTTTTGAAAGGCTGAGCCACACCCACCCACCGAAAATTTGGGGAAGTATCCTAAATGTAGTACTAAAACTACCCTCATACTGCATTTTAGTCCTGTATCATACAGTGTCTTTCAGGGGACATACCAACACCAAAATAAGGGAGGATACTGAAACAGCTAGTATCTTCCCAAGGGAAATACAATCACCCCATTAAAATAACATTGAAAGTCAGTATATACCTCACGTTCTATATTTGCGAAAACAGCCACTCTAATGACGTTATGCGCCATGACGTCACTCACGTTGCAAGACAGTATGCCACACAAGACGCATGACCTGACAGCACAGTAGTTCAGGCCTATTTCGTCCTGAAGGGAAGGTGGGCTTTTCTCAGACAAAATTATGAACCAGAAGTTGTATGTTTTCATTTACTGAATTGGTATGTAGCATCTTACATATAATACCAGGAAAAGCTGCATTTGCCTTTTTCATCTAATTATGGCAGATACATTTAGGATACAAAGATCATTGCATGGCTAAATCAGTCTTCTACCCTGTGTCCTGTATCCAGGCTCTCAGGGGAACTGTACCGGGTAAGAGCCTGATTTAGCCATGAGATAACCTCTAAGTACCCCACCCCCGGGCTTCTTTTTAGAAGGAAATAAGATGAAAATAAAATATTTGCTGCCTGCAAGGAGAAGTGGTCTGTGTGGGGAGACTGGCCTGACATCAGACAGGCTCCATAAGAGATTGGGGGACACTGTAGAAGACAGAATATTTTACATCTACATGTCTCACAAGATATACCTTATCTGTATGTCCCCTGATGCACAGTGGTCACTGATACAATGTATATATATTGTGAAACAATTTTTTCCTGATCCAGTCGCACAGGACTAGTTTAACTCTTTGACATCCTCGTAACGGTGATTTCAAGTCACTTACAGCATAGTGTTTCCGGTGCATTATACTGACTTATGTTTACCTCCTCCTATATCAAATCTACCCACAGACAACAGTAGATTGCTGTAATCACTGTAATTGTTCATCATTTACCAAGTGTCAGATGGCACTTGTTTTCTCTCGACAAAACCAGATATTTTTTTCCAGTTTATCGACATAATAGAGCCTTTGTTCGCCTAGAAAACACTTTTCTGGTTGTTTCTATTGAAATCCTAACTCCTGTTGGGCTGTACCTGTAGTTTCAGTTTCCCTTTCTGACTGGAAGTTTCAACTTTCAGTGTACTATTGTCTGCCTGAGCTACTCCAAGCAACACTACTTTGTTGCAATTTTCACCCTTCAGGTCACTGACCTGCAAGTTTGTACTTGCATTAACTCATTTCATACTATGGTGACTTGCCAGGCAGTGCCAGAACCACTGACTTCAGACTGCAGGCATGTTGGTACTTTAACGATAGCGCTTTTCATGAAGAATTTAAATATGCAATCGTCGTCTTAAATCTAGGTAAATATACGGAAAAATCAGGGACTGGTATGGAATGAGTTAATGGATTCCCATTATATCCACGATAAATTCTTGATACTTTAATTCATCCTACTTAGTACATCTACCACTTTCTAGCCTTCTAGAATTTGCCAGAACTATGAATTATGGGAAGCACTTTAGCCATAATTCTATTTTGTTTTGGTCCCCAGTAAACATTAGCAATAGGCAGTTTGTGTTTTAGGGTACTCTGCTTTGCACAAATGGGTCATGTGACCTTGAAAGTGAGGTCAAGGTCACCAAAATATAATCAGGTCAAGAAACATTGTTGAGGTACAATTCAAGAAAATTTGAGTTTTATGGGCCCTATGAATCATGACAAATTTTGCTCTCAAACATTCTGTTCCAGACAGACAGTTGGGCAATTAGACAAACCAAACAGTCCCCCCCCCCCCCATCACCATCAAATGCTGTTTGCAGGGGTATAAAAATTCATCAGATTAATTGTTTGCACTATAAACAAATAACTGCACTTGGGAAATGAATCTTCAGTTCGGTAGACACAAAAGGAAAATCTGACATAATACATGCACAAATAAGTATGGTATCTGGGAAAAACATCATGATTATTTTGCATTGTGTCTTATACAAAGACGTGCACAGTCTGGAACGGTGTAGGGGTGTACCATTATCACTAGAACACATCATTTAACTCTTTCATTGCCACTTTTGAAGAAAAAAAATCGATATGCTCTAAATAGACAAGACAACACCAGATTCATATTCTTTGTAAACTGACCTTTAACCTTTAAATGGCTGATTTAAGATTAAGTCAACAGCTTTCCTGGGGACACCTTGTGTGCAATGCGTGCAAAGTGTCCCGAGAAAAGCTGTTGACTAAAACTACTTTTTGCTTTAGACTAGGCTTGCTGGTATTTGAATAAAAGGTATCTTCGTGAGGAATTTGAATCTTTTAACCATTATATGTTTAACAGTAATGAGAAAACGACCATAGCAGTGATCAGCACTTAAAAGGGTTAATTCAAGTACCAACAGGTCTACAGCTACAGACCACATAATGGTCCAGGTCAACAGCTTTCCTTAGCCCACCTTGTGTGTATTGTGTATCATAGTGTAAGAGGTTAACATATCAGTGTTTGATTAAAACACACAGAACCACCGAGGACTGCGTGACAGCTCCAGGCCTAGGCCTATGTTCTAGTTTACAATATATACACTGCTCATACATCATCACGTTCCATCTGGTGTGGAATATCCAAATTACTCCCCCCCCCCCCATTGCACAATGCAGTGCATGTGGGTGCTGTTGTGACCTGCCACTTGAGGGCAGCACTTTCTCTGGTTGGTGATTATACATCTTTTACCATGAAGGGCAAGTGCGCATTATGGGTAATATCTGTTGAGGTACATTTGTCCAAGTACTTCTACTATATCATCAACTTTGTTTCTCTACAATTTACTTAAATTTTGGATGGTTTTCATTCACACTCTCTTCAAATTTATGCTTTTAATTCATATGCTACCATGTACATAAGTGTCACTACCAACCAGAAGCCAGTGCTGCTACCCTACCGGCCAATGTCTGAACTACCATCCAGCAAATACACTATAGAATCGTTGGTGCCACACACTTGTGGCAAAAAATAATGAGTAGACTACAAATAGTAGAAAGGATTATCAAGACCTAGAACCATAAATGGCCCATGTTACTGTAAAACCAACGGTATGCAAAGATAGCGTCTACTGTACATGCTCTCTGCTTTTAGCATCAAAAACCATTTTGGTTTTCCTTCCTCATTACTTGTTACAGAGAACATCAAGATCCTTGGCAGAAGACAAACCTGTGGCCTATGACTGTGATTTGACAGTCTACCCAAGGTCCCCCATGTGATCTGGCCCGGAAACTGATCAGTGCAATTCCATGTAATATGTCAATCCTGGTCTCCCTCAACCCTGACTTGCTCCCTAAAATGAGCCTTGTGTCTACTTCTGACAACTGCTTCCTCTGTTCAACAAGATAATTCCATCCACTTCTTAATTTTCCCGAATTACAAACAGAGAAATCAATTTAACCAATGCTGAAAATTTTCCAGGGTATTACCCAGATTGCCCTGCAAATTGAATGTAGTGAGTGCAAAGTAAACGGCAACAAAGCCCGAGTTTGGAGACCACTGCTGCACCTGGCTCCATTTCCATCTGGACATATTAGACGGCACTTTCATCAAAGCTATCTTCTAATTGCCTGTTTGGCTCCAAACATCACGGTGTAATATACAGTCACAACAGAAGTGCACCACTTTACAGTCTTGTCTGCTGCCTTGTGAGGCTCTTCCAGATAGTGCCCCCCCCCCCACTCTGATGTCAAAATATTATTAAAAAATATTTTGTTTCAAGCTTGATAATATTAATCTTGGTAAATTTATAAGGACTCTGTATATGTGTATATAAAAGTTAATCATAAGTGAACAGTAAAACTTTTCTGCCATGCAGAGGGAGTAAAGCTATTAGACAGAATGTCTGTAAGAGCTATCTGCCTGGACCTATCACTTTACTTCTGGATTCTTGGAGACCAACTAAGCAAGTAAAATGCTATCTTGCTGAATTATACAGCAATCACAGGGAAGACATTCAAATCAGTGCCAAAAAAAATTGTCATCGCAGTCAAAAACCATTCCTTGCAATATCAGCAGGCAAACCCCCCCCCCCCTTTACAGGTCCTAGTGTCCATTTACCAGCTTGCAACTTTTTACACCATATTTTAAAAATCTCCCGAAAATATGAAGCGATGCCCCCTGAAACTTGGATCCATATTCTGGCCCCCAAACACTCTTTGCTATCTAAATATTACCAAATCGATAATGCCACGCCTCGAATATAACCCACTACGCATGTTTTTCATATTTTCAGGTTTCAAATCTACCCAAAATCCATTTACCAGCTTGCAACTTTTTCCCATAAAATATTCCAAGGAATGGCCCAGTCCAGTAAATGTTGTCTGCTACTTTTTCGTGATCAAGGTTAATATTTTGTTATGAACAGCTTCTTTCCTCAGCTCCTGTTGGGTACATTGCATCTTCAGAATAACATGGAGGAATAAACTAGATGGAGAAACAACACCGATGTCTATTGGCCAGGCTGCAGCAAGACCCCATTGTTCTATTAAATTTCAAAGGATTGAGGTATCACTAATCCCCTATAATTGGCCCTTTCAAGCTAATTATATGGTATAGGTATAGGTATATGGTATAATCTTTTATTAAAGTCTCACCTGCAGTTTTACAGTGGAAAATAGCTAAAATATAGAACACAGTTAAAAGTAAAAACAGCAGCCACTCTATATGGTTTAGAGTTATGAGAGACTATATGTCCATGGTTAATTGAGGATACGTGTATTTACATTATATTTAATAGAAAAGTTTGACGTTTGTCCAAACAGATACTAAGGGTTTTGGCCAGAGTCCTTATTCCTTCACTGTGCTGGTTACCAAACACTAACTTCAACTGCTCATTTCTATTAAGACGCGTGAAATTCGGCTCTACAGTTCTCAAATAATCCATTAAACTTTTCTTTTCATCATTGTACATGTCACAATCGAAAATAAAATTATATTCACTGCTAGCAGTCCGACCAGCCTTCCATGTCCAGGATACCAGGATATCAAATTAACAGGTGGCGCAAAATCAAGCATCACTCTCATTAACAGGAGGAATGAAACCATCAGAAAAAAATGGCAGGTTCATGTCGATGTCTTTATCATAGAAATCCAATGGATAGAAAGGATTCTATGTCCAGTTACCTCATTTGCCCAATGCAGTATGGTGGGAGAAGGTATAACAATTTGATGATTTTAAAACTTAACTAAATATACTTCCCCTGCATTTCCCCTCTTAAAAGGATCCATTTTTAAAGAGAAGAGGTGTCAAATATATGCTGTGCACAGTCAAATTTAGGATCACAAGTAGTCACACCTGCAAAAATCTAATTCTAAAATGTCTTATTTTACTGATGTTTAACACAAGTCTGTAGTGATCATGGAGCTTTCTTCACCATCTTGCATGAGAATGATGGCAAATATAGTTGACGGTAATAACCAAACTATGCTGAACTTTTTGGAAACTCACCCAAGCAAGCTTAAAAAACTTTAACTAAAAACTTACAAATGAATACGTCTACAAATCTGGACCTATTCACAGCATAGAAACTACGACTACGCCTTAGCAGAATCTATGTTGCCACCAAAATTGATCAACTACTCATGGATTGAAGCTGACTCAGTTGCCCATTCAGATAGTAGAATCAATTGCTGTCATTTTGGATTTGTCATTCTTTCATGTTCACATTCACCCTTCCCCTTTCTCCAGCTCTACTTGCCTCCAAAGCAGACCAAGGTATTACTTCTACTGCCTTAGTTCTGCCCCAAGACCACATGATTTTATATACAGTCAGGGTAGTGAAAGTGCACAGTCCCTCTGTTCATGAACTGACAAACCAGCAAGGAAGTTGACCATTACCACCTTGGCAAGAGGTGGTATCTGTGCCCTGTTGTCCTGTACTTTGTTACTATGGTAACAAAAGTCGACCAATTAGAGATTGAGTCACTTTTTCAGCACTAAAACGGTGATCAGGCAGCCAAAGGGCAGACCAAGTGGAGTGGAGACAATAGGAACATTGGTCTGTGTAGCACACAACAGTTCTGTTCAATCAGGCTAAAGTTTTAATTTCTTTCTAATCCTGTTTCATGCTCCTTCACTCATCCTAGCTTTTGCTTTTCCTTTTGTGTGTGTGTGTGTGTGTTTGTTTTTGTTTTTTTTTTTGTTTTGTTTTTTTTTTTATGGGAGGGGGGAGGGTGTTTTTTAACCATCTTGACACTTTTCTTGTACCAGCAGCTACATGACTGGGTATGTCTATCCTTCTAGTTCACAAACTTAATGGAGATTTCACAAGACAAAAAGGGCTTGTGTTCCCTTTCAGGATACGTATATGAATATAGAGTTAAACCTGTTTTGAAAGGCCTTACCAGGGATGAACAAATCATGGTCTCTGAGGACAGGTGGTCTGTCATAGGAGGGGCAAACAAGTTAAAATGTACCCAACAAAGTACAATGAAAAGGTGATCTTTCTGTCAAGACAGGTGCTTTCATCAGAATGGTCTCTCAAGACAGAGCCCACTGTATTCTATTGTCCAATCCTCAATGCTTCAGTCTCACAGAGAGATATTCATTCCGATGCCTTTAGTCACTAAGCTTGATGGTTGAGAGCATTAGTCTCCCTTTGATAGCTACTCATCTTCAACTCCTTCTGCTATTGATTGCTTGCCATGGTATTCTTGTTTTTTTTTTTTGTTTGTTTGTTTGTTTGTTTGTTTTTTTTTTGCATACTGCAAACATGAAATAAAACTGCAAAAATTAAACTACGATGAATATCCACTTGAGTTCAACAGGAAGAACGCCCAGACAGAGAGTTTTAAACTCTAGTAAAACGTTCACCATCTGGAAAAAAAAACCTTCACACACATTGAGCAGTGTCCAGTCTTGTAAGATGGTATATACTTAGGCTATGCTCTTTGTGTTACCATCAAAGGGATGCTCTATATGCCTCTATAGCATGAGGCTTAGCCAGTGAAACACCACTGCCTGTAAACCAGGCATGTTAGTACCATGTTATCCCTTTTAAGTGCCCCTGCCCTCTTTAACACCCCCTTCCCCTATCTTTTATGGCACAAATGCTCAGAAATATTGGAATTTAAAAAAAAAATTAAATATAACATATATATTCATGATTTACCAGTTGACAGAGCAAAACCGTTCCAAATTTAGGTCTACAATTGTATAATTGGAGCTCATTTCAATTAAATTTCCTGAGTGCTTGTGTGATGAAAAGGGATATTATGGCACTTAACCCTTTGCCTCTTAAACCGACCAAAACTGGCTGGTGGTTAAATGTTGTCTGCTTTACAGTTTTCAACTAACGTCAACAATAACAAAAAATTTGTTGACTAAGAACTGTAGACTAGACCTATCAAGATTACATGCTTCAGGTCAACAGCTAACATTAGCATGGGTTGGGTGCACTGAGTGCCCTATGGATGCCAAAGAAAAGCTGTTGACTCCATCATAACTCAAGGGGGAAAGGGTTAAACAAATGCTCTGTTCATAAAGAATCTGTTCTCATTTAGTAGCCATTGTACAAGAAAGTCCAGCACCAGGTTGGAATGAGTTAAAACTTCATTCGTACTCACTTTCCATTATCCATAATACTTCACCCTCACAAAGTAAGGTTTCACTTTCATTCTCTCTCGTTAATCATATATTATGTTTAAAACCTCAGAAATGATCTTGCAGGGATGACTTCGAAGTATAAAAAGAAGTGTCAAAGGGTTATTCAGTATATGAAGCTACATGGCAGAAGTTATTGAAAAAAACATACTGGATAGAGACACAACTGTTACCGATATTCCCCATTAATCACCTTAGATCCCTTTTCATACTTTGATGCGCCCAGGTTTCCTTGATGGCTTAAGCTGTTTGATATGATATATCCCTATAGACCCCACATATAATCCAAGGAAGAAATCCATCACATTGGATATGCTGACATGCTGGAACTCTCCCTAAAGGGAGGACCGAAGTGTGGTTGCGTTAAGCTTCCTGTTTGATCACACTTTGCAGCTGAAGTCGGCCACTCCCCCCAGCAGACAGTAAACATCTACTGAGGGTCCGTCAACAGGAAATGAAACCCATATCCTGGGACACTAATGACGTTCCCCGTGGAAATTCAGTTGCGCAATATTTCCTCGTCTTACGTGTCCTGAAGCTTCCCTTTGTGCACAATTTGAACCCCGACCAGATACCGATCCTCAAAAGATTGCTTCGATATTTCAAGAGATCATATGAGCATGATGGAAATACTTTGATTCATTTTGCCATGAAGGCCTTCAGTTTATCTGGCCCATAGGGCCCAGCAGCAAGATTTTCAGAAGTGGATCAGTCATAATTCGCCAATATGGCACATCATCGCCAGGGCCACTGCAGCCACTGTCCATCAGGGAACGAACTTGAATTCACCTGGGGGATTATCTGATGAAGGCATTAGAAATCAACCAAAACTAAATTTATTGAGTGTTAAAACTTATCGCAGAAGCTATGACTACTTTCGCTGATGGGGAAATGGTTCCTGGGAGGTTGCAAACCCCATATGCCAGGCTATGGATTGATGAATTGAGATGTTTCCTTTGGGACACCTTGATAGCCCTTGTAATATTAGATCTGCTCAGGGCACCAGCTGCCACCAAGACCCACCCTTTTAAACACTTATACCACAATACAAAAACATTACGGAACACCAACTTTCACACATTGCACTAAGGATTCAGTGTAGATCAGTTATCTCTATATCCAGAGCCATTTTTCCACATAGATTGGACATGTTCCAATGACCTGAGTATTGTCCCCTTTTAAATTCTAACATGTTCACTGAGTAATTGAAACACCATTTGACCAAACAAATTTCACCAAGGACCAGTTATGATCCATTATCTGTGTTTCTGCAGCCAGTGTTTCTATAGTTTTAGGCACAGAATTGATGTTGCTGGTTAGATGTGGATTATGATCAATCCTGTGATTGTGCAAAGTGTGACAAATATATGTACATTAGCAGGTACTGGAAACAGAGTTGGCAGCATGACAGTTGAGCACTATAACTGTGCTGCCTGCAGCCCCCAACACAGCTGATACGATGATATATTGACAATGATGATGACGATGATGATGACGATGACGATGAACATCTCTTACAGGAGCTGGCTGGTCAGGCCAGCAGACAATGATGAAGATGAAGAGTAACAGAGAGAACTTTAAGGAATGCTATGGATCTGATGACAAGGACCACCACAAGGATGACAATCATGATAGGAATGACAACGATCATGACAGGGATGATGAAAGTCATGACTGGGATGACAATAATCATGATGGGGTAACAATAATTATGATAGGGATGACAATGACCTTGACTTGGTGATCAGTCATCCTGATGACAAGGAGTACAATAATCGTGATGGGGATGACAATGACCATGATCTTGTGATCACCGTCATCCTTATCATGACAATGATCATGACAAGATGACGATGATCATTGATAGAGATGACAATGATTACTACAAGGACAACAAAGATCATGGCGAGGACATGACAATGATCACGATGTGGATAGCATGAAGCTATCACCAAACGAGATTAACATGGCATTGTGAAAAATAAGAATGATAAACTAGTGACGATTAATTCTCACGCTGCACAAACAGTGAGCCTGAGTGCATTTTTTAACAAAAGGTACGCCTAAGAGAAAGACAAACAAACCTTGCCATTCGACAAATTGCTTCCAACCGAGCAAAGTTAACAACAACATTGATAATGATGATGAACAGGAAGTCCAGATCATCGTGACAATAGCAGTTTTGTGCCTCAAAGGAACACAATGGTGTCATTAAAATTGATGACAATTATAAAGAGGACAGTGACACTACTGATTGAAGTGATGTTCGGGCCTGTTATATTCATGCCATCACATACATGTGGTATCGGGTGTCCATCTGTAGACACTGTTTGCTTGGATCTTTTTTTTTTGTGGAACTCCTGCGCTGGCCAACCTATGTTAATAATAATCGATAGATTTCTCTGCCGAGCTCCATAGCCAGCAGACAGGGTAAAGTGGAGAGAGCTTATTCAAGGTAATCAGCCACAGCAGTTAGCCAGACACAGGGCATGTAGAGAGAATTGTCACCACTTGTATAATGTACAATTTGTATCAGCATAGATAGACACACATTGCCAGAGGAATCAATTCATGATGCCGCAACAGTTTACATCGGTGCCTGGTGATTAACATGAGTGTAGGAGTGCGATGCTGAAGCTACCTTCCATACAGTGTACACTGGGCCCTCCCCTGTAACACCACCTGAGTAAAGCCAAAATGACATCATGATAGCTAGGGTGCCATCTCTGGAGATTGACAGAGGATCTGAAATCAAACGCCCTTAGTACACAATGGTTGCATGTTCGGTATAATCAAATATGTCGTGGAACAATGGTCTTTCTTCTAGACCTGTTGGGCTATAACAAGGGTCTTATCACAAGAATGGTCTCCATTGAAGGAGAGAAAAGTGAAATGTTATTCTTTCAATCACTGTATGTCCTGACTGTATATGGTTACAAGGTCTCTCCAGGGACATTACTGTTTATTATACCTCAGAGGGAAATCCGTACACGTGATTGGTTAATTGGGCATGGGACAGTTTTGCCTGTCCACTTCTGTGAAAGTACTGTCCACCGCTCACTGTAGTGCTAGATGGCGCTGCAAATCTGATGTCGCATGACCGCAGCCTTGAATGTGTGTTATTAAAATCTATTAAATGGAAGCTTTGATGTTTTATTGTTCTTCGGTATAATAAAACAAATGGTGCCCTTAGCCTTGGGGGACAGGAAGAATTGTGAACCTTCGGGATGGACTGTCCACCCTCCGCTTCGCGTCGGGTGGACAGACCATCCCTCAGGTTCACAATTCTTCCTGTCCCCCTCGGCCAAGGGCACCATTTGTATAATGTCCTGGCTGTATATGGTTACAAGGTCTCTCCAGGGACATCCCTGTATGCCCCAGCTATCCTTCATGAGGACACCTCTGTCTGTCCTGGCTGTGGTTACAGAGTGTGTTAAGGTGTTTGTCCCAGTTGTGGTGACAGGGTTTCTTTTAAGGGACATCACTGTATGTCCTGGCTATGGCTACAGGGTCTCTTAATGACATCACTGTATGACCTAGCTGTGGTTACAGGGTTTCTTAAGGGACATCACTGTATGTCCCGTTTGTGGTTACAGGGCTTTTTAAGGGAGATCACTGTGGAACATCACTGTATGTCCTAGCTATGGTTATTTTTTGTATTAATTTTAGCCATAACTTCATTTGTTACCACTTATATAAAAACCCGCCAGTATTTTCGGACTAGTACTGCTACTTAATTCATAGCCTGGGGGCAACTTCAGTGTCTGATACAAAATCTCTCTTCTAGGGCCCACCGCTGCCTACAACTACTAAATGTCCAGTATTGTACTTACATTTTCAGGTAATGCTCACTCTGGAAAAGTCCCATTATATACTGTACATTAAATTTATTCTACAAATTAACCTTCCCTTAACACCAATCACACATATATTTTGGATACTACCTCTTCAAAATATCCAATCACCAAACCCCCAGGCACTTGGCTCCAATTTTGAAAATTGTGGATTCCCCACCCAATGGTTTGTAAAGGAGGATAGTATTGGGACGATCTTGGGGGTGTATAATATATGACACCAAAAGCATATATTTTGCAAATATTTCAGAGCATCAATAATGATCTGATATATGCTGTGGCTGCAATTCACTTTGATATCCAAATCAAATGTATTTTTGTGTGACTGTCCCACAATGCATTGCGCCATGTTGAAAATGGTGTGTGCTCACCAACTGATTTGCCGGCTTGCACTTAGGATTTGTAACTAAGAATGATAACTGCTTCGACACAACCGAGCAGGTAGATTAAAGTTACGATGGTAAGTAATGTTTTAAAAGTACTTTAATGACCGTTTGCCCTGGTAACTCGGAGAACGGACACTGGAACCTAGTGAAATATTATGATAATGATCACCCATGGACCCATTAACAAGAGGGTCATGGATCACCAGACAATGCTATAGCCTGTTTCACTGAACAACCATGGCTATATGCAGCTATGTGGCTTCTCCAGCCCAAGTTAACCCTCCAGACAAGCTGAAATAAAATGTTGTGTTTCAGTTGACTTTACTGCAAAATAACGGCACATGATGGCCACTTTTTCCACAAAATCTTTCCACCAGGGCTACGCTGTTTCACTGGACAACCATGGCTATGCAGCTATGCAGTATTCCCTGGCCCAAGTCTTTGGTTAATTTGGGCCAAGTTAGCCCTCCAGAGAAGTCGAAATAAAATGCTGTGTTTGAGTTGACTTTACTGCAAAATAACAGCACATGACGGCCACTTTCTTGATAAAATCTTTCAGCCAGGATCGATTAATTTTTATTTGGCAAGGGCAGCTTGTAACACTTCTTTTTTTTTTTTTTTGTAATATAAAATTTATTTAGGGTTGCATCTTTTCAGTAGGATGCAGTTGGGTTACCAAACTACACATATATTTTTGTTACGCCTCTGGTACCTTGGACATTTGTTGAAGCATGTTTAAAATGGATGTTCTGTCCTCTTTTACACATTACCTCCTTTGATGTCAGTTTAATTTGTTACCCGGGAACACCCAGAGGTGCTTGTACATTAAAAAACAAACAAACAAACAAATAAAAACATAAATATATATATACATAAAACCAGAAAACTAAAATGTTTGAATGAAGAAAGTAGACACGATCTATCAAAGTAACCTGACACGATCTATCAAAGTAACCTGACATGATCTATCAACGTAACCTGCCCCAAATCAACAACTTTCCCTGTAAGTGACATGGATTGAGTGCTTTGCATCCAAACCTGAAAGCACCAAACCTGGGGGCCCTGCATCAGTTCAAGGGCAGTGTTTTAAATGTATATTTGCTGACAAGAGCACTCTTATTCATTAGTTTGCCTTGCCCTGACATAGAGACCAATATTCTGCCTTCTGATACAGGCTCATTGTGGTGGCTTTGTGTTTTCTGTCAGTATTGACCAGACATGACAGTGTCGTATAACAAGCGGGCTACACTGTTTCCTAGTTAACCAGCTTACATTCCAGCACAACAGCGAATTGACCCTCCGGTCTAAGGTGTCAACAGTCATAATTGAATAGCTTCATTAACTCAATTGCCTGTCCCTACAGCCAAGATTTCACCTTGTAAATTTATCCATTTTTATGACCTTTTCTCTTCCTTTTTCTTTTTTGTAAAAGAAAGAAAGAGCGAGAAGTACCTATGCAAAATATAGCAATGTTCTTGTCATTCTATACATGTACATATTGACAGAGAGGAATCATTTGGCTAGCGTCAAAGTAACTGTTTATTACCACAGAATTCATTGCATTCTGCCACAAAGCAACTGCCCACATATCCCATGATGCCTCAGCCAGGGCAAATTACAATGTGTCAATACACCCTGTGGCCATTTGCCTATAAATCTACACCAAGCCTAGTTATTATATAGATCTGACCCAGGGTCAAAGGCTAACAATTAGGAGTTTTTCAATAGCAAAGTCTTTGGCCCCCTGCACCAGCAAGAGAATGATTAAAGACTTGTTCAGTGGCCGGTGGCTAAGCTTGGGTTGAGTCTCGGCGTCCACTAAGGTCTAACTCCAGCTCTGGCCTGGCATTGCCGTCCACTTGTGGGGGGTTGGGTCAGTGAAAAGTGCCTTCACATGGACTGAGCCTGACAACCTGTAGAACTGATGACCAATTATTTCATAGACATCAGATCAATCTTGATACGTACCAAAAACCCAGGGGAACAGACGAGGTGAGTAGCTCCCACAATGTAGTGATGGATCTCACTTTCCAATGCAGGCACCGCCATTTTATGAAAAAGCACACTTTACATTGATGAAGTGTACTACTTTGGGTCCATGGAAGAAGAATTGTCTTTAGCAGGCAGTCTATGTAGAGTGTCCAAGTGGTAACTCCTCTGATGGTGTCAAGTGCATACCAGGGGCCCGAAAAAATACTGAATTTTAACTTTTTAACTGACTTTCATGAAGGGGGTTGGGGGGGGGGTTGTTACGCTGGTACAGGTAATTATTTTCTAGAGTACGCAGTACGGAAAATAAAAATCTTTCAAAATTTTGGATGGTACGAAGTACGTAAAAACAAGAGGGCTTCCAGTATGGTAAATAAAAAGCCCCAGTACGCCAGTACGAGAAACCCCTTACCGACCCTCTTTCATGTTTTTCTGATTTCACTCTAACCAGTGCTACATACATTCTTAGGCCAGACCAGGACATTTTTATGGCCCCCTGACAATTATGATAACCCTGCTGTGAGCCCAGCCTTTGAAGTCCACCTGCCTGTTCTTAATTGTTTTGGAACTGTACTGACAACATAAAGGGACAATTTATACTCCCTGTGCATGAGAAGTACTTACAGTGTACTTGTACTTACTCAGTACATTCCAGTACAAATGAAGGTACTTGTTTTTACTTACAATTGTTCATTCAGTACAATCACAAAAACAAAAAGAAAACATAGGAGTCAGCCTAAAAGGTAAAATTCAGTGCTTTTTTGCGCTTCTAGTGAAAATATCACACACATCCCAGGCCCATATAAGACATGAAAAGGACCCACTTCTTACATACTGTGACTTTGTACAGTTTTCAGTTTTCTTCAAGGAACTTCTCAGGCCTACAGAAAAAAAATTACTCAAAAACTGTTATTTGTTTTTTTTTTTGACAAAATATCAGACTCAGTGACAAAGGACGACTATCAAGGTTTCTTATTTATCAAATTTTTTTTCAATATCCATTTCCCTGTTTTTGTATTGATTATGAACAGCCCATACAAAAGAGAAATCATGGTAAATAGTTCCAAAAACTGAATCGAATCTAAGCTGAACATGAATCCTATCCTTGTACACTCTGACAGAGGTACCATAAGAGATGTAAGTTCAAGTAGCCACACTTGTATCTTGAGTGTCATAACCTAAAGCATATATAGCCACTTCTTTACTTGTAGCAGCAACGGACACTGTTGTAAAATACACGCATAAACCACCAAGATAAATTATCCACCACATGAAATACATCTGTGAATTACAGTCTATTCTGAGGAACCACTAAGGTTCATAAGTCACAAGATGTATTGAATTAAAAGCACTGGTAGGGCAATAAACTGTGATGTTAGGTGTATTATGCAAATTATGTTTCAAATTTACTGTATCAAATGAACATAAAAATCAATTGCATTTATAATTTAATTCTGCTAAGAAATAATGCAAGATAAAAAGATAGAATTAAAAAGTAATTACAAGAGGCCCATGGGCCTAGTGCTCTGCTGACATATAATCTGATTGCCATCACCAAAAAATCATTCCCTGAAATGCATTCCCTCCACGACTTTGAGAAATTAGTTAAGGTCATCCACATGATGCAACACCAAACTTCCACTTGATTACACATTTGCAGTAGATTTGGTAACCTTCTCCTTCTTCTTTAACAACTTACTGAGTTTAGTGTCCTTTTTACACCTGAAATGCTAGTGCCCCCATGAGTGGTACCACTATGCCTCCATGTGTCATAGACTTTTGTCTGCATAATATTTCTGTGCTGGTATATTCATACATATGCCCAAGTTCAGATGTAGTGACCATAACACAAAAAATCATTTTCTGAAATGTATTCCCTCTGTGACCTTGAGAAAGTAGGTCAAGGCCATCCCTAATAAGCAACATATAAATACTACATGTATATCATACCATTTGTGGTATGTTTGGTTTCATTAGCTTTCTTCTTTCTCAACATTGAATTCAATTTGTTTTCAACACCTTTCAGTCCACATTTTCTGGAGCACTCTAGGTAGCGCCACCAAATTTCAGCATATTTTTGTCTTTTTGCCTTGTCTTTTTGCCCAATCAAGATTCCCATCAAGTTTTGAGATGATACATAAAAAACTTTAAAAAAAAAAAAAAAATCTGAAATTTTTTCTAGTTTGGGCTAAAAATTATATAATACTATAGGTGGCACCACCAACATCAAACTTGACCTACATTTTCATATACTTGATAAGTCCTGAAAGTTATATGGGCCTAAAGAGAAAACTGTTGACTATTGCATTCACAAGCAAACATTTAAATGGACAATGCACAGACAGAGAGACTGACAGTGACGGATGGACAGACATGAGGGATTGCATAAGCTCTGCAACCTATGGTCAGCAGAGCTCATTAAAAAAAAAATTCTAGATGCAAACACGAAGCTCAAGGGTTAACGAGAATCACAAAGAATCAGGAGAAACAAGTGATGTTAATTGTATTGACAACTCAGTAATTGGCAATATATTTACAAACCCCAACAGCAATTAAAGCCCATAAAGCTGGTTAAATGAGCTCCAAAGGAAAGTGGCAAATGCTAATTTGACAGCTGATCACCGTGCATCCACTTTCTGGGGAATTAGACCAATACATGGGCATGTCTAGAAACAATGCCACTGGTTCCGATGATTAGCAATTTGTTGATGTTGTGCATTGGGCATTGGTTGGGTTAATGGATGAAGTTCCCAAGACATCCTACTTGTGGGGGAGGTGGGTTGACAAGGGATTTCCCCTATGAAGGCAGATACATTCCTGGGAACTATTTTGATCCACTGCGGTGAACATTGACCATATGGACTGTTAATATATTCTTACACTTACAGCATAAAAGAAAGACAACATACTGTGAATTCATTTAATTTCGCTGTGTTCTTATTTTCGCTTATTTCGCTGATGCTTCAAAATCATGAAAATAAGAACCCAGTAAAATATATTTTTAACAAGGCATTGATAAGAATTATAACAAAAATAGTGAATTTAAAGTTTCAGTGAAAGGTCCAAAATGCAAAAACCGTGAAAATTAATGCCCGTGAAAATAAATGTATTCACGGTATCTTAAAAAACAATTATATCCTCCACACTACATAGTTTAATAAACATTGCTCAGTGCAGACCACATAACAACCTCCCAACACCACATTTTCTTGGGGTTAGTCCCTGTTTAACAAAAACAAAAAAAAAGCAGTGCATGTAAAACCCTTGTGCACACATGATTTTCTTGAGGCAGTCCCTAGCTCTTTAAGACAAAAATGCCCACTACAGAACATGTAAAACCTTTCCACCTTTCAATTAAATCGTTCAGCCAGGGTCAATTTATATTAGGGAAGGGCTGCTTAAAACTTTTTTTTTTCTTATTTTATGTTTCATAAAAAAAAATATTTTGGGTGGGAATTGGCCCTTTTCATTTTCATTGGGGTCAATCGGGTTATCAAAACCACACATATATTTTGTTAGGCCTAAAGTAACTTGGACACTTGTTGAAACATGTTTAAAATGGATATTATTTCCCTTTTACACATTACCTCCTTTGACGTCAGTTTAATTTGTTACCTGGGCACAGCCGAAGGCATTTGAGTTTAACAAAAATCATCAAATGTACAGCATGAAAAACCCCTTTGCCCCCCCCCCTTATTTTCTTATTTTTCTAGGGGGGTCCTCCCCACTTACAGTTAGAGTGGAGACTGAGTAATGCGTGTATTGACAGCATCCATGGTTACTGTGGCAGGTGTATGTTGCACTTAAAATTTATAGCAGGATGATTAAAGCTTCACTCAACCTAATCACCAGCACTGTCACTGCAGATGCTTTACCTGCCTGCTCTGACTGTTTAGCCACCATTCAGCTCCGTGAGGGGACAGCATGGCTTATACCAGGCTTAATATTAACCATTTCCCCACTGAATTGACACTTGAGTCAACAACTTTCATTGGCATGAGTTGGGCACTAAGTGCCCAACTCATGCCTGGGGCATGTGATCTTGATAGGTCTCCTCTACAATTCTCAGTCAAAATTGTTTTTCATTACTGTTGAAATTGAAATTGAAAACACTGAATTAGACGACATTTGACCACAAGCTGGTTCTGGCCAGTTTAAGGGGGAAAGGGTTAATGCCATAAGTATTAATCAATGCCTTTTTTTTTTTTTTTTTGATCAGGGGTGGGGTGGGAGGCGTTAATTTTTTTTCTGAGGATACAATTTCCAGATAAAATTTCAGGAAACAAAAGGTGTTTGAATTGTGTATATTTGGTCAGAACTGGTGGTGTCCTTGCCAGGGTTTGCATACAGGTGTTAAAATGATGTTCCTTAAGTTATCTAACAAAAAGAAAATGTGGAAAAAACATACTGTTTGCTATATATATATAATTTTCCATATTTATATATGTATATGCTCCATGTTGGGTAAAATTGTAATGTTTGAACCACTTTACAATGACCAAACAAGACATTTTTCTGCCTTCATAACACACAGAGTTCATAACATACAAGCCACACCAAGGCAGCACTCAGCACTCCTCCAAGAGGACATGTGATATGAGTTAACTCTTTCAGTGCCACATTTTGTACTGAGTAAACAGCTTTCCTCAGTGCACTTTGCACCCAAAGTCCATTGAAGAAGGCTGTTGATCTAGACCATATTGTCTGGAACTATAGGCATGCTGGTACTTAAATGAAAGGTCTCTTTACAAGGAACATAAATCTAGCATCCTTATTACAATTTAGAGCAGCTTATTTTAAGAAGTTTGACTTAAGTTGCAGTTAGCACTGAAAGAGTTAAGAGGTACATGTACTTCATTACTTTGTCATGGCAGTTTATTCTGTGCACCAGTTGGGATCACCATAAGAAAGACTGAATGCTAGCAATCAAGACACAAGACTTGATGAACTTTACTACACATAAATTCAACTTGAAATAGGACCACTGGAAGACATACACTCCCCGTTTGGCTGCAAACTAAGTGTCCAGGTAAACAGCATGTGTCCCCAGACACTTTGCATAAATAATCTCAATCAACTTCAGGTACTTTTCCTCCTGCATTATTTGAAAGATTTTCTCACTATGTGAAATTCCAGTAAAATGACAAAGCTTTTTTCTAAATTTGAAAATTTTGCACATATAAACACCTGTAACTGCGGGCAAATGGTCATGTTTCTCCATGCCTTGAGTACTTCCACGAGATTCTAGGAAAAAAAAAACACACACACACACACACACACACACACACACAAAAAATCATGAAAAAAGTTGTCATATCCTACAGGGGCCTGCATCTGGGCATCTGAACTCATGCCATCTAACTCATAATCATCATACATCAATATTCTTGATAAAGTTACAATGTATTCAAACATATATACTGTATCTTTATTTATTTTCACATGTACAGATTTTCATGGTTTTTGCATTTCAGTCTTTTAACCGAAGTCTTAATTTTGCTATTTTGGGCACAGTTTACATTAAACTTATGCTACAATACTCTATCATTATGGTTTTATTCTCACAGTTTTGTGCCAGCCGAGAAACATGCAAACATAAAAATACAGTGAAATATTAGGGATATTACAGCACATATGATATTCATACAGATAGGAGACATCTGGGTTTTTTTGGTTTTTTGTTTTTTGTGGTTTTTTTTTTTTGTTTTTTTTTTGTTTTTTTTTTTGTTTTTTTTGTTTTTTTTTTTTTGTTTGGTTTTTCTGGCTATCAGCACAATAGCTTTACTGTAAAAAGTCCTTCCTACCTTAGACAAGAAATCTTTATTCCTTATTCTAAGCAACAGAACCAATTTACCAGCTATAAACCCTTCCAGCAAAAACAGACACGAAGACTGGAGAAAACATAACAAGATTGTTGCTACTCTTTTTTTTGAAAGTCACCGGAAATGACTGAAAATCCAGGTAGCCCGAATTATGCTTCCATGTCTCGTGAGAAAATAAAGAAAATAAAGTGCTGGCAACAAGAACGGGCGACAGTCGTGGTGTAAACTGATATGCGCATGTGATCTTTGCATTTGTCTCGTGTGAGTCAATCTGTGGAAATGTTGACTACTTTGGGTGTTTCGTGACAAATCCATGCTCACTGCCATTTGTCGCAATTATTGTGGTGAGAACACCACTACATGTAGCGATGCAATAACAAGTACACTGTTGAGGAAAATTAACCAAAGCGACTTTTTCTACCACTTAAGCAGTGTTTAAAATCGCTCAAATTACCAGCTTTGATTGACGCCTTGCCACAGTTACTGGTCATCCATTATCACAAGGTGGCAATGCTGAAGGTGCACCCTCATGCCAGGAATGAGAAAGACACAGGCAACATCTTCTCAGCCCCCAAACTTGATAACTGGTTAATAATGGTAACTTTAGTGCCATTGTATACTTGCATTTGTGTTCCACTTGTAACCAGAGAGACGTAAGAAATACTGCGACCATAAAGAATGCTTTCAATTATCAAAATTGAACAGAGAATGACTGATGGTAGCGTATGGCATAATCAATCACTAGGAAGAGACACTTGCTGCTAAACATGAAGTCCTTCCTTTGCATCAAATTTCCGTCTTATTTTTGTGCATTTTGATCTTTTTGTAGCTATCGATTTTTTATAATCATGAGCTATTTACCAGCTATCCCCAAGGCACGTTCTTATGCTCTATCATGCAACATCAGTATACTCAGGATACTAGGTGGTGATAACTATTCTTGTTCGTCTTCTATCTGTCTCATCTGTGAGGAAGCAACGACTTGTCTGTCTTGTAAATAATCGCTATTTTTTTTACTGTATAAGCAACTAAGCTTTAACCCTTTCCCCCTTAAACCGACAAAAAACCAGCTGGTGGTCAAATGTTGCATCCTTCAATCTTTTTTCATTAATTTCAACAGTAATGAAAAACAATTTGGATGAAAATGGTGAATGATACATGTTCAGATAACATGTTCCAGATGAACAGCTCTATAGTGAAGTGGTCATTGTCCTCAACACAATACATTACAGTCCGTAAAGTGGTCATTGTCCTCAACACAATACATTACAGTCCGTAAAGTGGTCATTGTCCTCAACACAATACATTACAGTCCGTGAAGTGGTCATTGTCCTCAAAAAACACATTACAGTCAGTGAAGTGGGCACTGTCCTCAACACAACACGTTACAGTCGGTAAAGTGGTCATTGTCCTCAACACAATACGTTACAGTCAGTAAAGTGGTCATTGTCCTCAACATAACACATTACAGTCAGTGAAGTGGTCATTGTCCTCAACACAACATCTTAGTCAGTGAAGTGGTCATTGCCCTCAACACAATACGTTACAGTCAGTGAAGTGGTCATTGTCCTCAACATAACACGTTACAGTCAGTGAAGTGGTCATTGTCCTCAACATAACACGTTACAGTCAGTGAAGTGGTCATTGTCCTCAACATAACATGTTATAGTCAGTGAAGTGGTCATTGCCCTCAACACAATACGTTACAGTCAGTGAAGTGGTCATTGTCCTCAACATAACACGTTACAGTCAGTGAAGTGGTCATTGTCCTCAACATAACACGTTACAGTCATTGAAGTGGTCATTGTCCTCACCATAACATGTTACAGTCAGTGAAGTGGTCATTGCCCTCAACACAATACGTTACAGTCAGTGAAGTGGTCATTGTCCTCATACTAAATACATTACAGTCCGTGAAGTGGTCATTGCCATCAACCAATACATTACAGTCTTTGAACTAGCCAAGATGAAATCTGGATGAAGTATAGACACAAGCGGCTCCACAAGAGCCCCTCCTGGCTCCAGGTATATTTATCTCTCCCCAGGGCAGTGGTTTTTATAAACAGCAGGTGTACATCGGTAAGACCACTGCCTCACACCATGATAAATGAATGGTCCCTCCCTTGAGCCAGTGGCCAGCTTCATTTTGCCCCATTAATACAGGTATTGGTAGCTCTGGAGCATATGATTTGGGGTCTGTGCCAATGTTGATTTAACTGAGATGTCCATAGATAGTTCTGTCAGGTGTCATGGAGATTTTTCTCCATTTACAGTTTTACACAGATGATGAAAAACAATAGCTATACATTATTAAGAAATTATCGCTCATTGTTCAGCAAACTGATACTTGCTGCAGAAAATGACAATGAATAGAGTTAGTGGCATGGAGCTGTCATTAAGATTCATGATATGTCTTTCTCCTGTTAGTACGAACTCCACTAACTCACAGATATAATAATTACATGTATGACAACCATAAATTTATTGTATGTTGGGGGGGAGGGGGGGAGAGAGGGGGCACCTGGGGGGTCAGGGGCACCCACAAAATGAAAATCTTGCCAGATCTGCACTATCAATGATTTAAAGAGATTTGAAATTTTCTACATAGAAGTTTGAATTCACCCAGAATTATTGGTATACAAACACAGAATTACACAAATAAATCATTTTACCATAAAACTTGACAATTTCTACCCAAAAGTACCATCAGCAGAGAAAAATCGAGCCATTGTGAACAATATGTGATTTTGAAACAGACAGAATACTACGTCAATGTATCCATTCGCAGTAATGCAGCTTTGGCTTGTTATTTTAACAGCACAGTAACTATAGGTGATGCATGTGGCTACCAGGAAGATTAACTCTATGCTTGTATACATCAGCTGACTGAGGCTGGTTTGAGCGTGAGTGTTAACACTGGAGCACTCCGCCAACAAGACACCAGTCTGCTATATATTCTGACAGCAGCAACCAATTTGCAACGCTGACCAAGTTTTGATTGCACAAAGGAACTATAGTATTGGAAATCATTCATCATGTCAATTCTCTTGTCTTTTACTGAGACTTAACAGCATTACGAGTGCTTGAAAAAAGGCAATCTCCAATATACATCAATCTGCATCATGCGGCAACAAAGACCAGAATGGTCACTAAATGAACACCGCCATGTTCAAAAGACTGATTACAAAAAAAACCAGGATCGGCACCCGTTATAATGAATAGGCTTCACTCAACAAAAATTAGCACTGTGGTAAATTAGCAAGCTGTGTCAAGCCAGGGAGAGGATAATACCTGGCCAACTCTTGGACTGGCTCTTCAGCCTTCTGCATACATGGACAGGATCAAACCTGTAGCAATCGTTGTTTTGCACCAAAAGTGAAAGATGAGACGAAATTTACCGTTCAGAAAATATTTATGATGCGTGTACATGGCCTCAACGCGTGACTGTGGAGGAATGAGAATAAAAAACTCCACAAGGCCAGCCGTCACAACTCCTTGTTCGACAGCTTTGGTTGTCTCAGTTTGTAAAGAGGCACTGGCAATCTTGGCAGTTATGCTTTCAGAAGTTAGCTTTTTGGGGGTTGGGGGGTTATTCTTGCCACTGTTGTGCCGGCACTATGCTTGTTTCCAATAGAGTAAATACTTTTGACTCCCTATGAGAAGAAAGCAAATCTTTAAGCTCCAGCAAAGACTTGAACATATACTAACAATCATAAAATATGTATTGCGTTCGGGTATCTTTTACAGTTCACCCGTTCACAGACACTGGTGCAACACGTAATACACAGTATCTGTATGAGTAATGTAATACACAGTATCTGTATGTGTAATGTAATACACAGTATCTGTATGTGTAATGTAATACACAGTATCTGTATGTGTAATGTAATACACAGTATCTGTATGAGTAATGTACTGTTTTGGGACCATGGGTGATACAATGTAATAAAATGTATAATGTATAACCTGACAGACAACTATGCTTTGTATGTGCTACAGTGTTTCGGGGTTTGTATGTGTGTGTGTGTGTGAACAAAACTTACTATTGCAAATCATGAATATGCTTTCCTAGTTTCCTGGAGTCACATGTCCCAATCTACCTAATTCATCTAACCTAATAGGAAGTATTAATATGCAAAAATTTGAGGAAAGTCCAGGCATTGAACAAGCACTCCCAAGATTCCAAAGGTTCAAGTGGACTTTCATCAAGCAGTCTGAAAACTTTTGACACACATTTATCACTGACTTGTCAATGGTCATGGATAAAATGGGCCACTGTGACCCCAAATCCCCACTCATTTCATCTTACCCCCATGATGCATGTGAAGACAGCATGCTCAAACTTAAATAGATCCACAAAGGAACTCCTCTTGGTGTGTAGTGATTATTCCCATAGGGCTTCCTTATCCTGAAATAACATTGTAACACTTTACTGGATGGTAAGATGCATAGACAGAAGGATACAGAGACAGACTGACAACCTGATAACTGGTACATGTAAGTGGTGCCACCTAGTGACTCCAGAGCCAACACACCTCTTATTGTGCTTGACATCAGGATTTCTGTGCTGGTCTTGCCACAGCTTTGGTCATTATGTGGGAAAAGTAAATGGATTTCACATATATTCACTGAACTGAGAATACTTGCAAATTAAGACATTAAAGTTACATATCCCTGTATTGCTTAAAAGATGTGACATGGAACCTCCATTGTGTGGTGCCATCTGGTGGCTTATGGCCCTTATACTTTTGTTTTTTATTTCTGATGCGGGGAAAGGTACCCTTGGCAAAAATAATTTTCTATTACCTAAAATAATTTTTATATTATTTGCAACCCAAATGTTAAAACTCTCAAGCTTTCAAAATGTAGAAAATTGCTGGATGCTGCAAGACTTTACAGTATCTGTCAATTATATTTATGACTGTAAGTCACAACAAAAGTAGAAGAATGCGTCTTACATCTCAGAATGCACCTATATAATAATAGAGGCACTACCCAGAAGAGACCATGTATTTTAACTCTCTCTATCCCCAGAATAAATGTCCTGAATTTTTGTGACAAAGTTTCACAGCCTCTGAACAAAACCCACAGTTGGTCCAGAGCAACATTGTCTTGGATACAAAGTGTCACACGTGTTTCCTATTATTTTTATTGTGTACAACTTAATTCATATATGACATTACGTTATCACGATCAACGGTATCTGTCTTTTGAACTGGCAAACATGAAGTAAGAATTAAATGGCTAAATAATTGCTTAGACTTGCACATCAAGATAAAATTTCAAGATATGGGACCAAAATTTAATGGAAAAGCTGCTCATGTTGCCAGAGTGACTGTAACCAATCTAACCTGAGACGGCTTCTTGTCTTGTACCAGAATGCTACAGCCAGACAATTTTAATTGGACGTCTTCAATTACAAAAAGCATAGCAATCAGACTAAAATCAGGACTTTATCGCTAAATAAAAAAAACAACATTCATTTAACACGAACAGCCATGGTAGAAAACTGGTAATACTGGGAGTTGGTGCCATACAGACCTAATGAACTAGTTCAATGAAGAAGTTGGGGAAGCTACCTGTTAATTAAAGATGCTTCTGGCATAGTGCTCTCTCATGAAATGATGGGACATCTCTACACAGGTCTACTGGGTCATAAGTGGGTACTAGATATATGATGTACAATCAATATACCTGCTTTAAATTAATCTTAATTCCCTCTAATCTTGTCTTATTGTTGACTTGAAATCATGAAAAAACCTACATACTTTTTCCCTTTGACAGGAACTTTCATACATGTTGTAAATCCTATGTTTCAAAAAGCAGAGCAAGTATAAAGCACCTGAACTCATTGACCTTAAACATATTCAATATTAAAAGTCTATAATAGACAGTCAGGGGGCTAATCAAACCTGCCCATTAACCCATTTTCCCGCCTAAACTGCCCAAAGCTTGCTGGTGCTCTAATGTCGTCTGCTTCAGTGTTTTAAACCAATTCCAACCATAATGAAAAACAATTTGAATGAGAATTATGGATGGGACCTATCAAGATAACATGCGGCAGGTCAACAGCTTTCCTTGGCATGGGTGACGTATTAAAGCCATGCCAAGGAAAGTAGTTCACTCAGCCTCAAGATGCAGGAAAGGGTAAAATGTGGTGTCCATCTTTACACCGGGTTACTAAAACAACGTTTTATTACTAAAATTGTCATTAGAAATCTACTGACATTTTGACACCATCTTGCTGTATTTATTAGAGACATTGGCAAAATAAAAAAAAAGCATTTTTCAGTTTAATTTATGGGTATAAGTACAGGTAGTTTTGTTGTATTTCATCAATTTATTAGCATAAAAATCCCCCACAAGAGGGCAAAAACAATTTCCAAAATGGTTTTTACAAAAGTACCGACCACCTGCATGAGGCCACAACAATATCCTATAGATTGTTTTTATGCTATACTTAGTACTAGTTTTACAGCTACAGTGAAACCTGGCTAAAAAGACCATCCTTCATAACGGCCTCAGTATGGTCTCTCAAGACAGGTGGCCTTTTGTAGGCGGGAATAAACAACATGAAAAGCACTAAGCACACTATCTGGAAAACATGGTCTTTCAAGACAGGTGATCTCTCATTGGAGCGGTCTGTGAAGAGAGGTTCCACTGTAGAGGCTTTCAAAGCTGAAAGCCTGGTGCAAAGTGGCTACTTCACATTTAAGTCTTCTTGTGCCTACCTACACAGCAAACAATGACATTTTAGCCATACACACAGCCATAAATACTCTGCAAACCTTTTGGAATTCAGTTGCACCAGTAAGTAGTCATTTCCTGGTTTGCACTTATGTCCCAAGTGTTTTCTCATACAAGCGCTGGTGGCTGATTCACCAGGAATGGGACGGCTCTGAACTTCGAAAATCTGTAGCCAAAATTGGAAATATATGCATAATTAACAAAGATTCTGTCATGGTCCTTTAATAATTCATTTTAAAAGATTTCAGCCATTCTCTTTAGCCACATTCAAGAAGCATTAGCACTTTGCTAATTGGCTAATGGTTGACGTTTCTAAATATACATATACCCAGAATCTATGGACAATGCCCTTTACAAAACGCTATACTTTGCAGCAATTTATTTCAATACCTATTTCATGAGGCAAAAAACTATGACAGCTGTTCTAGGTATAGCTATATGACCTCAGATGAAAAAGAATGAAATGTAACTCCCGTAAAACACAATACCTGTTGTCTTTCACACAATCTCACCTATAACGGCAGAATGATAGTTAGCTTTCCAGAATTAGCTCTCTATCTCTCTCAATGACGATGGTTGTTTGATATGTAAAATTAGCCTGATTGCTTTGGTGCTATGTGTAACTATAGACAGAACAGGAATCTGCGAAAGCCACGTCTCTCTCTCTTTAAGATGCCAGCCCAAGAGTAGGAATCCATGACCATCAATGGCTCTGAAAGCAATGCTGATTAAAATCCAAAGATAATGTGTGACAGTGCTATTGCTTAAACCTCTTTATACTGAGCAAATAAATTACACACCATCCTTATTTCCAAATTTCCGAAGACTGGGGTAAATATATAGGATATCCATGTTCTTGTGAGCTATCCATCTTGTGAGCTATCCAATCTTATTCAATGAAACACGACTACATTTGTCAAAGTTGATATTTTGTCACAAAAGTTTCACTAAGTGCCTTGATGTCACATTCAAAATTGTTATCTTTAATTTGCTTTATTTAACACCAATGTAGTAAATAAATTACATTTTCATAAAACAAGTCTGGAGTGAATGTCAAGTTTTTGGTACCTGCAAGTCCAGGTATGTTTCATTCCCTATAAAAATGAGGGCTATACAGCGCTTAATGCTCAGTCACTGCGTGCGTGCGTGCGTGTGTGCAATTTTGAATAACAAAGGCCCGATCAAATCACAAATATGATGTCAGGATCATCAGTAGCACCTGATTTAAACACTTATCACTGAGACTGGACAGCCTCCACTTGGCACACACATGGGTCCTGTGACCTTGAAAATGAAGTCAAGGTCACCAAAATGTAATCAGGTCAAAAAATAGCATCAAAGTACAATCGAGGTAAATTAGAGTTTAATGTGGACTGTGAATCATGAGATATTTTGGTATTTTGCTCGCACGAATTCTGCTACAGTCAAACAGATGGACATGCAGTCAGACAAGCCCCCCCCCCCCCCCCAAAAAAAAGTAAAGACCCCAAGCTTGGTTTGCAGGGCATATATTACAACTTGATCAATTCAAAGCCAACTTCCTCATTTTGTAAAATCAGGAAAATCGGTCCATGGCTGAAGAATTTAAGGAATGTCACAATGTGATGTCTTCATTTTTATGACTATATAGTGACCATACAACAAAAGACAGGAATAAACCCAAAGGTCAAGAGACCATTACCCACAATGCTCCTTGCCTACCGCACTTACCATTAATCAAAGTATATATAAGCCATTGTTAAGATAGACATCCTCATGATGAGGTACAACTGACAGATTAAGCTTCTTTACTTCTAAACATTGATCTTTTAACCGCTAAAAACCCATCTGCTTTCTTCCTAAGTGGAACTAAGTTGCTCTTCCTGACTCTAAATTGAGCGACAAATGTAAACACTTTCCACGTACATTTTAAATTGGCAAAGGTGACTGCAATTAATGCCAGAGGTTGGCTGTGGGGGAGAAGCCATTAAGGATGGCATCTGTGGGCAGACGGCACCTTTGAGAACCCCCATGAACACCAATATCTTATGCCGTAGTATTATAGCTTCCTGCACCCTTGGAACCCAGCTTGGGCTACGGGGTCTGGAATTACATGCGCTAAAGGCATTATGAAAATGTTCAGAGTGTGTAATTCCAGACCCCTAAGAACATGGTCGACGGTAATTCTGGGCGCTTTTGTCAGTTTAATCAATGTGGATGAATTTTAGTAAGGTACAGTGATTTCCTTCCCTGAGTTTTACATCACAAGTCAGTTGCCCTTTTTGAAAGACTGCCACATTCATATAGTAATTCTATAATTATTGTAAATTGCTTTATTTTCACATATTTAAATTTTACTGTTTTTCGTATATTTGACATTTCACTGTAGTTTTAATATATGTCTATTTTGGACATAATACCTATTCAAACAATGTTAAAAATACTATTTCACTGTGTTTTTATCTTCACGGTTCTGTGATATCAGCAATACAACGGAATTAAAGCAATTTACAGTATCTCAATTGCTGCCTGAGGACTTGCCAACTGTAAAACATATAACGGGCAGTTCTGTCAACCATTGGGATAGCTTTATCAGAGGGAGGGCATCCACACAAGTACAGCCTAAATTCTATTAATTTTAAATCACATTATGGTCAACTTAAATTTGTAATGTTACACCCAGCCATGACAACACAAGACAGCAAGAAGTTGCTTCAAGGTGGGAGGTACTGACATTCTGTCATTGAGATGACTGCCTCCAATCTCACCCGTTGAGGGGGTACGTTTAATCAGCTAATGCCATGGGTATGTTTTCATCAGGTGTGACACCAGGATTATAAAGGTAAGAAATGTTATCGTGGGCACAGATTATCCAGTACGCTGACCCAGACATGTTTCTCACCTACAACGTTTGTTCCATCTCTAGCTGTGTGATGCAGGGCCAGAATTTTGCAAAATTTTGCAAGAATCTATTTGGATTTTTGTCAATTAGTTTTCTTTTAAAAAGAAAGACAAGTTTAGGAGAATCTTTACATGAATAGATTCTCAGATTCTCGCTGAAATTCTGGCCCTGGTATTGTCTTCATCTCTACCTGCTGCACGCATATGACTTCTCTAGTTTACTCTAAATTTACTTATTTTCACCTGTACAAATTTTCATAGTTTTTGCATTTCCTGTAATTAACTTAATTCAACCATGCTGGGCAGAGTTCCTATTAAACCTATTAAGGTATTATTTCACTGTAATTTTATTTCCACGGTTTTGCATCATCAGTGAAATAAGTGAAAATAAAAATATGGTAAAATTCAAGTGAAATTACAGTATATTGAAACATTAACCCTTCTACTACTGCAGTACCAGATACTGGTACAACAAAGGTTACAGTCAGCATGATACAAACACACATGTATAACATGGGCCATGGGCTATTATAATTGACAGAATCACAGTTAAAATGACTAGACTCACAGTCAGGAGTTATAACATGGAGACATGAAACATAAAACACAGTAGAGAACCATGTACACAAAATACCTACATGTATAAACCAGGCTATTACGTAAAATATTATCATTTGGATATACCATATTATCCCTTTTAATCACCCCTGTCCTTATACATGTGATTGCCCCCTCTCCTATTTTTCTGAAGCAAACATTCTGAAATACTAGTAAATCATATACATGTATATTTTATGACGGTTTACATGTACCAGTTGACACAGGTCAAATGTCCCAAACTTAAGGTATAAAATTGCAGCTTATTTCAAATAGTTTCCTAGGCACCCTTTTAAAGATAAGACATATGATACAACTTGTTATTTAAGACCACCCCAACCGGCATCAAAAGGTGGTCTGCTGTGACAGGTTATCTCACAATGCAGGCGCATGTAAAATGACTCAAATACTATCAAGCATCTTTGAAGAGTTGGCTGATAAAGACAAATGGTCTCTCACAAGAAATAGTAGTTATACCAGGTACTACTGTACAGTCAAAACTCATTACAATGACACTCAGATATCCCACATATTCATTTACCGACACACATTTTAAAGAACAAAAAGTACGTTTTCTGTGTTATGTGATTCATTTATCTGACAAGTTCAGTTATCTGACACAACTTTGGGGAAAAGATGGTGTCATTATAATGAGGTTCCACTGTACTTGTATGATATCCAGAGCACACACATACAGTGTACCCAAAAATCAAATAAACAAATCTAAATATATAGTCATATATCCATGTACAATGGTGTCCCTCATATAAGCCCATGTAACAAGGGTATCCTCTGTACAAACCAAACACATGATGTCTCCTTCTATACAAATATAGACAGAGTATGTGTTCTTCTCCCTGAAGTCATATGCAGAATTTGCCCTCATTTCTTGACACTAAAACCCAACATTTCCTCCCTGGGAATCCAAAGAAATAGTAGTGCATCCTGACTTCTGAATAATCCCAGCCCAAATCCCTCCCAACCCCACACACAATAGTCCTTTTCTCTGAATCCTGCAACAGAAAATCTCCGTGAGCACAAAATCAGCGGCATATTCTTCTGGCAGCTCACTAAACCCTCAAACGAGTTTCCTGGACCTGTATGTATCACTATATTCTTTTCTTCCATTTGCAATGCAGACAAACCCCAGGGCAAGCCCTTCTAACTTTTTCAATCGCATTTGTCCGGTTCCTCATACCATCTTTTCCAAGTAATTTTATCTCTGTGGAGATCGATGACTTGGACAACAATCCTGACTAATGTGATCTTAAAAGGCAGGTGGTCTGCCATTGAAACAGTTTGTCTAGAGTGAGGGACTACTTGTAGACTGTACAGCTTTCAGCATAACAGAGGTTAATACCTTGGCTTCCTGTACGAGACACTGGTTTTAAATGTCACCAACACCAGCTTCCCTTCCCATCTTATTCCACAAGATGCCTTGAGATACCAAGTCAAAAATTTCAGTGACACGAGAGCTCGTTGGACCAGATGCACAAATCTGGGAAATAGATTGCATTTCTTCATTTGTTTGGCCAACAAAGAAAAGGCATGCATGTATTTGGAGGGCAATTTAAGATATTAAGCTTCCATTGAGGAGGGGAATCACGGGCGCTGTCCATCAATTTCTTCCACTTTGCACTGCTAAATATCCGCAACTTCAAAGTCAATCGATTCGGTTCAGGCCATTGAGACAATCATCAGTCGGGGGCATCTTTGGCATCTTGTATTGTTACAGAATGATATCATGCAGGTTAGGGGCATTCAGCTGATCAGATTCAGATTTGTTCCTATATCCCTACATCCTCCAGTTGCCTGTGCAAATTTGCCCACAATGTACACAACTGAACCTAGGCAAGTTACGATGTATATATACACCTTCACATTCTGCAGGTCTCTGATTCCCCGCCTCCCCCCCCCCAAAAAAATAAATATACACACAAAATAAAAAACAAAAAAAAGAAGCTTGTAAACCCAATAATTCTGCAGCTTTTTAACCATTTTGCTCCTGTTATGTCCAATATAATTGATGACAAGTCTTTCACCCATTTCTTTTAATAATGAGGTATATTACTCATATCTTATAATAATAATAATAATAATAATAATAATAATAATAATAATAATAGTAGTAGTAGTAGTAGTAGTAATAATAGTAGTAGTAGTAGTAGTAGTAGTAGTAATAATAATAATGATAGAGTGATTAACAATAATAATAATAATGATAGAGTGATTAACAATAAGCATGGACTTCAAACACATTGAAAGCTCTTATACGGATTGGAGCAAGAGTGCCACATATTCCACGTAGTGTTCTGAGAGAGAGAGAGAGAGAGAGAAGAGAGAGAGAGAGAGAGAGAGAGAGAGAGAGAGAGAGAGAGAGAGAGAGAGAGAGAGAGAGAGAGAGAGAGAGAGAGAGAGAGAGAGAGAGAGAGAGAGAGAGAGAGAGAGAGATGAGAGAGAGAGAGAGAGGAGAGAGAGAGGAGATGAGAGAGAGAGAGAGAGAGAGAGAGAGAGAGAGAGAGAGAGAGAATTCAATCTGTCCAGGCTTTATACCCAATCCAGTCACTGTTTATGTCTAAACCTATACCTTTAATCACTGTTGTTAAATTCGATACAAAAACTCCAATGCTTCAACAGCAAAATAAATTTATCAACCAGTCATTAGCAATTCTATGAGATACTACTCTCCAATAGTAGCCTGACTTGACTGTCAAGCAGTACTGACCCTTGCACCATCTGGTATTGAAAGGCTGAAACAGGTGGACGGAACAGTTATCCACGGAGAAAGATTGAGTGGACATCTTGGATGAGCAACTAATAAGCTATTGCAAATCTCTATGCTCCTTCCTGTGCCACAGATATGTATTTTACTGGAAAGTATACATGTCTGCAAAGCGTTAATTAAATCGAGCACTAATCCCTTAAACAAGGGCTCCAGCTTCTTCTCCACCTACTGTAACGTCCATCTGCCACATCCGACGTTACACACAGAGGAAAAAAATTGAAAGGAACCAAGAGATCTCAGTGTATCTGTCTGTATCAGGATCAGAATGGGGAAGCCAAGATAGCAAGTAATCAATTATAGCAGCCAGCCACCGGCCATCGATCTTGCTAGGCCCCAAAGAAATCTGGGACTCTGGAAAGATGAGCTGATAAAAAGGAACCAAATGTCCTTTGGGTGAACTGAACTTATGCTGCACAAGCGAAAATATAAGATTACAATTTTGTTATGATCAGCCAAGTATTTGCTTGTTGGCGGCTTGTTCCAATATGTAATATCTGGCATTGGTCAAGCTGTTCCTTCAGGCTGGTTCATGGTAGTTGTAACCAGTGAGCCAACTGACATGCATTGCCACTTTGACTCCAAGAGGAGCGTGACATGTATCTGTGAGCTGGATATGTTGCCATCTGTAATCAGTAAACCATCTGACTTTCATCGTGAATTTATAACCAGTGAGCCATCTGACAAGCAATGACATGACCAGTGAGTTATTTGATATGCACACTGCGACATATAAGCAGTGAGCCATCTGACATGCAATGATATTTAACCAGTGAGTGATTTGACATGCAGTGGCATGTATGACCAGTCAATGATTTTACATGCAGTGGTGTTAGAAATTTTAAATGCAGTGACATGTATAACCAGTCAGTGATTTGACATGCAGTGACATGTATAACAAGTCAGTGATTTTACATGCAGTGGTATGTATAACCAGTGAGCAATTTTACATGCAGTGACGTGTATAACCAGTGGATGATTTGACATGCAGTGACATGTATAACCAGTGAGTGATTTGACATGCAGTGGCATGTACAACCAGTCAGTGATTTTATATGCAGTGGCATGTATAACCAGTAATCAGTGACATAGCTGACATTCAATTACTTGTCACAAGTCAGTTATAACAAGCATGTCCTCTGACATTGGAAGTCTGTAATCAGTGATCAGGCAGACACATGACTTCATTGTATTTGATACAAATTTCGCTTCCTCTTCAAAGTCTGACAATGTCTGTTGTTCTTTTGGACTGTCATGAGTTTGCTCATTCAGCCACCATGACCATGCAGTGTGAGATCCCATTGTTGTCAGTGACATTCTTGATTCTGGTCTCCATGTTATACTGTACACAGATATTTACAGCCTCCCGTCTTGCACCTAAAATGAAGGACTTGCCTGCAATCTGATCAGGTTAAGGAGAGCCAAAATGCAGGGAATAACACCACAGGTCAAAGCAAGGAGATTCCACTGTAGCTGTCTTAAGGGGGATGGGGGGGGGGGGTCCAGTATGCTGCCACAGCTTATCCACGTACAGTGAAAACTCATTATAATGGCACCATCTGATCCCTAAAAAAGTGTCAGATAACTAAATATGTCAGATACATGAATCAAATAATAAAGAAAATGAACTTTTCACCATGAAAATTTGTGTCATTACATTGAATATGTCTGATATCTGAGTGTCATTATAATGAGGTGTCATTGTACATGTAATTTTGCCTTAGTACAAGGTATGGGAAATGAGACAATTTCAGAAATATTGACTGGTACAAAGTACTGAAAATACAGGGATGTCCAGTATGCAATAATAAACATGCCAAGTGTGGCACTATAGAAAACCCTTTTCACCCCCTCTGTGTCCTGGTATCACTCCACCAACCCAGACTTTGTCTGTTTCTACTTTTCAGTGAGAAAAACCTCTGTATTCTGTACACTGCTAGCACGTTGTGTGTGTCTTCTCTTTGAGCCTGATGCCTCGGGGCAAACATTTACCAGGCCATACATCAACATGGTAAATACAGTTACACGTAAGTGGGCACTAAGTTTTCACACACTGGTACGGGATCTACTGTACCACTGGGGAAGTGAGCTGTGAGAGAGAGAGCACCAAGGTATTAGGACCACAAGGTAGATATGGGGCATCACCTTCAAATCTGTAAAAGCATTCCTGGAACTGGCCTTCAGGGGGGAAAAAGTTTCTGGAAAAGTTTCTGGATGTATGTTTGCCAGGTCTAGGGCACCCTTTGCTGAGGTTAACCCTTGTAAAGCTGGGGCAGAAATTCAAGCAGTTAAAATATAATTTGCTCACGATTTTGCATGGTAGACTACAGTGACAGCTGATGCTAATATGTCTCACTGCCCTGGATTCAAGCTGTGCTGAGAGATCAGCAATGTGTAATGTACGTACGCTAACCGCAAACGCAAAACTGGTACAATGAGTCTGGCCATGAGGTTTGTAATAATCATCACAATAACAGTTATGTCATGAGGTTTGTAATAATCATCACAATAAGAGTTAACCCTTGAGGTTTGTATTAATCATCACAATACAGTTAACCCATGATGTTTCTAATAATTATCACAATAAGAGTTAACCCATGAGGTTTCTAATAATTATCACAATAAGAGTTAACCAATGAGGTTTGTAATAATCATCAAACTAATAG
Source organism: Hermodice carunculata (assembly GCA_964020975.1). Lineage (NCBI taxonomy): Eukaryota > Metazoa > Annelida > Polychaeta > Eunicida > Amphinomidae > Hermodice > Hermodice carunculata. The sequence continues at coordinate 61,453,139 of OZ026626.1, read as the reverse complement.
TTAACCCTTGAGGTTTGTAATAATCATAACAATAAGAGTAAACCTTTGAGGTTTGTAATAATCATCAAAATAAGAGTTAACCCATGAGGTTTGTAATAATCATCACAATAAGAGTTAACCCTTGAGGTTTCTAATAATTATCACAATGAGAGTTAACTAATGAGGTTTGTAATAATCATCAAAATAATAGCTAACCCTTGAGATTAATAATAATTCTCACAATAAGAGTTAACCCTTGAGGTTTGTAATAATCATCCCTATAAGAGTTAACCCATGAGGTTTGTAATAATCATCAAGATAAGAGTTTACCCTTGAGGTTTGTAATAATCATCAAACTAATAGTTAACCCTTGAGGTTTGTAATTATCATCACAATAAGAGTTAACCCTTGAGGTTTGTAATAATCATCAAAATAAGAGTTAACCCATGAGGTTTGTAATAATCATCACAATAAGAGTTAACCCTTGCGGTTAGTAATAATCATCACAATAACAGTTAATCCATGAGGTTTGCAATAATCATCAAAATAAAATTTAGCCTTGAGGTCTGTAATAATCATCAAAATAAGAGTTAACCCTTGCGGTTTGTAATAATCATCAAAATAAGAGTTAACCCATGAGGTTTATAATAATCATCACAACAAGAGTTAACCCTTTCCCACTTAAGTTGCCTAACATTGCCTCGTTACGAGAGAACGTTTTTGCTGAGATTTACCTATAAGACATTCATAATGGCACATCCTAGGTCAATAGCATTCCTTGGTGCTGGTTGGGTGCAATGTGCCCAACCTGTGCAAAGAAAAGGGCATTGACTCAGTTGTACTCTGTCCAGGAGTTGGTTAAGACTATAGACAAGCCTTTTAGTGAGTGGAAGGATAAACTCCATACATTGTTCTTCACCTAAAATCACCCAACAGTGCCCCAAGGTAAAATGTCTTCTGCTTCGCTGTCTGCAAAATAGACCAAGCTCTGTATTGTAAAGTGGAGAAAACCTGGAAACTGGTCTGATTAGCAGGCAATCCACTTCACTGTTTCTACTCAAATTTCTCACCAATACAAAACATGGTGAATGAAAATTAGGATGACATGCCCCACGTCAACAGCTTTCCTTGGTATGGATTGGGTGTACTTCACCTAACCCAAGCCAAGGAAAGTCATTGACTCATCTTACTTTGAAAGAGTTAAAACAAGTATTAACCCTTAAAGCAATGATTTAGGAATGAGTCAACAGCTTTCCTTCGGGCACTTTACGTACCCGGAAGAAAGCTGTTGACTAAGAATCTTTTTTGCTTTAGACTAGGCTTGCTGGTGTCTGAATGAAAGGTATCTTTATGGGGAATTTGTATCTTTTAACCATTATATGTTTAATGGCAATGACAAAATGCCTATTGCCATGATTAGCACCGTACGGGTTTAGCTGGACTGAATTAAGAAACAGAGATTTGATTTCCTCATGAGAACAGCTTTCATTCAAATGCCAACACTCACAGTCTAAATAAAGTCTGTCATAGCAACAGTGGAAAGCCTGAGGTTGAGGCGTTGCATCATGTTCATTTTTAACTAATTACACACCAAATCTCAATCCAAAACCTTTGTCTGCAGTCTTTCTAATTACAGGCAGATCATGATCCCAAAGCCCATGAAAGAAGGGCACCTGCAGCATGACTTAAAATGCAAATGAACTGTTACAAGGGTACACGTAGTATGACTTGTCAGGCAAATCAATTGTTACAAAGGACACCCATAGCACGATTGTCAGCCAAATTAATTGCTACTAAGGCACCCATAGCATGACTTGTCAGGCAAATGAATTGTCACTATGGCACCCATATCATGACTTGTCAGGTAAATTGTTGTAAAGGGCACCCATAGCATGACTGTCAGGCAAACTAATTGTTAGTGAGGCGCCCATAGCATGACTTGTCAGGCAAATTAATTGTTACTAGATCACTTGTACCATGATTATCAGGCAAATAAATGCCCAGTAATGACAGCAGGAGAATAACGGGCCAGTCAAGGCAAAGCTACTGACCAAATCTTTTACCAACTTAATCTCCGATGAGTTAAAGATGGACCTCTGAGCTCACATGGGGTGCAATAATGACAAGACAGGCGTGAAGGGCCAGGTGCACTTGCAATGATGTGTAGAAGGTAAATAAATTTTGCTGGTGCAGAAATATCTTGCCTGAAACATCCAACAATAATTGGTACACTAAATAAAGGACACAGCTTGCTGCTACAACAATAAAGATCCACTCCATTTGAAATTCACAAAAACATTTTTTCCTCGTTCTTCAAATAAAGAACAACTCAATTTAGAGTCCACAAAAACATTTCCCTTCCTGCGTTGGCCGGCACCTCCCACCTAGATTCCTAAGAATTTGTTTTATCAACGACATCGCAGTCTGCAGTCTGCCCACCCTCGTAGATTCCGCCCAGCTATCTGCCTATATGCTGACAGCATACTGGTTGCTGACAAGCACTCATGATAGCCGCATCTTGTTTCATGCTTCAGTGGACTGGCTAACCAATCAAACTTGTTTTCCTCATGTCCAGCATACAACCAAAGCCTCACAAACATATCCTAATCCATCCGCTCCGACAGCTTAGGTGCAATTTCAGTTTTACCCGTGATTAAAATTCAATTACCTTCGCTGTGCAGACGTTTTTGATGAATCAACACGGAGCATCAGCCTCTCAGGTTGCCACTGAAATTTAGTTACTCCTATTTTATCTGCCGAAAATGATTTGTGAGCGGGATATTATTGGTAATTTTGTAAAGTAATTTATGATTGCCATATTGCAAATAGTACCTTCGCTGCTGACAAGATTTCAAAATTTTCAATATTTCAACTCTTTATGTGTTGGACTGCAATGTCTGTTCCCACATTTCAGCCACAATCTACACAATGTCCATACAATATCACTTGAATGACTGTCACAGAGTTCTGTCCCATTTTTCCTTCAGAAGGAGTTAATATCCTGCTCCTGAACCTACAGCCACAGAGTATCCAGTCTCTGCATGCAGGTCTAACCCTGAGTGAGATTTATTTCTACCATGTCAGACAAAACTAATGAGCTAAGTGCATATGCAGAAATGGCATTCCATATTGGTCCAACCTACATCCTGCAAAACTAATTTTTCCTCCTACAAAATACATGGAGGAAATTAAAGTTCAAATAGGTCAAGGAAACTCTTAACTAATGAAAACACACCTTTCTGCACACAGGATTTTATGCGTTCACTGAGGAACTACTTTTGCCCATGTCTGGAACATACGGGACCAATTACAATAATTATCAACCTATGGGAACTCTAATTAAGTCATGCAAAAACACATCAATGAAATATTGATCAACAATGAGGTAGACTGTACTGGACAGAGTGGGAGTCACATGGGAGCAATCAAGACCTTTTTAAATTCACTTTTAATAGCACCCTTCAAAAAACATATCTGCATTTTAATTTGAGCAAATATTGTAAATCATGACGATAGTATAGATGTACATCAAACACAAATCAGGCAAGTACATATATGGTGAAACCTTGTTATAATGAAATCAAAACAATCCAGACAAGTCCATAGAGTAAAACTTCTCTTTATAATGTTATTAACCACAAATCAGGCAATAACATACAGTGAAACCTTGTTATAATGATACTACAATAAATCAGGCAAGTACATAGAGTGAAACCTCATTATTATGACTTTAAATTAATACAAATCAGAAAGTACATACAGTGAAACCTCGTTAAAATGATATTAAACATAAATCAGGAAAGTACATACAGTGAAACCTTGTTATAATGACATTGACCACAAATCCGGAGAGTACATACAGTGAAACTCTGTTATAATGACACCATGTTCCCTGCAAAATGAGTCAGATATATTGGTGTCAGATAAACGAGCCAAACAGTAAAAGAGTTTGACTTAAAGTGCTTCAAAACCAGTACCATAAAGCGAATATCTCAGCGTCAGTAGAATAAGGTTTCACTGTTTATAGCTTCAAATAATAACACATCACACATAATACTAAATATATATCATTTGCAACAATTTGTTGCTATATCAGGCGTCATATTGAGAATTTTGAAGGATGGGTCCACTCAGAAGCATTTTGACCCGATTTACATAAAAACTACTTTGATTGATCTAGATTTTGGGTGGGTCCTGGGCAATATTGGGAGATTATGTTTTAGTTCTGTTTTTATTCAGTTTTTATGGGTCATGGACCATGGGCCCACCCTTAATATGATCCCCACTGCATGCCCTGGGACAAGGCCAGACATTCCCCCCTCCCCTCCCAAATTGTTTGTTTCCCCTAACCCGACCGACACATCTCTAAACCCCCCCCCCCCACTGACCCCGTTAACTTACTTCCAACCAAAAAAAAAAAAAAAAAAGTAAATACATAAAAACACCTACTCATCCAAAATTGTGGAATATTTAACAAAGAAAAAAAATTTGGACCCACCCAAATTGTCAAACTAAAAAAATATGCCTACCTACCTACCTTAGAAAATTGTGGTCTGTTTGGGGAAACACACTAATATTTTTTTTGGCCTCATCTGTTCAGTGTTTTTGTGGCTTATTCCTGAAATTCTTTACACTTCCTAAGTTGCATATTTGATCATATTTACATGTTTTTGTCCTAAAGTAACATAATACACTGTTTTTAAGCTCCATAGTCCATATTGACCCCCTTCCCTTTCAATGAAGACTGAATCAACAGCCTTCTTTGTGGCTGACATGGGTGACCCGTCTCAAAGAAAACTGTTTACCTGTGCCATGCTATTCTGATTGGCTCATCTGCAATTGAACTTTTTGGCCATTTTTTAGGGGCAAGATTTTCAGGTCCATATCTTATAAAACAGACACGGAATGATATATGGATATTGATTAAACTTTAGTTTCAAATGAAGCCTCATTCCATGCACAGCCATCGAGAGTAAACACATAAATAAAACATACAATATCAATCAGGACTGTGCGAAGTTTGGCCTCCTGGTCTTACGACATATGAGTTAATGGCATTAATTAAGTACACTTAATTGGAAGTGACAGCTATATGCATGTACCACAGGGTATAGATTGCAGTCTTTATTAGCCATCAGACGGTCAATCAGCCAAGAGCTACAGCAAACCCTGTAACAATACGCTGTCTGTATTTGCACACTTTGTAGCAATTAATATCAAATGTCACAATTTTTATGTGGCAAAACATTGATGGTTTAAAGCTGTTGTCACTTTCATCAGTGTAATAACGTTGTCCTAAATTAAGCTGAGTCTGCCCCGACCTGACCGCAGGCATCAACCTTCTGCAATACAGATACATGCGGCCAATAAGGATTGGGTTGGACAAGAGAGAACTGTGCATTGAGACAAGTTATTCACCCATTTGACGATATTTTGATGCAATCAAAGGTAACATCGTGACTATTTGATACTCGTCAAGAGTATATTGCTGGACACCATCAGTAAAATTTTGACATTAAAGCAGTTGATAATTTATTTTTTAAACATTAAAAATGTCAGCTGTATGCACTTGGCTATGTGAGCATACAGCCATACTAGTGGTGTACCAGAAGTAACATGCTATCCAAGATAAATTATTGGGGGCGGGGGGGGGGGGGGGAGGTACACCAGATTCCTAATCCTTTTTAGATACAACGTAAATCTAAGATGGCTCTGTAAACCCTAGCAACTGAAAATAGTTTTGAGAATTTCAAATATTGAAACTGATCCAAAGACTATAATGTAAGTCTATGGGAAAACAATTAGTGGTTCTACACCTGTGCAGTGGGCCTGAATAGGTTAACATTGCATGTGTCTGTATCACTGCCTGATAAGTCACATACTGGTACAGGTATGTACACACTCTGATTAGTCATGGCTCTCTGATGAACAGCATGCCAAGGTAAGATTGCTCTCTCTCTCTCTCTCTCTCTCTCTCTCTCTCTCTCTCTCTCTCTCTCTCTCTCTCTCTCTCTCTCTCACACACACACACACACACACACACACACACTGCTAGCATAAAAATCACAGTCAGAGTAAAAAGACACAACTAAAAGAAAGTCAATGCTTCCCCAAGCACCAAAACCCAATTTTCCAATTTCTGTAAAGGGTTAAATCTATAGGGCTATCTGGTCTTGCATTCTGGCATCTTTGGAAATATTCTCCTTGGAGTACATCAGAACCACTGGTGTATGGAGAGACATTCATCACACATCATATCTGATCTAAAGTTTTCACCATATGTCAGGAGTAGTCTAATTTGGTAGCATGTATAAAACTTCTCTCCTCACACGATGCCTATTAATAAGATCCACATACACACTGTTGTCCTGCTGGATCTTCAATCCTCTATATTCTGGAAACCCTAATACAAATACCGTATTCATCTTAATAAGCGCACAGTGCACTATGAAAAAAATTAATCCACAAAAGCTGAAAAAAATGTAGATTCTAAGTGTAATAATAAATTCTACCACTTGCTTGAAAACTATGGGATATTTTGGGGGTCCTTTATTTAAAAAAAAAAATAAGGGGGTGCTTATTAGGGAGTGTGCACTTATTAAAATGAATACGGTATATATATATATATATATATATATATATATATATATATATATATATATATATATATATATATATATATATATATATATATATATATATATATATATATACATACATACATACATACATACATACATATATATATATATATATATATATATATATATATATTATATATATATATACATATATATATATATATATATATATATATCTTTATTTTTATACTCATGGTACACAGTTCAAACAGACTGTAACTTCAGCATTAGAAAAGTAAATAAGTAAACTTCGCTTAAATTATTTCTTTCTCCATTGGTGAAAATAGGTCATGTGACACAAGGAAGTAGGTGCTGCCACCATGCAGAAATGACATTCCAACTGTTATGTGATAGTGACAGGGGGGGGGGGGGGGGGGGGGCAGGATGACCCAGGCAGGGTTCTCCCCAGAGTGTAATAATATTTTTTTATTCAATGATTGGTTGATTGACTTGTTTATTCCATTTTATTTATTGTTGGTTTGTTTTTTTTGACAAATTTGTACTCTATATATGTCATACCTTTTTACTGAAAATGGGGAAAAATGTGGTAAAAATGATGAAAGATGCTGGGAAAAGGTGAAATGTTGGCCACCTTTTGAGGAATATACTGCCAAATGTCAGGAAAGATGACCTGACACATGATGGGAATGTTTTGCAGTTCAAAAGCAACTGCAATCCGCCAGCAGGTCAAAGGTCATCGTCTGTGATCTGTTATGAAAGATCTGCAAAATACTTCTAGGCATCTGAGTTACAAGCTCAGAGGAAGCTTGCATAGAAACAATAAAACCTGACCGACCGAAAAGCTTTGACAAGTAAAAACAATACCACGCGTCATTCCTCTGTATCATCTATCATATACCTCAATGCGATTATTTTCAAGCTTATTTGATTCCAGATATAACATGAAACCAAAGTTATCACTGGACATGGATTGGCAACAGCATTTGATGCCCTGTCAATTATTTCAGTATATTAAATCCGATGTGTTCTCTATCATTCTGACACACAGTAATCCCTCCCTAGCCACACCTCCCAAAGGACATGCCCACAAGTGGTCATAGACAACTGATGGTCTCTCGCTGCAAGTCAAATAACATGGAGAAGATAGCACTGGGGTCCTGATAAATGTGATGTTAAAAGGCAGGCTGCCGTTTATCAAGAGTTCTTTGAAAGGAGGGACTACTGTCCTGGAACAAAAATACAAGTGGTTGGCACAGTCCATGCAACATACATCATGCATCAACATTCAGTAGGTTGTCATCCAAGGTGGGTCTTAAATCACTTACATCCCCCACAAGATATATACATGTGTGTGGTGTGTGTATATATATATATATATATATAAATATATATATATATATATATATATATATATATATATATATATATATATATAATATACGTATATATACATACATATATATACATACATATATATACATATATATACATATATACATACATATATATACATATATATATATATATATATATATATATATATATATATATATATATATATATATATATATATATATATATGTATGTATGTATGTATGGGTGGGGGGCACTCCATGATAACCTATTATTTATGTAAAAGAGGTTTTAAAATAATTTCTTATCTGCCTATCTGAGGATTCATTTGGAGTTTTCATCATGTCATCTCAGCAATAACTCATGTGTGAGAACACAAGACCAATGGCTTAATTGGCCTGTTAATAACTGAATACACAAGTCACGTCCCACTGGTCTTGCTTGATGTCCTGCAAGGGAGTAGGTATTTTACATGGAAATACAATAGGGAAATGTATATTTTCCCTAAAAACTGCCCACAGAAATCAGGGATACACTTTGCATGAAAACTGCCTAAAAGGAAGTTTTTCAGTCATACCTAGTGCTTTACATACTGAAATACTGAAATGCTCAATGGTGGAATATCCATTTTACTCTCATTTATCAAAGTTTGCAGGACTTCATGTTCGCTCATGTATTTCACACAAGTATACACTGTTCACCTCATCACTAGACCTTATGAGCAAACAAGCAAAAACGTGACCCCCCCCCCCCGCCATATCAGCAGAAACTGGTTCCAAGTCAAAAGTAATCTGCTTTAAAGCTTTTTCTTCCTGTTAATTTTCTTAACTTAAGTGTCAAAAGACTGAGTCAACAGCTTTCCTTGGCATTTAATCTAGATAGGTCTCAGCTACAATTCTAAGTCATTTTTTTTTCTTTATTGTTGAAATTAGTTGAAAACACTGAAACAGGTGACATTTGATGACCAGCTGCTTTTGGCCAGTTTAAGGGGGAAACGGTTAATATGAAACCATTTTGACAGCAACTTGTACGAGCCCCACACAGCATGCCCCAAGTCAACTGCTTCTCTTGGCAAAGTTCCAGCTTAACCTGCCTCCACGGTAAAGCTGTTGACCTGTGGGAGAACAGGGAAACTAGCTGCCACAGGTCAAGTTATATTTCACACAGATGTACAGAATATTGGCAGACTCCAAATTAATTTCTTTCTACTTAAGCTTGCACAGGCATGTTACCAAAAGCTTTCCTAATTTGCCTATTGGCCTCCCATTAATGCACCTGCTTACAGATTATCCAATTATACCAAAATAATAATAACAAATGATTTGTTCTGTGTACTCAGTGAACTGTTCAGTGTAGAAGCTCTGATCACCCACATGGCCAAGTGGGCCAAAGCCCAACATATTATCCAGAACTTAAATGCAGAAGGAAAGCAGAATTTCTTGGAAAGAGAATCTAAAAGGCACGGCAGGTGTTTGGACAACCCAGCCACATGCAAAGACAGTATTTAATCTGATGCCAGATCAACAAGTTCTGAAGAGCCCCAGGAATTGAACCCAGGGTCACAGAGGTGACAGTCCAGCTCTCTCACCACTAGGCCACTTAGCTTCCCAACTTTAGAGGTAATGCTTAGTATTTGATAAAATTATCTACAGCTTTAATCAACACAGTCTGCCTTTCTGGTTTTTTTTTTTTTTCTCCATTAGAATATCTGTGCCAAAACAAATTTCACATTCAAGATTGTCATTGGTTTTATGGCACACAAAAATTTTATCAGGCTTTCATGCAAACAGGCAAAAGTCGTACATGTATTTACCAGCACTTCATGAAGCCAAAGACAGGCAAATGTTCCCTATGCACACTGTGCGAGTGAAGAGAAAAAAAAATAACCTTGAACTTTGTCAAATTTTGTTTCAGGCAACTCTGGATCATATTGGCCTTCTTACAAAAAGGTTCAGAAACACAACGATATGTATACGCATTACACCTTGTACACCCCCAGGTCCTGCTTGTGGTTGATTTCTAGCGCAAAAACATTCAGAAACACCACGACAAGTTTATGCATCACACCTTGCACACCCCTAGGCCTAGCTTGTGCTTGATTTCTAGCTATTACATGAATGGGAATATTTATTCCAGGAAACACTGACACACCTCAGTGAATAAAAGATCATACAAAAGCTGCAACAATAAAAAAACAAAACAAAACAAAAAACAAAATACCAGCAGAGTAACTTCTGACTGCATGTCAGGACTGACAATCCACATAATAGCATGTGGAAACTGACGCATCATTACCAGTCTACAGTTGCCAATATGGTTAGGTGTGTATTCTAAAGAGTCTGTTCCTCCTACAGCCCACTGTTTGCTTATGTTTCACATGCATACATGTGTGTTAAGTGATCATGTACACTGTATATATATTCTACTCATAATGTTACAATCTGCTGTAGAGTGTAGCATATTTCACTGGTAAATGATACATGTACATGCATACCCATACTTTACATACTCTACTGATAATGTGACAATCCATTGTTACATTGTGGTATATTCACTGGTATATTTTATCCATACAATCACACTGCATTCTACTCCCAATGTTACAACTCATTGTTACATTGAGGTATATTCACTGGTATATGTTATCCATACATTCACACTATATACATTCTACTCCCAATGTTACAACTCATTGTTACACTGTGGTATATTCACTGATTTACAATGTCACATTCACACTATATACATTCTACTCAAAATGTTACAACCCATTGTTGCATTGTGGTATATGTTATCCATACATTCACACTATATACATTCTACTCAAAATGTTACAATATATCCATTGCTGCATTGTGGTATATTCACTGGTATATGTTATCCATACATTCACACTATATACATTCTACTCCCAATGTTACAACTCATTGTTACACTGTGGTATATTCACTGATTTACAATGTTACATTCACACTATATACATTCTACTCAAAATGTTACAATATATCCATTGCTGCATTGTGGTATATTCACTGGTATATGTTATCCATACATTCACACTATATACCTTCTACTCCCAATGTTACAACCCATTGTCACACTGTGACATATTTCATTGTGTATATTTACGCATCTATGCATAATATTACAATTTGCTTTCACATTGTGGCATGTTTCATCAGTAAAAGTTAAGACCACCTACTACCTTATATCATCTGTGTGTATTATTTTGTCTTGAACACTACCACAGCATTAAACACTACAAAGACATACGGCCAGAGGTCCTGCTACCAACACCAAGTCATAATTCATCATTCAATGTGCACATAACATTTTCACCATCAAATCTATTTACCGGCTATTATCTGACACTGAAGAAATTAGATACATCACTGGTGTTATCACACCAATCTTTTCCCCTGTGATATAGTTTGTATTGATATCGCATCATTGTTATAGTTACAAAAGAAATCAAATAAAGTATTTTTTTACATTGCTTAGCGACAAATTTACTTCCTGTGCCTCCTGTTCTGTTTACCTGTTGGATCATTTTCCTCACCTCAGTACCAACAATGCCTGCCACATTCCTGGCCAATCGATGGTTTGCATTTACACGAGTGGGCAGGCATGGAACAAAGTAGAGGTGACCTGCGCACGTCTATTGTGGACTGTCATCAATTTGGATATTTTACAGAGCTTACATACCAAGAATTATTTTTCAAAATAAAAATAGAAGTATGGAAATTGTGTCCAAAATCATCAAAGTGACCAAGGTATTTTTTTCCACATGTTTAAAAATTCTCTTCAGCAATTTACCACACACTTATCAAAATTATTCTGCAAACCTGTGGTAGTTTTTTTCCCTCATATGAAGCAAAGTAACACATGTCAAATATACCTCATTCCCCTTTAATGATGTATTACACCATTATATAATGAAAGCACTGTCCATTCCCTCAAATATATGAAGCTACCATGTAATAGTATCTGTATTTTGTTTTTTCTTCTTTTTATTTTTTTTTTGTCGTCCAAAACACCCAAACAATGAGTGGTGTTCATTCCAGTTGAATGATGTATGAAGCCAGCAGGTAAACAAGGTATATTGCAACCATCTAGCAATATGTATGCCAATCTGTACAAAGGTACATGTATACCTAATTCCCTTGAATAATGTATGAAGCTACTTTGTAACAAAAGTATACTTATTCCCTCATACAATGTATGAAGCTACTATGTAATAAAAGTATATCTAACTCCTTTGAATAATGTATGAAGCTACTTTGCAGCAAAAGTATACATGTACCCAATTGCCTTCAGCTGAATAACGTATGACGCTACTTTGTAACAAAAGTATGCTCACTCTCTTAAACAATGTATGAAGTAACTATGTAACATCAGTATACCTAACTCCCTTGAACAATGTATGACACCTCTGTGTAACAAAAGTATACCTCATTCGCATTACTCTTAAAGTGCCAACTGCAACTTAAGTCGAACTACGGAAAAGGAACTGTTCTGAATTGTAATCAGCATGTTAGATTCATATCCCTTGTAGAAAGACCAGTCATTCATGCACCAGCATGTCTGAAGTTACATGGAATATAATAGTCCAGGTCAACAGCTTTCCTTGGCACAGTTTAGGCATACTGCACCCAAAGTATGCCGAGGAAAGCTGTTGAATCAGTCAAAAATGTAGCACTGAAACAGTTAAACAATCTGTGAAGGTAATATGTAACAAAAGTAAACCTAATTCTCTTGAACAATGCATGAAGCCACTCCTTAACAAAAATATACCCAATTCTCTTGAACAATGCATGAAGCCACTCCTTAACAAAAATATACCCAATTCTCTTGAACAATGCATGAAGCCACTCCTTAACAAAAATATACCCAATTCTCTTGAACAATGCATGAAGCCACTCCTTAACAAAAATATACCCAATTCTCTTGAACAATGTATGAAGCCACTCCATAACAAAAGTACATCCTATTCTCTTGAATGATGTTTGAAGCCACTCCATAACAAAAGAATGTACACAATTCTCTTGAGCAATGTATGAAGTCACTGTGTGACAAACGTATACCCAATTTTCTTCAACAATGTATAAAGCCACTGCATAACAAAAATATACTAGTTCCCTGGAACAATGTATGAAGTCCCTGTGTGACAAAAGTATACTCCAGTCCCTTGAACAGTGTATAAAGCCACAATGTAACAAAAGTATACCCTATTCCCTTCAACAATGTCTGAAGCCATTGTGTAACAAGAGGCTACCTAATTCCTGAACAATGTATGAAGCCATTGTGTAACAAAAGTATACCCTATTCCCTTCAACAATGTATGAAGCCATTGTGTAACAAGAGGCTACCTAATTCCTGAACAATGTATGAAGCCATTGTGTAACAAAAGTATACCCTATTCCCTTCAACAATGTATGAAGCCATTGTGTAACAAGAGGCTACCTAATTCCTGAACAATGTATGAAGCCACTAACAAGACTTCCCATCAGTGTTCCTGAACAATGTATGAAACATGTTACATGCAAAGATTAGGCTTTAACTTGTTCCACTGCAGGATGCATGAAGCCAAAATGGTACTGTATGAGAAAAGGATCCTTTGTCCGAGTGTTCTAGACCAAGTGTCTCTTGTCTGCTCACAACCCACTGAGCAATGTATTATGCCACAATGTAACAATGTCATAATTTTGAGCCTACTTTGCGCTTGAACATTACTTTACGAAACAGCAATGAAAATAATCCTATGTACATACATTTATATACACCATGTTTTGCAGGTAGAGGTGTGAGTCAGTAAAGACAGACAAAAGGTGTTGAATATTTCATGTATGTTGATAGTCACTGCTGTTGACAGTTGTGGTCGCGAGCCTCATACAAAGACTCGGAGGGCCATACGTCAACGCCACATGACTCCGTTCAGCTCTTCTGTGAAAAATTGTGCATTTAGCCAACACACCATTATTGTGATTGACAAAAATACATTTCTCAAACACTTTTTAGACTTCACCTTTGTTTGGCTGAACTTTTTTATGTTTGCTCATTGCATACACACCAAATAGGATAAGTTCTAAAGAGCTATTTGATGCAGTTAAGTGCTTCTGCAGGTTTTAGATACTTGCCCCCTGCCCATATAGTCAAGCTTCAATATTAACCCTTTCTTGACAAAATGACCTGGACTTACAAAAGATTCTCTCTCTCTCTCTCTCTCTCTCTCTCCCTCCCTCCCTCCCTCCCTCCCTCTCCCTCTCCCTCTCCCTCCTCTCTCTCTCTAAACATTAAACCAAAAGTACAGCGTAAAAATATGATTAATATTTGAATGCAAAATGTAGAGGGTACCCCAAGATATCTTAACTACTGGTCAACAAATTTCTGTATGAGGTTTTTGAACAGGTGTAATGCCAAAAAAAATTACCCCTCCCCCCCATAAAAACAAACAAACAAACAAGCACCCCCCCCCCATATAATGTGTACATTCTGTATTTTTATTCCCAGATGAATTTTAAGGTTAAACTACTGTCGCTTCCTAAGCATACACAATCCTTTACTTCCTTTTCTTTCACTTTAGCCATGAAATGTGCAATCAGAAAAGTCACCACAAAGCACTCCAGATTAAATAAGAGTTAAAATGGTTTTGATACAATGTAGCCACTATAGTCCCCCCCCCCCCCCCCGACACAATGTGACCTGTTAACATACAGACTTAGCGGTTCTGTCACTAGTCTTTCTTAAGACTCTTTCTTAGTTAATTCATTACAAAACAAAACAGCTAATGGACATTATAAAGTTAAATAAGGGGGCAGCCATAGCATGGAGCTAGACCAGGCCCGGCCATGACGCAGTCGTGGAGAGGAGTGAAGAAAGGGTCTTTTAACTTTGGCCGGGTTTCGGTCACATCCGTTCAGCAGCACTGCAGCGCCGGTGAAAAAACACACCAGCCGGGCAACAGCCAATGAAACACGCAGGTACAGTTTGATAACATGTGTTGCAGCAGGTCCACGGCCGCGGGCAACAGTGTCGGAGGACCATGAACTGCTCTGGCAGCTGTGGTACAGAAGTCTGGGCGACATCCAACAGAGGAACAAAGTCGAAATTCACGTCACATCATACACCCAAATGTTAGCAATGACAGTGAACTTGCAAGCTTACCTGCTGGGACTATACAAGAGATCCACTACATCACACTGCATGCAGAATACAGTAGTCTAAAATAGATACTTATGTTCTTTTCATATCTATTGTCAATATACTCTAGGCTTAACACATAAAGTTTACTTGCATCTCCTATGATCTACTTATCAGAAGCTATTCCAATTCCAATGAACATTCTTATCATGGGCCTACTGGGCAACTTAAATTTGTTACTCAGTTGCATATTGCCAAAGCTTCAGTGCTACTGTTCACAGCACCCTTCTGACAGTAGGCCTACCTAGATTGGCCATCGCCGTATCATGCTGCAACCCAAGTCATCAAAGAGTGCCTGTTCCCTGATCGGCTGTCGTCGCCCAACTCAGCTCATAAAATGTATAATGCAACATGAATTTTGACTTTGTTCCTCTGTTGGATGTCGCCCAGACTTCTGTACCACAGCTACCAGTGCAGTTCATGGTACTCTGACACTGTTGCCCAGCTGTAGACCTGTGTGTGTTTTTATTGGCACCACAGCGCCGCCAAACAGATGTGACTGGAACTCGGCCAAAGTTAAAAGACCCTTTCATCACTCCTTGCCAGGACCACTTCATAGCCTGGCTTGTTTTAGCTCAATGCTACGGTCTCCTCCCTCATTTATTTTTACAATATTCATTAGCTTTTTTGTTTTATAATGAATTAACTAAGAAAGAGTCTTAAGAAAAACTATTCTGTCACTTGCTGATTAAGGCTTTATAAGTGTTGTTTTCAAACACACACTAACATAGTTTCAAGCTGTGTGATTGGATAATAGGCATGTTTTAAGCCATGTGACTGGATAAAAGTCAGAAAGCCTGAAATGCCACAAAAGGCTGAAATTCCATTGCCCAAATAGTTATTTGACAGAAATATTCCATGGCTGACTGAAAAGCCTAGAATCCACTAGTTGTCCTTGCAGTCCTTGATTTTCAGTCCAGTTTCAAAATGATTTTAAGATGCACCGTCAGCTCATCTTTAAAACACTTTCATTTAGTTTTTATATGTTCCATTATTTTTTCTGTTTTTTTTTTCTTTAGCATATTCACTTTGAAAATCTTGACACTGAAATTTCAGAGCTCTCCCTTTGATCTTGAAATTATATTTTTATTCCCATTAAGATCTGTGACTTGCAGATAATTTTAATCAGAAGTATTTTTTTAATGATTCAAATGTTTTGCTGTGATCTTATAAGTTGGCTTTTTGATCTCAGAAGTGAGCTCTTCTATTTCACTTATCTTTGAATCATGATCCATGATTTGCATTGGTAGGTTATTTTCACTCCACATTTTTTCCTATTTTTTTTAAAAAATATATTACAACATGCTTTGATCGAACTCTTATCATCTTTTTCCAAAACCACAGACTCAATACTCTTTGCATGCTCTCCTTTTCTTCAAACAAGAAAAAAGAAAAAAGATGAAAATATCTTTATATGATCATCCATGCCTCCTACAAGGTGATCTGCTTCATTGCAGCCCAGCTAACATGTTGAGACAGCAAGGTCTGGTAGAACTCAGGCTAATGCTGCCACTGCCTGCAGCGCTCCATTGATTCTCCCTGCAAATAAGCAGGTGGCAGTTTCACTCACTTGGGACTGGCCGGGTGGCACTGAGGGGGCCAAGGGGGTACTCCATACTGGTCAATTTCAATTCATAATACTATGACCTAACTGGAACAGTCATCGATGTCATACTGGATACCCCCTGCTTTGCACTCACATGGGTCATGTGACCTTGAAAATCAGATCAAGGTCACCAAAATGTAAGCAGGTCAAGAAACAGTGTCAAGGTACACCTCAAGTAAATTTGAGTTTGATACACCCTGTGAATCATGAGATATTTTTTGTTTTGTTTGTGGGGGATATAATTACTTTAATATTCAGCAACATATTTTCCACCAGGAAAAAAAAACTGATGTTGTAAAGAAACATTCCCCTCCCCCTGCCACATAACAGAACTCCTGCCCTAGAATTGCCTTAGGCTTAGACAGCTTCAATTTTAAGCATAGTGTAAATCTTGACAAGAGTAATATAATTGTTCAATGCTTCTCAATTAGCACGTTTTGACTGTGTAGAAAATTTTACCCCCCCCCTCGATGGCAATGGGTATTCTCCTACAATGCTTTTTTTTCTTCTTCTCTTATTTTCCCCCTTTCTTCAGCTTGCTATTGAAGAGAAAATTACGCATATAAAACTGTCTTGAAACTGAAAATAAATGTAGAAATGCCTGCCTTAGCTAGTGCACATTTTCTCATGAAAGTTACATGAAACAAACTTTCATCCATGAGGGACTCAGAGAAATGATGTATGATACCTACATGTAACACACAAGCTACTTCACTAGTGAAATTTTCTGTACCATCCCTCCGCCACCCCCACCCCCCATATTTCTTGCTTCTTTCTGTGTTATAAGGGTGTCAAGGCACTTTGGAATAGCTTGTAAGCCCTGCTAGCAAATCACATTAAGTTGATTAAAAATTTCCCATTTGAAGAGACATTGCCCCTTATATAACATAAAGGCTACCTCTCCAGTGAAACATTTTCTCTTTTCACCCCTCAGCACGTCTTTCTTCTTTCACTTGGGGGTCAAGATGCACTTTGGAAGAGCCCAGGGGCCCGTAAGCAAGACATTTCCTAAAATAAACTGATTAGAATTTTTCCGTGTTTGATCTAGAAAGAATAGTTCTGACCCAAGGTTACATCTCACATGAAACACTTTCCCTTTTCCCCCCTCTGCACTCTCTTTTCTTCTTTCTCTGAGGGGGTGTTAAGGCTATTTGGAACAGCCCCTGGGCCCTGAAACCAACACATTTTGCCCAGTAACTTGATTAACAATTTTCCGTTTGAGGTCTGGAGAGTGGAGTGATGACCCATCACAGGGGTCAAAGGTCACTCCTCAGGTGAAACATTTGGCGTTTTCCCTGTATATGGTGTAGCTTCCAGCCAAAAGGAGGCTTCGTCTTCAATCAAGGAAAGTGACAGTGCGAAGATGTCACAGATTCAAGACAGTAAAACAATTTGGTTTGCTCCCTGGATTAATCAGCTGCAGCTATTGGAAATATAAAGATGAGCACAATAGAAAGCGTGGCCCTGGCCCCATGCCTTGGCTTTGCACCAGGACGCCATGGACCACTCATACTCTGTGGCTCCATGTGGTCAGACTTTATGTCCGAGTCTTTGCTGACTGCTGAACAAGGTGTGGGGAGGAAGGCACCAATCATTAATTGCTAACAATTTAGTTAGAAACTGTTCGGGAGTGGTCAAACCTTTGTTGTCGGCCTCAGGAACGAGTCCAGTTTGGTGCAGTTAACAAAATCTATCCAGATCAGGTTACAGTGAAACCTGTTTTGAGAGACTACTGAGAGGAAAGACCACCTGCATTTTCAGACCATGTTTCCCATATCCCTTTTGCCATCTTTCCCATGTTATTGCACCTCTTTTGAGAGACCACCAGCCTTATGCGACCACTTTTTGGCCTGCCCTAGGGGTGGTCTCTCAAAACAGGTTTTACTGTATTGAGACCAAACAAAGAAAAGGGGTCTCCCACTGAAGACAACCCACATTTTAACACTTTTCACATGTATGAACCCCAAATTAAACCACACTGGGTCACAGAGTGGGACGGCCATAGCCATGAGTCCATATAGCCAAGGCCAGGGTTACACTTTCTATTATGCCATGAAGATCAAGGGAAAAATAGGATCCCTAAAAAAACAGTGCAGCTGTATCAATCAGCAGGACGAAAATTGTAAAGTTGGCCAACAGAGTCATCAATGATTTAGGACATGATGCAGATTAATTTTTTAACAGCAGTAACCTGCAGTGGTCAACATGTCCATAGATCTACAGCTAATGCCAAGAATTGCTCTGTATGCCTCAATTCTTTGTCTCAAAAGTCTTTTAAACCCACAAGGGTCAAAATTGGCTTCTATACAACATAAAGCTTGACAGCTTACTTCTTTTTTTCATTTCCTTTCTGTCTGTTCTTTTTTTATTTTTTGGTCAAGAGTGAAAAAATTTCTTCCTTTGAACTATCTTTTATTAATCTTGAATCTTGCCTATAATTTTGCGATTTTCTTTATGCACCAGTTGCAAAAATTGATTGATTCTCTTTGCAAAGTCATCAAGTTTAACTCTCAAGGGCCCTCTGCATCCAAATGGGGGCCCCCCAAATGTCCAATCCATTACAGAACATGGCACCCTTACTCTGTTAACTATGATGTCACAGACAACTCCAATGACATCATGGATGACTCCTGTGACATCATGGATGACTCCTGTGACATCATGTGTCAAAACAGCCCAGAGAACCTAAGTACATCATTGTTTGTTCTCTGAGGCCTCTGCTATTATTATTTCTATACCCACGGAAAGCGTAAATGAAGCAGAGATGTGAGCCAAGCTCACTGGCAGGTGTGCAGACTCTGGTCAAAGCCACTCTGATCCTAACTGCATACTACCCATTACACAGATTGGCGTGTAATTGATTACTGATGGCTTCATTGGACTGTGATATTCCATGCAGGTGCCGTGGAAATCCCCAGGAATGCCTGTCTGGAGTCTGAGGGATAGCTGGCCTAGCCTGGGCTATTTGTATCCCTTCTGAATTAACACTTCTTAAAGGCCTGCTGTCTATTTGTATCCCTCCTGACTTAACACTTCTTAAAGGCCTGCTGTCACTCATTCCAAATACTGAACTTTTACTGACAGTTTCCTTCACAGGACAAAACTGAAACCAGAGCAACCAGTGTTTAATGAAAATATTCTCACGGTGAACATTAATTTATCAGCAAGAAAGAAATGTCATCACAATATACAAATTATTGTGAACAAATGCACCCAAAGTCCATTTTCTAATAATCATAATGCATGTTCTCCTATTTAACACCAGGGCAGTTAGAAAATTTCTAACGTATGTGAGACTGATGTTCAGATGTATATGTGCTTTGAATATTGGAGCGCCACTTGTATGGGGCAAGTGGGAACCCATTATGTTTTTGGATTGTCCATCTGCCTGCCTGCCTGCTTGCCTGTCTGTCTGTCTGTCTGTGGTTTCGTCCATCCACCATTTGTTTGTGAACACAACATCTCAAGACTTACTGGCCACCTGAAACTCTAGTTTACTTTACTTGGACCTTTTTACCATCTCTTCACTTGATCAGATTTTGGTGACCTTGACCTCACTTTCAAGGTCACGGGAGCATTGTACATGTATGTTAAAGGTTAACCCATTGGTCAATGTTTCGCAATGAAGTGCCTCTAGTCACATAACTAATGGTAGAAATTAAAGATATTTATGTTTTCTTTTCTTTGTTGTACAGTGAGTAAGAAAAGTAGGATGGGCGATCAAACGAAAACAAAAGAAACACTTTTTTGCCCAAGACTTCAGCATATGTGCCTGATATACAATTATGTGAAGGTTAGTGAAAGGTTTTGTTGTTTCTAATTGTTCAGTTTTCTATAACATGTTTTGGAAAACACCTGAAAAACTTCATTTCCTGAAAAGAGAGAAAACGAATAAGTTTCAGAACAAAATCATTCTTGTTTACATGCGATGCTACAGAAAATATTTCAAATTAATTCAAAATTAAAACCTGTTAAACAGAAATTCATAAAAAAAACCTTTATAACATTTGAATTGGATATGTTAATAGTTTAAATGTTAAGAAGGGGGCGGGAAACACACATTTAAAAGTGCTTTTTATAAAGACTTCAAGTGACAACAAAATTGCTGATCTAGCAAAACAAATTTTGGTGACAATATCAATAATAAACCTGCCCCCCCCCCCCAAAAAAAAATAAAATTGTAAAAAATAAGGCTTCATACTCTCCATATGTTCTCTTTCCAGTACCTATAGTTTTAAATGCCATTTTCTTAGACACACTGAATAAAGTTAAAGAAATAAAAAATTGTGATCGTTTACCTGCCTTCCTCAGACAAACATGACAGAACAACAAGTGCCTCAGTTTTGTATCCTGTTATATAAATAAATGTAAAAATCTAGTTCCATAATTAATGGTATAATTAATTGCAGCATTATGACCTCTTCAGTACTTAAAGAAGGGGGTAGAGGGGTTCCTTGTACACTGGTATTGGTAATAATTTTGCCCTAGTACAAAGAACAAAAAATAAGATAATTAAGAAATAACGGTTGGCATGAGGTATGTAACACTATTAACCCTTAAAGTGTTAATCACTGCTATAGTTGCTTTCTCATTACCATTAAACATATATTGGTTAAAAGAGTCAAATTCCTCATGAAGATACCTTTCCTTCAAATACCAGCAAGCCTTGTCTGAAGCAAAAAGTATATAGTCTTAGTCAACAGCTTTCCTGGGGACACTTTGCACACATTGCGCGCAAAGTGTACCGAGGAAAGCTGTTGACTCAATCTTAAATCAGCACTTTAAGGGTTAAAAGGGGCTTCCAGAAGGAATGTATGGTAAACAAAAAATGCCAAGCATTCAGGTACAGATGAAAAATATATTAGAAAAAGTATAGAAAAGTCAGTCAAAATTGTACAATGCATTGTCATGGTAAAGCCAGTTTCTTCAATAAGGCTGTGTGATGCCCTCTGGTGGTCACATCCCCCATTTGCTTTTCCAAGTTAAATTTTTCAATACAAGTACTCGTATGCCTTAGATATAATACAATACTGCAATGTTTTAAATTTGTGACATTTATAATTACATACTAGGCCCACACATTCTGATTTCACTCCGCCAGGATGTTATATGCCTTAAAGAATTTATAACACTTTTAGTGCATTTACTTTAATAGCCTGTAAATTTTATGACTGAAACCCCCCCCAGGAATTTCTGACATAAACTCCAACCATCCTGGGAAGCAAATGATAAATTAAAACAGATATCTCATTAAAATTCATCTGAGAACAATCTGTCATTTTAGGGAATCTAGTATGATAAAGTGATGACAACCACAGTTGAAAAATAAGAACTATTAGCATGATTAAGTGTCTTGCATTTCTCACCCTTCGAGTTCTGTCATGGCATGATTCAGGGATTAGTGTAAAAAATGTGTTCAATATATAAAAGATAATTTTGAAATATTGAAGAATTTTTCTGACTTTATATTTTAACTGAAAGCATCTAACAATTAGAGATAAATAGTTAAGATTGCAGATATCAATTTATATCCCCAATCCTTTTCATACCTTGTGTTTTCTTGAGTCCGTTGTTCTCCCCCCCCCCCCCCCCCATCCCCCTCCATCTCCGGAGCCAATAATATCTCTGACATCCATCTAACAAATTTTTTTTTGGATACGAATTTATGGAGTTAGGCTAAATAAGGTCAGCTTGATGTCTGTGATAAAATCCTTCTGCCACATGTCCCATGTCTGAAGCTCACCCAGACATGTGTTTTGCTGGACACTGATGTACCACACGACAGCTTTCAGGTCGATACAAACAGGGAGACCAGGTGATCAGAAATTGCCAGTTAATGGTTTGGCGAAACTTGCTGCCCTTCAATAAACACACGCTGAATGATGAATCGGGAAATGGGTAATGTACCTACTCAATCACGCAAACAATTAAGTCTCAGACTCCTGTTTTCGCAACCCCATTAGAACCCACAGGTGAGAACCTATGAAAAATTAATCCCGGGGAAAAAAAACAAAAAACATTAAATAAAGTAGCCAGAGATGTGTGCTGAAGCTAGACCATCTCTGCTTGTTCATTAATTCATGACCAGTGAGTTTGTAAGCATTACTATGTAACTCCGTTCCTTGCAACATTCAATTTTGTGTGGCTAGACGTTGATTCTAAGATTAAGGGATTATTCTTACCCACTAATACTATAAGCAGTAAATGGGGAGGGTATGTTTACAGTGACAACTGCTGGACCAATCCTCTCAACTTATATCCAATCTGTCACAGCCACTAAAAAGCAGTACATGCGCAATGTGGTTCTGTGTCGGCCATTAGCAAAGGCATTGGTGTCACAGAAATCTGTATCCTTGCAACACCTTTGGGACCATACTTCTTTACTCTATTACAAAACCATTTCATCTTGCTGTTTTGTGCACTAGTTATCTGTTAATTTGTTCCTAATAATGTCAGCTAATTTATTTAACAAGATGCAATGTTCGGTCCACAAAAGCAAACAACATCTCCCTGCCAAGTCCATGTTCACACTTCTATCCTGCCCATGCTGGCTTGTAAAAATAAATTTCCAGGTAACTTACAAATTCAATATAAAATCCCTGCTTATATAGATCAAACAGTCATAAAATGCATTACGCTGACTTTTCGAGGTAAAAATAGTTTAAATAGAGTGTTCATTCAGTGTAACAAGTTTGACATGTAACTATATGGACTGCCGGCCATACATAATTCAAATATTTGTCAGTCAAACATTCTTTAAAAAACATCAACGGTCAAATGCTACTTTCAAACAACCCTTTCAAGAAATATATACTGTATCTAAACTCCAGAAGACAGGTGGTTGTTGTTTCTGGGGGAATCGTTTCTGGGTAAGCAAACATGCTGCTGATTTATAGGCCTTTTAAGCAATTAAACGTGTACAGATTTCAGGTCATCTATCATTAGTCCATAAAAATATTATTTCAGTCAACATTAATTGTGTCCCACATGGACAATAATGTTGAAAGCCATGAAAGGTTGTCAGGTGCATATAATAGATTTCTGGCTTCCATGTTTATCTGCATTTTGTTTCAGTATGTTTCATTTACTTTCACAGCATGTTTTCAATATTTCTGGTAAAACCTGAAAATAACAATACCTAATATACCCTCAAAATTTTTTTCGGATTTTTTTATTATTATTTTTATTACTTAAAATTTTATTTCACTTTTTTTAAGGCTACTGTCATGAGCACATGTTAGACCCAGTACCCACATTATTCAAAATATTTGGTAGATTAACCTGGTACAGTGAAACCTGTTTTGAGAGACCACTGTGATGAAAGACCACCTGCCTTTTAATACCATATTTCCAAAGTCCCTTTTGCTACCCTTCCCATGTTATTGCACCTCCATTGAGAGACCACCTGCCTTATGTGACCACTGTTTAGCCTGCCCTAGGGGTGGTCTCTCAAAACAGATTTAACTGTACCGTATTTTTCCTTGTTGGCATCCAAACCCCCTTAAAAACTTTTCCACTTTAATGACCTTAATTATGCTAAAATAATGTAAACATTCTAAATCTAGCCACTAATTATGCAAAAATATGTGAACTTGTTCAAAACAGTGGTCCAAAATTGAGTTTTATGTTGCAAAAATTTTCTAAGCACCCTGGGTATTTAATAGGAATGAAACAGTAATGACAGACCAGAATAACCGAGCTGCCACATTTATAGCTCTGTGTTACACTTGACCTTTCATCAGTCAGTGTCTCCCTGTTCAGGCTTTACACATGCTACGCTCTACATAAATATGGGCGGGTGGACATGAAACGTCTCGGCATCAACGTCATGGCAGTACCATTAAGCGTCCCACATGGGTCTTTTTTTTATGGCAAATAAATCAGAGCAGAAATTATCAGCAGTCAACACTTCCATCCAATTACAGAAGCTGCCTGCCAAAGATGAGGCAATTTCTCTTGATGTATAGTTGTAAACTTGCGATATCATGGGTCTCTCATATGGCCACTTTTCAAATTTAGCTGAAATTTTCCGTACAAAAAAAAAAGTTAAGCCGCCTCCTCCCCTTAAGAAGGGGGGCTTTACATTTTTGTACAGTATATATAGAAAATCACCCCAAAAGTGGAAGAAAAAAGTAACAAAACTAAATAAATAAATAAAAAAAAAAAAAACAATGCAGCAGACTTGTGCTTTTCACACAGTCCAGATACAGTAGTCCCTCCTTTGAGAGACCGCCCCTAGTGCCACCCAAAAGGTGGTCACATAAAGCAGGTGGTCCCTCAAAGGAGGTATAAATAACATGAAAAGTGCTACAGAAAGACCTGACAACTGTGGTCTCTCAAAGGAGGGACTACTGTAGATCTAGAATGTATGTGCATGTTGACTACAGAAGGTGGGTAGCTCCCCTACATAATGAGTGGCTTATTTCTCTTGCCTGCTTCACTGACTCTGTACACATTTTAGCTTGACGCTGTCTCAGTTAGGTGAAGAGGGAGTTGCCAGCTTTCCTTGGCGTGCAGTCTTTGCTATCAACAAAATCACTGATGAGCTGCTTGTTAGCTCCCCTGACTGAGCTGCTTCTTAGCTCCCCTGACTGACAGAAGAGCTGTAAACCCAAAGCTACTGTAGAATTCATGGTTTGGGTGACCTATCATCAGCTCTCCTCAAATGATTTTTGGTGTGTGTGGAGAGAAGTGACAGTGATCACTCACCTCAACAAGCAAAGCCTGTCCCTGGTTGCCGTGTGATTGACCACCTCACCCAGGAAAAACACAGTACTCTCGTCTCAATCAACTAATTTTCCATTGGCAAAAACCTAAGTTGTACATTAAAGCACATGACCTTTTACATGAAAGGGTTAAAGCAGCGTGTTAAAGTTACAATTTCATTTTATAGTGAAACCTCATTCTAACAAGACTAACATATAATTTACATCAGGACACACGTCTTTCAGACAAATTCCTGTGCTATTTGATCCTCATTATCCGACATTTTCATCTGACACCTGGGCAGGTAACAGATAGAGTCATGACAAGCAGGTTTCACTGTACAGGAAACTACAATAGCAACATATCATATCCCTGCCATCTTTTTGTAGTGTAATGTGATTTTAACTACTAGTTGCCTTGGTCTTTGCGATTAATTGGTGTGTAATGTCTTTTGATTTCTATGCTTTTATGTGTACAAGAAGGATTACTATAGGGCTTTTTCCTTGTTTCCCAATTGTTTGGGGTTTTTTAATACAACATGTTTAAATCAACATATCATACGGGGGGGGGGGTTATCACTTGTACATACACAAACATCTTTTCTCCACTATTTCTGGTCAAAACTACGTCACTCTTTGCCACAGACACTTTCCAGGAGCACATGGTCTCATGTTGTCTATTGTGTTACCTGGTCTTGCTGAAAGACCAATTCATCCCAGTGGCATACGGTTCCAAGGCCAACCATAACTGTACACTGTAACCCAAAAAGTCACTACAGTGGAACCTCATTAATACAGACCTCATTAATCCGTATGTCTCACTAATCTGAACACTTCTCCTGGAACAGAATTGTTCATTTCAAGTAATAGGATTCAGTAATCCAGATGCTTCATTAATCTGAACAGTTCACTGGGGTACAAAGGTGTTCGAATTAATGAAGTTCCACTGTATTCCCCTGCCACTTTTTCACCCCCAAATCCAGCCAAAAGAACCAGGACGGACTCAATGTCCATCTACAGAGGTATCCAGCCAGAGGACATAACAAATTTGCCTATGCCGGAAGGTCAGTCCCTCAGTGCCAGTCCTTACCAGTTGACGTTGTCAATGCCCCCACCACGCAGAAATTCAAGCTACTGTCAAGTGAGTATCTGTTTCAGCAGAAACAGAGAGAAAACATACAAAGAACAATGTTCTTGTACATGAGGCTTCCCAGGTCAACACGCCTGAAGTTACCATATTTGCTTGATGTTGGCCAGACAATCAGTGTATATATCTGTGCCATGGACCAGATGAACAACGGAAATGTTAGTAAACTATGTCTAAAGTTACAGCTTGCTCTTTATTTGATTACCACTGGGACATCAATGAAAAAGAAAATATAATGATGTGCAACTTGAAGGTCTTACCATGTATCTCGGACCAAACAAAATGTGGGTATCACCAAAAATACCTTAAAGAATAATTTCATTACTGTAAAGGGTACTGGCCTCTTAACACATGATATGTCATGCACTTGGGAGTTACTGGTGTTTATCTGGAAAATTTGCCATTTCTGAACCCAACGAATAAGAGATGAGTCGAGAATGTCATCTCCAAACAGCTGGGTTTGCTAAAATATAACAAAGAACATTGAAATGCTGAAATTACATAACACATATATATGTATTGTATAAATAAACTTTTTTTTTTTTAAATCTTGAGACCTTTTTGGTTCAAAACCCTGTTTGTGTACATGTACCTCATAATTGTTCCTGAGCATTTTCACAATTAGATCACATAAAGTATGAACTTTGAGAAGACAGAATTCACAGCACAAATTCTTATTGATTCTTTTTTCAATTTTAAACCTGTGAAAATATCTGGGCATAGCTTAAAAATTGTAACATAAATCTTTTCCCCCTTGAATTAAGACCGAGTCAGCAGCTTTCTTTGGTGTGAGCTGGGCACTAATGGAGGACGCGTGTTGCAGATGGCACCACTGGTAACTCAGCCTTGGTATCTAGTTTCTTACAAGTAGAGCCACCTGTTGGTTAAAAAATTCCTTCGATGGCTATTGGTTGTCCATCGGAAGTGGTGTCACATGTATTTCAGTTCATCAGGAAGTAGTGTCACATGCAATTTGCCTCCCGTGGCATCCTCCATGTCTGCCCAAAGCGCGTCAAAGAAAGTTGTTGACTCAGTCCAAAACATGGCAATGACAGCGCTAAGGGCCATAAGGTTAACTGGGTGTGTCCCAGGAACCCAATATGGGAGGGTTAGATGCCACTTGGCAGTTTACAAAGTGGGCAATACGACACTGTATTTTACATCGATACATGTAAACGCAGCCACTGCTCCACATGAAGTGGTAAATATCAAACAATCAACAGAGGTCAACATTTTTCTTTTTGTCGTCATAAAATGCAGTTGGTATGTGGGTTTGTGTTAAGTAACAGATATCAAATGCCTAGCAATCCTCAAATTTTGTGGCCTCTGTATTATTTTAGGATCTACCAAATGTCTTTCATCACAATGCAAAATGACTTTAAAAGGTGAAGCTGCACCCACTGTCATGATTCAGAATAAAACCATTGTATTCTCTGTCTCGCATAGCAATTTTTTTTTTCACCACCAACAGGAACAAATATTAATATGATCTTTTCTTGATGAATGGTTTGGCTGTGCAATATTTTTGCCTCCATGAACATGAGATTTCTGTCTGACCTGGGGGTTACTGGACATGGGCATTATAACCCCGGTGGCTGGCTGTTCGTGCATCTCACCTCAACCAGACTGTTTACCGAAGCACAGATCTCTATGAAGAATGACCACGCATGCACTATCCTTCTGAAGGCTCCCCTTATCGTGAAATGCATTTCACAATGGACATTATATTTGGTAATGTGTTGGGCCCTTACTGATCAGTTGAAAGGGTCTTATCCATTGACCACCATGTTTGGGCTCCCAAAGACCATCACTATCATTTCCAATATCACGCAGAGTTTGTACAAAAGTGCTCGAGAACTTTTCCTAATCATGGGACATGCCCATAGAGGCATCTTCTACTGCTGACTGGACATGGTCGGGGTCATTATGGAGTCATTCAGCCTTTATGATCAGTGTTGAGAGCTCAGCTCCACGGAAGCCGAGGTTTGGTAGTTGTATTCTCCACCAACTTTTGATCACCTGGAGAGCTGATATAGGGCAGTACAGGGCGCTCCCATTCTCTGATCACTTCACATTTAAGTTTGTTGCTGACATGACTCCATCCACATGTCTCTGATGTAAAAATGATAAAACTACTTGTTCACTGTTTAATAGAGCCTGACCAATCCTTGTATTTTTGACGACATATCATTGAGTGTAGATGCAAAAAGCACCTTGATCAAGTCATTATTTACAAATACAAACAAACAAACAAAACTGCTATTTGTTTACAAAAACTACATACATTATAAGCAAATTTTGACAAGGTAAGTAAACAAGAGAGGCAAAAGTGAGTGATGCGTTTTGACTCATCTGGGTCTCATCAGGCACTAGCAAGGATTTCAGAGGTGCTCCACATTTATGTTGAGGGGTAACAATTACGTTGCTACGCTGGGCAAGTTTGTGCCCATACGCAATAAAGGCTAAAGCCAATATTTCAGTTTCATTACCACATAACTCATAGTTTCAAATTTATGATTGAAATGCATCCCATATTAGGAAAGTAAACATACTGGTTACTTAAGTATGGAACTACAGTTGTACCTGCAATTACCGACCCCGGGTCAGGTGACCATCTGGTCAAATGACCAGTTTTCCTTCACACGTGCATTCTTACAATGTTGAACGACCTGACGTGAACGACCACCTGCAGCACGCGACCAACCACTGGCAAAATTAACCCCAAAAATGACCACCTGTTTGACCCCCCCCCCCAAAAAAAATTAAAAAGTGGTGGTTCTCATCAACAGCAAGTAATGTTGTAAGTTACCAATAAGAAAAACTGGCCCACATGTCCTGTTATTGTGCAGTAAAGTCAGCACAGCATTTATTTCAGCCTGTCTGGAGGGTTAACTTGAGCCAGGAAAATAGCTGCATAGCCACGGTTGTTTGGTGATCGTTATCATATTTCGCTAGGTTCC
Source organism: Hermodice carunculata (assembly GCA_964020975.1). NCBI lineage: Eukaryota > Metazoa > Annelida > Polychaeta > Eunicida > Amphinomidae > Hermodice > Hermodice carunculata. Next base: position 61,423,587 of record OZ026626.1, on the reverse strand, counting down.
AGGTGTCTGTTCTCTGAATTACCAGGAAAATGGTCAAAGCACCCATTTAAAATATCACTTACTATCTTAACTTTAACTATTCAGTTGTGTCTGAAGCAGTTATCATCATTAGCTACAAAACCAAAAGTGACAGGATACCCTGGCTAATCATGCACATATTGGTGACCGCCTTTTTTAACATGGCGCAACACACTGTGGGACAGTCCCACAAATGAATATTTGATTTGATTTGGATATCTAAGTAAATCCCCGCCAAGTGTTTTCAGCACTGCTTGCAGTGTGCATAGATGACAGTGAACGAGGTGGGCTGAACATCATCAAATGTACCCAAGTTTGCACAAGATCATATTTGATCACAAAATGCTTGGCATGTGATCTTACGCCATTTGTTGACCACTGTGAGTACATTTGTTTTCAAGGGTATTAATTTGCACCGTTTTTCAATTTTGGACCATTCACTGAGACATTAAATTCACTATTTTATTCATTTTTTCTATCAATGCCATGTTGAAAACTTTTTTCACCGTGATCTTAATTTGACAGTTCTGAAGCATCACATCATTGGTGAAGTAAGTGAAAATGAGAACATAGTGAAATTAAATGCACAGTGTCTTTGTTTATTCATGGTCCGGCTTACACAGACATCATAATGAGTAATGTCTTGCATACATTAAAATTTTGCTGGCTTGTTTTTTCCGCTCTCATATTATTTGATTGAATGATGATTAAACTCTTCAGAAGAGGAATACGAGTTGCACGCAGTGTAATTCCTAAGTGTTTTGGGGTGTAATAAAATACCACTTTTTTTTTTTTTTTTGGGCATAAGCTGGTAAGGCATCCTGACCTATGCAATGTGTGGCTGGGACACCTGAACTTGCCCCTGACATGGACGACCTCCTGCAGTATGTGACTATTTTGGGCTGGCAGCAGGGGTGGTCGTAAACAGCAGGTACTACTGTTTTTAACTCATTTCATACTATGGTCACAGGCCTTGGTCAGTGGTTCTGGCACTGCCTGGCAAGTCATGCTGCAGCTGCCCTTGCGTCAGTTGCAGCATGACTTGCCAGGCAGTGCCAGAACCACTGACTTAAGACTATACGCATGTTGGTACTTGAACGAAAGTTCTTTTCATGAAGAATTCAAACATGTAATTGTCGTCTCAAATCTATGTAAATATATGGAAGGGACTGGTATGGAATGAGTTAACCAGGTAAACTGTATGTGCTTGAACTTGATCCCGTATCACATGAGCTGGCAGAAAAATGTTCATTTGTACTGCTGTAATCCTCATTTTTTGGATCCATCAGTTTTTTTATTGTACACTACTGGGACAATAGGCGTACCGGGTTTCATATAGAGATGATCGCCATAAAAAAAAACATATACATATATATATATATATATATATATATATATATATATATATATATATATATATATATATATATATATATATATATATATGTATGTATTTATATAAAGAAGGCTATACATAAGGCCAGAGTTTTTTAATTTTTAGTTTCACAGACATTTGCCACAAAAAGCTAGGGTAGGAGGGAGGAATAAAAATAAAAATAAAAATGAAGCACTTGCATTCTTTTAAAAAAAATTAGTCTCCAGACTAAAGGGTAGGAGGGAGAAAAAAATTCCCACACAACTGGTTACTTCTATGCACTAAAGTATGCATACATGTATTACTGTACACCATACAGGACTTCAGTGTATTTAACATATTCCTCTCACTTTATACACCTGCCTGTTTGTATTGTAGCATGCTTTTAGACCTCTAGTCCTAGACTGGTGCAAGCTTTTCAATCTGAACTACTTGCATGGATGAACTTTGACTTTTCAATAGCAGAACTGTCCGAGACAGTCGGCGGAAATCAAAAACAGATTAATTTTCATGTTTTGTTTTTTTTTCTGATTTTGGCAAAAATAGTGTTGGCGGAGTTCGTGAAACGAATAATTAAAGAACTCTGGCCTAGGTATACTGCATGTACAGCCTGTCATAGTAATATACAGAAAACAAATACATGTACATAAAATGTGATCTTCTAAACTTTATACCAATTAAAAATAGATTACCTTCTTATGTATTGTCATGGACATCAAATGTCATACCCCCTTGAAACCAGCATCAAAACATGTCTCAATTGTATCCAGAAATATCAGACTTGTAGGTTCAGTATTGGTCAGGCTCTATTATTTAAACACTTTTCTTATATTTCAGAACTTAGAGTTGTTTATTATTGTCCACACAAGGCAGAATTATTTTCTTATAAACACGTGTCTATTATTCATACAATTACAACAATAGAAAGTACATCTAGTGGTTTTTATGGGATTGAAAATACAATAATTATTTGACCATATACATAAATTAGCAGGAAAGCCAATTTCTGTTGCCCTCTCCAATTGGTTTCAAAGTTGATGACAACAGAATTCTTCCTCATGTTATCACCTGGCTATATGATCAAACAGGAATTATGTATCACCTGTTGCTTTTGAATATATAAACTCATTCCATACCTGAGTCCCTGATTTTTTTCCGTATATTTACCTAGATTTAAAACGACAATTGCATATTTAAATTCTTCATGAAAAGAGCTTTTGTTCAAGTACCAGCATGCCTATGGTCGTAAGTCAGTGCCAGAACCACTGACCAAGGCCTGTGACCATAGTATGGAATGAGTTAAGCGCACGGATCAGTCAATATGCATTTCACACATTAAAAAGTTGAAATTGTGTTGGTTTGTTACGGTTCAAACAGCTCTTTCCAGATGACATCATCCTAGGACTGAAACCATGGAAACACTGATAAGACCAGAAGAGCATATCGAACGTGCTCACCAAAGCGACTCAGTGCCTTATGTGTCTGCGTAATTCTGCAACGAATGGGTCATATAACAGGTAGACAAGAAAAACGGCATTCAATGGAAGCCAGACTCCAAGGCCCGGCAGATGAGTGATGATGTAACCTGTCAGTTCCTCCCTTTGAACGCTACCCACTCAAACTGCCCTAAAACACCTGCATAGAAATTGATCTCATCTGCTTTAGTGTTTCCCACTTAAATTTCCTGTCAATAGAAAATATTTTTGCCAATAATTGTAGATGGGACTTATCATGATAACACGTTTGATTAAGACCACCTCCATAAAGAGATCATTTATATATTAAGACCACTATTTTACAGACCTATTTTCCTTTATCCTTTAATTATATTCCCACTAAGATCACTCCCCAATTAAGACCATTTTTCAGTCCTTAGGTGGTCTTAATAGGGAGATCCTTGTATATGTAACAAGTCAACAGCTTTCCTGGCATGGTTGGATGTACTGAGCCCTACCATGCCAAGAAAAGCTGTTGACTCAGCCCTTTTATTCCTGGAGAAAGATTTGACGTAGCCCCAGCTGGGCGTCTATGACCATACTGCAGTAAATCAACTGAATGTTCCAGTAGAACGGTTGGTGATTTCAGAGCACCATACCAGTGCTCCCTTCTACAACTTTCACAGATAGGAAGAACAAATCTTACTGGCTTAGTGGCCAATATATTGACTTAACCACATGCTGCACATGCAAAAAATGGAGGGTTGACCCTTTCCTCTTTTGAACTGGCCAAAAACTGGCTGGTGATCAAATATCCTCTGCTTCAATGTTTTTTACTCACTTCAAAGGTAATGGGAAAAACCAATTTGAATAAGATTTGTAGACAAGAGGCGAAAATAAAACATGCCCCAGGTCAACAGCTTTCCTTGCCATTGGTTCGGCACTAAGTATCCATCCCATGCCAAAGAAAGTTGTTGACTCAGTCTTAATTCAAGGGGGAAACGGTCAAAGTTCACAATGATCTGCCAGTATATTTCTTTTTTCTTTGAATCTTATTTTCTTTTTTTTCCTTGTCTTATTCAAAAATATTATCAGCACAATTATTACTCTTCTCACAGTGGAACCCCCCACTGCACCCCTTATACTTACAGTCTTGATGCTTATCTCCTCAAATTGGCCCAAACCGGCTGGTGGTCAAATGTCATCTACTCCAGTGTTTTCAACTTATTTCATCAATGAAGAACAAGAAGTTGACTGAGAATTTCAGCTGGAACTTTAATTACGATCATATGCCCCAGGTCAACAGCATTCTTTACCATGGATTGGGCCTCAAGTGCCCAACCTATACCAAGGAAAGCTGTTGACTCAGTCTTAATTCAAGGGGGTAAAGGGTTAATCTGCAGGTTGCATATCAATTTTTTTTTCATATTAAGACAGCACACCCCCATCATAGAAATCAATATGCTATGAAAAAGGCACAAGCACTAAGCCTCTCAATGTGTGTGTTTTCATGACAACATACAAACACTGTAAGCCTCTCAAGGCCTGCATTTTTCTTTTCATTAGAAAATGGAATATCATAAGAAAACTGATTTTTTTCTTCTGGTTCTCAAGCAGCAAGGTCAACAAATAGCACTGACAAAACATTTTTGCCCAAGTGAGCATTTTAAACTTATCTGGGTCAAACAATGTTTTGCCTGAAGCAAGATAATATGGGGCTACGCATCTTGTTTTTATATAATTCTGTTTTGAAATTTTCAAAATTGAGCTAATTCGCATTTATTTTAAAAGTGTTTCCATGTCTGGTCTGAACTGCTTTGTCCTGTGACATGTTGAAACCAAAATGAGAGCTGAAGCACACAATTTTGTACGTGCATATTCCAATATGGCCAAAACACAAAACAAAAACAAAAAAATACACAAAAAAAAAAAAAAAAAAAAAAAAAAAAATCAGCTGATTAAAAATTTGTGTGATGGCAGTGTTTATGACAAAATACTTAATGTAGACTGATATTGTATAGACCAAAGGGTAGTGGGCAATTCTGTTGCAATCAATCCCCCTTGAAGATGAAGCAAGCAATTGCACAGCTGTCAACTCCTAC
>OZ026626.1:61378456-61418456 GCA_964020975.1 Hermodice carunculata | reverse complement strand
GTTTTAAACTCGGGTATGAAAAGGCTATATTTGCCGGTCAACTGCATGGTGTGTATATTTGATTACCTGATGGCTCATCAGCTGCCTCACAGTTATCTTGTCTTTGCCATTTTGTGCAAATTCAGGCCAGTACGTTGCCACGGGTTTATCGTAGTCTAGATGTCCTCTGACATGAAATTTTAAAATGCCACCATTTTAATTACTTAGTTTGAAAGTATTCATACGATATTTGCCCATTGTGAGTACATGGTATGTAGTTCCTGAAAAATTGTTTTATGCCTTGGAATCCTTTTGTCCAACGTCAAAAACAAAAATAAAGTTATGCTCATATATCGGTGCTTATATCAGCGAATTCAACTTGATCAGGATTATGCTCTCTAATGCGATTCGGATGACTATTTTAAGATACCAGTCCCTGATTTTTCCGTATATTTACCTAGATTTAAGAGCTTTCGTTCAAGTACCAACATGCGTATTGTCTTAAGTCGGGGGTTCTGGCACTGCCTGGCAAGTCATGCTGCAGCTGCCGCAAGGGCAGCTGCAGCATGACTTGCCAAGCAGTGCCAGAACCACTGACCAAGGCCTGTGACCATAGTATGGAATGAGTTAACCTACTTTATGTCTTACAAAGAAACGTTCAATTTAGTTCCGCTTGTGTAATGTAACCATGCCGTAATGGGTCCCAATTATAGTGGGAAAACATCATTTAGCAAATGATGATCTATGCTCTTTATCTCCCAGTAAAAGTGTTGTGTTTTAGAATTTAAAATGAACTTGACGAAACATACCAAATTTCCTCTTCAAGACTGCAATTATATGTTCACAATTTTGTGATAAAATCGCCCTTTTTTTAATAAAAGTTACAAGAATGCCACACAATTTCTGTTAAGATTTGTCTTTCACGATGGCAATCCATAATGCACAAGGTTGGAAAGCCAAACTGATGAATTAAAAAGATTTTCATATTCACAATTTTCCGTACTCGTTGTTAATTTTTTTTATAAACAAACGTCACAACTTCGGAAGCTACGTGCTAAACAGGTGGACATGCTATAATCTATTACAAATTGTCACCAGCTTTAATGAAGGAGTATACGAGCACGCAGGTGGGTAATGATAGCCCTTTGTACCATGCGTTGAAACGAAACACGGTATTTTAGGAAGATACTCCTCCGCACCCCATAAAATTATTGTTATGATTTCATGCTTCATTACTATGACCACTAACTAATAGGCCAATTACAGATACTGTTACTACAACTCCCACAACTACAACCACAGTTATTGTTATCATCAACAAAATTATCATTATTACATGCTTCATTACTATGACCACCAATATTAGGTCAACTGCTACTTACGACTACACCTACTACTATCAACACTAATATTATTATTATAATTATGTCTGTGTGCCAACACAGACATATTGTTTTTCTAGGAATTCTTTCTTTCTTTCTTATTTACTTTCTTTCTTTCTTTCTTTCTTTCTTTCTTTCTTTCTTTCTTTCTTTCTTACTCTCTCTCTCTCTCTCTCTCTTTCTTTTTTTCTCTCTTTGCAGGCATTTCATTTGAAAAGTATTATACGTAGAAACTCCAAACTAGTGCACGGATCAGTCAATATGCATTTCACACATTAAAAAGTTGAAATTGTGTTGGTTTGTTACGGTTCAAACAGCTCTTTCCAGATGACATCATCCTAGGACTGAAACCATAGAAACACTGATAAGACCAGAAGAGCATATCGAACGTGCTCACCAAAGCGACTCAGTGCCTTATGTGTCTGCGTAATTCTGCAACGAATGGGTCATATAACAGGTAGACAAGAAAAACGGCATTCAATGGAAGCCAGACTCCAAGGCCCGGCAGATGAGTGATGATGTAACCTGTCAGTTCCTCCCTTTGAACGCTACCCCCACTCAAACTGCCCTAAAACACCTGCATAGAAATTGATCTCATCTGCTTTAGTGTTTTCTACTTATATTTCCTGTGAATAGAAAATATTTTTGCAAATAATTGTAGATGGGACTTATCATGATAACACGTTTGATTAAGACCACCTCCATAAAGAGATCATTTATATATTAAGACCACTATTTTACAGACCTATTTTCGTTTATCCTTTAATTATATTCCCACTAAGATCACTCCCCAATTAGACCATTTTTCAGTCCTTAGGTGGTCTTAATAGGGAGATCCTGTATATGTAACAAGTCAACAGCTTTCCTGGGCATGATTGGATGTACTGAGCCCTACCATGCCAAGAAAAGCTGTCAACTCCGCCTTTTATTGCCGGAGAAAGAGTTCACCCATTTTGACGTAGCCCCAGCTGGGGGTCTATGACCATACTGCAGAAATCACTGAATGTTCCAGTGGAACGGTTGGTGATTTCAGAGCACCGTATCAGTGCTCCCTTCTACAACTTTCACAGATAGGAAGAACAAATCTTACTGGCTTAGTGGCCAGTATATTGGCTTAACCACATGCTGCACATGCAAAAAATGGAGGGTTGACCCTTTCCTCTTTTGAACTGGCCAAAAACTGGCTGGTGATCAAATATCCTCTGCTTCAATGTTTTTTACTCACTTCAAAGGTAATGGGAAAAACCAATTTGAATAAGATTTGTAGACAAGAGGCGAAAATAAAACATGCCCCAGGTCAACAGCTTTCCTTGGCATTGGTTCGGCATTAAGTATCCATCCCATGCCAAAGAAAGTTGTTGACTCAGTCTTCATTCAAGGGGGAAAGGGTCAAAGTTCACAATGATCTGCCAGTTATATTTCTTCTTTCTTTGAATCTTATTTTCTTTCTTTTTTCCTTGTCTTATTTAAAAATATTATCAGCACAATTATTACTTTTCTCACAGTGGAACCCCCCCACTGCACCCCTTATACTTACAGTCTTGATGCTTATCTCCTCAAATTGGCCCAAACCGGCTGGTGGTCAAATGTCATCTACTCCAGTGTTTTCAACTTATTTCATCAATAAAGAACAACAAGTTGACTGAGAATTTTAGCTGGAACTTTAATTACAATCATATGCCCCAGGTCAACAGCATTCTCTACCATGGATTGGGCCTTAAGTGCCCAACCTATACCAAAGAAAGCTGTTGACTCAAGTCTTAATTCAAGGGGGTAAAGGGTTAATCTGCAGGTTGCATATCAATTTTTTTTTTCATATTAAGACAGCACACCCCCATCATAGAAATCAATATGCTATGAAAAAGGCACAAGCACTAAGCCTCTCAATGTGTGTGTTTTTCATGACAACATACAAACACTGTAAGCCTCTCAAGGCCTGCATTTTTCTTTTCATTAGAAAATGGAATTATCATAAGAAAACTGATTTTTTTTTCTGGTTCTCAAGCAGCAATGTCAACAAATAACACTGACAAAACATTTTTGCCCAAGTGAGCTTTTTTAAACTTATCTGGGTCAAACAATGTTTTGCCTGAAGCCAAGAATATTATGGGGCTACGCATCTTGTTTTTATGTAATTTTGTTTTGAAATTTTCAAAATTGAGCTAATTCGCATTTATTTTAAAAGTGTTTCCATGTCTGGTCTGAACTGCTTTGTCCTGTGACATGTTGAAACGAAAATGAAAGCTGAAGCACAGAATTTTGTCTGTGCATATTCCAATATTGCCAAAACACAAAACAAAAACAAAATATACAAAAAACAAAAAAACAAAAAAAACATAAAAAAAAATCAGCTGATTAAAAATTTGTGTGATGGCAGTGTTTATGACAAAATACTTAATGTAGACTGATATTGTATAGACCAAAGGGTAGTGGGCAATTCTGTGGCAATCAATCCCCCTTGAAAATGAAGCAAGCAATTGCACAGCTGTCAACTCCTACATTTGATTCTTTATTGATGATATCGAAGAAAAACAATTTATTATTTTCCATGAAAACCATGCAATCATCTCCACTAATTTAGTAAATTATATAACATTTGTGGCTAGCTTTCAGAGATACGGGAATATCTTTATGTCGACTAAATTGATCGTGCATACACAGAGAAGATTGCCAAGTGCTCTTTACTGATGAGATACATGGACAAAATAGCTACTTTATCTTGACTATTTCATCACCTAGCATTATTGAAGAACATATGCACAGGCAATATGGTGTCTCTACTCACTCAGTTTGTACAGCTCTCTCTCTCTCTCTCTCTCTCTCTCTCTCTCTCTCTCTCTCTCTCTCTCTCTCTCTCTCTCTCTCTCTCTCTCTCTCTCTCTCTCTCTCTCTCTCTCTCTCTCTCTCTCTCTCTCTCTCTCTCTCTCTCTCTCTCTCTCTCTCTCTCTCTCTCTCTCTCTCTCTCTCTCACACACACACACACACACACACACATATACACATTTAAGCATTTCCATATACACATATCAGGTCAAGCGTAACATCTAATGGTCTTTTCAATCCCAAACCAAATAAAATGATGTTTTCTTCTGTAATTATAGTTGACCACAGTCTTAGGACATAACTATTGAAATGTTTTAACTCATTTCCAGACAGTATCCTTTGCAAACAAGTGCTTAGTAACTTTCATACTGATTGTTTACATTCATTCAAACAAATTTCAAAATTAAAAAATGTGGATAAAGATATCCAGCCTACTCATTAGTTATCCTGGCCATGGCAGAGGCAGGCTTATTTTCACAAGATATCATCAAAATTTTGTATACTGATAATTTATTTCTGCAGGCACTAATTTTTATGGTTTTCAAAACAAAAAAAACAAAAAAACTAAACTAAAATAAAATAAAATAAAAATTAAATCAATTTTCCAAGTGAAAATTATTATAATTTATTTATTTTATCTATTCATTTTTTTTTTTTTTGCAAAGGAAATAATAAAACACAATAATACCTGAATTTTATGGTACTTTTAAATTAATACACTTATCTGAGCATGGAAACGTCAAAAGCAATGCAGTCTTACACAGTATTCCAATCTTTAAAAACCTGACAGTGACATCCCATTCAAAGCATACTCATGTTGCCTCATCAGCAAACTGGCCCAACTTGTCTTTATTTTCCCTACCTTCTCACCTGCCCCCCCCCCCCAAAAGAAAGGAGAAAAAAGCTGAGAAACACAGGCTTCTTTGTTTAGTAGACAACCTTAAACGTCACCCCTGCAAACTTTGCAAGTACCTGTGCATTTATCTTGAAGAAAATGACGTTTTGGCAATATGGATGATTGCCAGTCTTAGATGAACGTGGTATTTCTGAGCACACGCTGCCAGGAAACACGTCCCGTTATCCACACAACAGGATCAAAGGGTTCTATGCTTTACAGACAAATGATGTTCAACTTGGTGACTCAAGACTTGAAACAAATGATGCTTTTCCGCTAAAGGTACGAACGTGTCCCCCTTGTCATGCTCCAAACAAATTACAACTGTCATTTTTCTCGAGAGTTCTGTCTCGAAACTGAAATTAATGACAATAATGTTGCAGGGTAATTGATCCAAATGAACGTATTTGTTCCTTTAATTATATTGTGTCACTGATAACAAGAATGGTCTCGCCTGCCAATGGACTGCAGCTGACGAAGGCTTTTTTTATTATCAAAAATTACTGCTATTAATTTGGATGTGGTCATTAGTAACCACTACAACACACATGTTAGGCCAAAGGGTATTTTAGCTAAAATCTCTTCAGATACAAATGACAATTTTGAACAAATATGGAAGGGAGACAAGATGCTGTGCACAATGCACTGGGAATCTGAGGGGCTCAGACACGCTGCCTGACCTTTGACCTCACAGAGTGGCTTCAGGCAAATCTGGATCTTTGCTTTGGATTAATGAATGTCTTGCAACACAGGAAACCTAATTAAGTAGCGAGTTTCTGTAATTGGAAAGGAAACATAAGGATCTTTTCAAAGTTAAAATACAGCAGCCTGCATTTTCAGTATTTCCTGTGAGAACAGTGTGTGTTTGAAACTTTCTCAGATGCCTACATGAAGGTTGTGCACAGTTCTATACATACATGTATGCAGTACGTTCCACGTTACTGATCACACATCAGGAGTGTAGCTTGAACATGCCTATATACATAAAATTGACTGTGCAATGCACCGATAATCCTTGGCAACCTGTGAAGGACTTTTTTTTTTTTTTCCTTTTTCATATGCCCGTAAGATTAATCAACACAATAGCCTTTTTCATATGCCCGTAAGATTAATCAACACAATAGCACAATGCAAGACTGACTTGTAAAAATAATGTATTTTGCGTAATCTAACAAAATATTATATCACAAAGGACAACACCCTCCAGTGCTGAGGTAAACTTCACACACAGAAAAAACAAAAAAAACAAAAAAACAAAACAAAAAAAACGGATGGACAGATGAACCAACAAACTTGTGATCTGCTCTGAATTATAATAAGGATGCTAGATTCATGATCCCTATGGAAAGACCATTCCTTCACGGGCCAGCAAGCATATAGTTGCATAGAATATTGTCTCTTTGTACAATCTTTTACCGTGCTGAGCCATCATGTCAGTGTGACCCTGTGCAAGACAATTTCTATGGAAACATATTTTTCAGTTTTGGTTTTAGTTTTAATTTTACTCAAAAACACTTTGATAGCCATATACTGCTCTACTCAATGACAGCGAAGTTACCATCTTTTTCTGTCGATGTTGAAAGCATGTTTTGATTAGAAGGACCTGACAGTGTGTTGAACTTCTTTAACTCTCTCCAGCTCAAACGGCCCACAAGTGCCCAGATGTATAGAGAATCTTACATGGCTGCTGTCACTGGTGATTTTTCCCACCAACAATGATCCCTCATGAGAGTAAAATAGTAAATCACTCTCAGCCATATAAGATTTTGTTTATTCTATGTTTAATTGGGTTATTCATTGCATATTATGGTTCCAAATTTAAATTTCCCCATAACAACATACTTTATGTAAATACCAGAGTATGTCATTCAAGTTCCAGACTACTGCATTCAAGTACTAGAGTACCTGTTATTGCAGAGATATTAGAATGATGCAGGTCAAAAGCTTGTCCCAGTCTCTCCCTTGGCATCCAATGCGTTAACCCATTCCTGGTCACAATAAGACTCAGTCAACAGCTTTCCCTGGCCTGGGCTGGGCACATTGCATCCAACCCACACCAAGGAAAGCTGTTGACCTAGGGCGTGCCATCATGAATGGTCTTACATGCAAACCTCCGGAAAAATGTTTTCTAGTGAAAAGAAATTGAGATAAAAACATTACGACAGATGACAATTTATGTCCCAGTACTTCTGAGCCATTTGAGTGGGAAAGGGTTAATCTATGACAAGTCTCCTCTCTAAATCCAAAAAATCTACAATAATAGACTGGGTCATGGTCATGAAACAGATGATGGATGTCTATGTCACATATTTTGTCCATTTTTATTGTTTCATTTTAACACGTACACTGTGAATATTTTCAAGATGATAATTTTCAATGTCAATTTTCTCAGCATGCTTTTAACCTGGACAGCATTTTTGTCTCACCATTGTGTTAAAAACATCGAAAAAGATAAATCACAAAACATATCACTTATTGCTCCATGTCCATTGACTTTTTATTGTCTTGTCAAAAATGAGGACTTTTAAGTCTGCCGGAGACGTCAATGCTGCTTTTCTTTCCTAGTATAATCATAAACGTGCAATAACGAGACTACATCTAAGTCAATTTTATGTGTCGGTCAAACTCGCGACATCAATGAATGAAGGAGTTCTCCACAGATAAATAGCCAGCCGAAGCTTTTAGCCTGCATTAGGTGGTAAAACTAATGGGGTTCACTTGTAAAATATTCAGTTAAGGCTCATCAGTATCCTACCCACAAATCAACAAGTTGGGGTAGAGTTGATGGACTATTGACTAGTTGACGTCCGTGATCTGGAGAGTTAAGGTTAAAATCAATTGAACGCCCCAGCGATCGTTGAAGCAGCCATGATCAGCCGTGTTGGTGCAGTGGCTGGGGGCAGCAGCCACTTCAGCTGACTGCATCTGCAAATGAACCATGGCTTACGTGCCATCACTGAATACATTGTGGATGGCCATAGCATACAATATGATGGCACAAAGGTAAGATTGTCGAGGTATTAATGATTCATCAAAAAACATCCTGACAGCTGTAGGTGCCGCAGATGTAAGTCAGCGCTAGAAGTGTTAGACTTTCTACCTGGGTGAATTTAACTCCTAAACACCCCAAGTCTTCCCTGTATAGACCGACTCAGTGCCAATATTGTGTACTGGGGGCGTGGTCTGAGCTCCCCACCGTGTCAGCATTTCACGCCTATTAATGTCAAACTTCCCTGTCTTTCTTCTCCATGTAACAAATGACCTTCCATTTTTTTTTAACCAGTTTGGAAAATTTCTGCCAATTTCTGTACATCATACTTAGATCCCGTAAGAATTCTCCCAATGTACTTTTCTAACTTTGCCCCTACTTAAATGTGCATGAATATTTGTTTTTGCAAGTAATTAAAGTCAGCCATGAATATTATTCCAGTTATATTTAGCTGGCTTCTGTTTCTCCAAGAGGGGCTCGGCCAATTTTGCCACCTGTACTTGATTTTCTGGATGGAAATATGGAAAGGATGCAGACATCTAGTTTGTTCATACATGATGCAAAGCCAGAGATGGCAGCCAGCAGACTTTAACCCTTTCCCCCTTAAACAGGCCAAAACTGGCTGGTAGTCAAATGTCGTCTGCTTCAGTCTTTTTAGACTAATTTCAACAGGAATGAAAAACAATTTGACTGAAAATTGCAGATGAGCCCTATCAAGATCACATGTCAAGGAAAGTTGTTGACCCAAGTGTCAATTCAAGGGGGAAAGGGTTAACTCTTTCACTGCCACATTTTGGACTGAGTCAACAGCTTTCCTTGGCACACTTCGGGTGCAGTTTGCCCTAAGCGTGGTAAGGAAAACTGTTGACCTGGACTATTATAATCCATGTTACTACAGGCATGCTGGTACTTCAATGAAAGGTCTTTTTACAAGGAACATTAATCTGGCATCCTTATCATAATTCAGAGCAGTTTATCTTAAGTAGTTTAACTTATTACAATTGAGAGCAGTTCATTTTCAGTTGTTCGACTTAAGTCACAGTTGGTAGTGAAAGAGTTAACCTGAAAATCCTGCATGATGTCCACTGTGACAGCAGGAGGGGATGGTGTTTGTGTACATACACAGAAAAGCTGTTTGCTTTTCAGCACAAATTCTGACATAAGAAAAAAAATGAAAATACAGAATGAGCTGGCAGTCTTAAGCAACTTTCTTACCCCAAAAATAACATTTTTTTTTTTCACATTTGTTCTACACAAATAGTATCAAATTTTTCACCTTTGCCTAACTTTTTTTGCCTTCTACCTCAAGCCATTTTGGTCATGCAAAATGTTTTGTTCACTTCAAATTTCTGTTTAATTTTTACCTTCTTAATTTTGACCACATGCTCTTGACAAGAAATGTTGGTAATTGCATGAAAGTTCTCCACCTGATGAACCTGAATATACAGTTATTGCCTGATTTTCAGTTAACAAAAGATAAGAAAGTACATTGTACAGTGGTTTAGGCTTTAACCCTTTCCCCATTAAACTGGCCAAAACCGGCTGGTGGTCAAATGTCGTCTGCTTCAGTGTTTTCAATTAATTTCAACTGTTATGAAAAACAATTTGACTGAGAAATGTACATGAGACTTATCAAGGTCACATGCCCCAGATCAACAGCTTTCCTTGGCATGGGTTGGGCACTTAGTGCCCAACTCATGCCAAGGAAAGCTGTTGACTAAGTCTTAATTTAAGGGGGAAAGGGTTAAAAGGCTGCAATTGTCAGCACAAAGTGGTCTCCTGCTCCCAGGAAATGCACTCAGTTAAATCTTACCTGCCATAAACCAGCCAAAACCAGCTGGTGGTCAAATGTTGTCTAATCAGTGTTTTCAACTAATTTCAACAGTGATAAAAAACAATTTTGACTGAGCATTGTAGGCGTGACTAATCAAGATCACATGCCCCAGGTCAACAGCTTTCCTTAGCTCAATCTGTATTCAAGAGAGAAAGAGTTAGTTCATGAATCAAAATGGATGCCTATAAAATACAGTTGGTGTTGTTCATTACTGATCACATGCAATATGTTTCCAGAACATGCACATTTAGTGCTGTTCATACTGCACCACAATCTTGTCCAACGACAGAGAGAGTTTTACGGTCATCATGTTCATGTTGTGTCCTAACTTTATGATCAAATTTTGAAGGCAGGTTCACAACCTGAGAAGCCAAATATGACTATGATACATATACCGTATTCATCTTAATAAGCGGACACTCCCTAATAAGTGCAGACTCCCTGATAAGTGCACCCCCATTTTTTCCAAAGATTGGAACCCAAAAATATCCCATAGTTTTCAAGCAAGTGGTAGAATTTATTATTACACTTAGAATCTACATTTTTTTCAGCTTTTGTGTATGAAATTTTTTAATAGCGCACTGAGCGCTTATTAAGATGAATACGGGACATTTAATCAGAATGTCTGCCTGAATACTTGTTTTCCAAGAATATACCATTTGTATAAACACATAAATATTTCATTTTTATGACAGACAGAATACATATCACATGCATCGCTTGCATACCTGTACTTTATTGGACACAGGTGCATATCATGTGCAATCAATACCTGTACATCTCAAATTGTAGATCTTTTCAATGGATATATACATGTAA
Source organism: Hermodice carunculata (assembly GCA_964020975.1). Classification (NCBI taxonomy): domain Eukaryota; kingdom Metazoa; phylum Annelida; class Polychaeta; order Eunicida; family Amphinomidae; genus Hermodice; species Hermodice carunculata. Next base: position 61,407,735 of record OZ026626.1, on the reverse strand, counting down.
TAACGGAATTTTCCATCATATGTAGTGTTCTGCAGGTAAATATCAAAAATTTAATCTGTTGGTTATTCTTGGCTATTAATCTGAGTAATATTCTACCACAAGGTTGAACTCTTGATTGCATGTCCTGAGAATGTCAATTTATGAATAAGCCATGTGTATATTCATGAGACCGATATTTCTGTGACACATGGGGAGGCTTTATTTTTATGATACATGTACTTCATCTTGTCATCTGTATGATTTATGGATTTGTGTATCATATATAATTTTATATGTACTTTTGTTATTGAAATTGTCTTAAATTGAAACATGAATATTAAGAAAAAGTTATAAAATTTCAAGATACTGGGTGTCATTTTTTGAAATGCAGTGTCAAATATTATGATTGGGTAAAAGGTAATATATATATATATATATATATATATATATATATATATATATTAGAGCCTGACTGAACATGCATTTTGAAACCGAACCGGGTACTCGGTACTCGGTACACATTACCGATCCCGAACCGGGCACCGTTCGGGTTCGGTATATGCCATTCAAACATGCCATAAATAAACCTAGACATCTTAGAATGCTGACTTAAAGCTATATTTAAACAGGGGTTTAATAGTTGTTACCCTTTTGCATTGGGGCATTACCATTGTTATTGTTGTAATTCAGGCGATTATGCAACCCATGTGACATGCTTAGTTGCAAAGTAGCGTTTGTTGCCTTGTTTAAAGTGTATACAAGTACGAAAAGTAACCTCAGTCACCTTCTTATTTAACTTTATTACCAACATTGACAATGATAACCGAACCCGAACGTTTAGTGACTGTAAAAGCCGAACCCGAGCCGGGCTTCAATCCTGAAACCCGGTAAGCCAGGGTTCGGTTGTTCGGGTTCGGTCAGGCTCATATATATATATATATATATATATATATATATATATATATATATATATATATATACATATATACATACATACATACATACATACATACATACATACATACATACATACATACATACATACATACATACATACATATATATATATATATACACACACATATATATATACATACATACACACACACACATATATATATACATATATATATACATATACACACATATATATGTGTGTATATGTATGTATATATATATATATATATATATTATATAACACATGTTGATGTGAAAAATTTATGAAAAAATGCTGACATTTTCATGCATCGTTTTTTAAAAACACCTTTATTGCAAAAATTAGATCGAATTAATGCCTTTGTTTCCCATGGCTTCACCCTACATCCATGCCAAGGACAGCTGCTGACCTTTAGAATGTTTTCAATGAATGACACAGCCACTGAAACAGTCATTGCTTTTCACGAATCTGAGCATTTGAGGGCAATTTGATCTAAGAAAAAAAAATTAAGTTACAGGAACTTTCTAAACCTACACATTCTGACTTGATATAACCTTCTATAAACATACTTATTAACCATGTAACAGCCAGGTGTCAAGTACCATCAACGCTGGCCCCTTTAACCACATGCTGCCCAGTTGATATTTGTTTATGAAGATCGACAGTTATCTGCTCACCAGTTTCAGTGATTAAACACAAAGAATCACAAAGAAACTACAACTAAATGTCTAGATAAAAGTTGCAGGGCCTTGATGCGTCTTGTGACTCAGTCAATACTTCCTTCATGTTGACATATGAGCGAATTACAAATACCTGCACGAATGTTGTAAGGTCCTGCGGTGTCTTATGACTTAGTCGATACTTTCCCCATTCCTTACATTTAACCCTTTCTTGGTGAAAATAAGACTAAGTCAACTTTTTTCCTTGGCATAGATGGGGCACAATGTGTTAGCTTATGACAAGGAAAGCTGTTGACCTGGGGCATGCAATCTTGGTTGGTCTTATCTACATTTCTCAGCAAAATTGTTTTCTCTTAGTGTGAAACTGAATTAAAAGGATCTCACTACAGCAGGTGACTGTTTACATCCAGGTATTTCTGGACGATTTGAGCAGGAAAGTGTTACGTGTAAAGTAGGCCAAAACATCAAGAAATAGTCAGCCTTGGTGTTCAATGCAGAGGGGTTCATTTTAACCCTTGTACGTGTCTGCAGGGGGACGGAACTAAACCATAACTGAACCTCTTCACACTCAATCAAACATGTCCGTCCTGTATTCACACTCCAGATGATTCCTGTAACATGGTCTGAAAGGTGTTTATGCAAGAGGATCACATGATGTCAAAATACTCTGCCCTATGATCTGCATGTCTTCATCCACCAATCAGAATTAGTTAAAGGAAACCTCTTCTCCCGAGTATCATCGAAATTTCATCACCCAAATGTCAAAACTACTTCGTTTTCCAGACCACTTGGGCCTGAAGTTTAACTCTTTGTTACCCTGTGGCCAGAATTTCAAATTTTCAACTTATATGTGCTTCACTGATAACAGCGCTGACTTAGAAAAAAAAAGCGTTCAGAGAACGGATTACCCTCGGCACCCAGAATCTTTTTTTTTCTCAATTCTGCATTTTTCTCTTTTTTTGAAACTTTGCAGTAGAATACTTTACATACAATTTCCATATTGTTGTTTATGAAATGAAAGAGCACTTTTGGATGTATTCTTGGGGCAAGTTCTGGTGACAGAAACCACTATACTGTGTATCACTCAGACTGCCATCAAATAAATATTTCAAAAGTTTCATAACAAGTTTAAAAAGAAGAACAAGCTGGTTTTCAATAGGAATGTGGTCCTTTATAATGTGGATCTCTGAAAAAAATTTGGTGAAGCTGTGTTGGATTCTTGAGATATCATGGTACGTCATCCCCTTGTGCACCACTCAGACGGCCTTGATGATAAATACTTTAAAGTTTCACAAAAAGTTTATAAAAATGAGGAGGAAGCTGGTTTTAAACAAGAGGGCTGTGTGAACAGCCCGTGCCTCAGCTGATCTTGACATTCATCACACTTCCAGCTCTATGAACTTGGGAAAGGATCAAGGACACCATGTTCTGAGTAAGTCTGACCTTTATAGAAGAACACCTACATGTGCAACATCAAAGTTCAAGTAATTTTTCAAGTTATAATGAAGAATAAAATTCATGTATGTTGCACTGTGACCCCACAAACGAGGTCAAGGTCATTCATGTACTGTCTCAGCATGACCTTCATACAGAATAATTAACATGTGTAGCTAACTCAAAACAGATCTCAAGTTATCAAGTAAACAGTAAATATCATGTCAGTTGTCCTGTGAATTAGCATTAGAATGCCCATTGACTTACATAGTAATCACTAGGAAAGCTGCATTGAACGATAAGTACCCGAATTGAAAATCCTTAAAAATCAGGAATCCAAAGCAGTGCCATCTAGTAAACAACTGTTTGACCCTTCCACAACAATATATCCATCACATTTCAGCTTAATCTGAGGGATGGTTCTGAGAACAAGTGAAAAATAGCAAAACCATACAAAAAATTCATTAAAAAAATTGCAGCGCCACCTGGTGAACAAATTGGGAACTAGAGGTCCCCGGGAGTGTCTATGTACGATATCAAAGCAATTGGGCGAGTGGTTTAAGAGGAGAAGAATTTTGAAGGTTTGCCCCCCAAAAAACAAAAAAATTCATAAAAAATCCAAAAATCAATAGAGGGTGACCATTTGAACATACTTGGTAGAGATCCACCTAAGGCACATCCCCACCAAGTTTGAAGTAAATCTGGTCAATATTATTAAAGTTATGACCATTACAAGAAATTCCCATGTTAAGTTTTCCTATTAAAACTTTTGTACAGATTTTTGAAAAAAAATCATAAAAAAATCCAAATTCATTGGAACATGACCATTGGAACAAACCTGGTAGACACCCACCCAAGGTACATTGCCACCAAGTTTAAAGTAAATCTGGATGATGGATTTGGAGAAGAAGTCGAAAATGTAAATTAGCATTAAAATGTCCATTGACTTACATGGTAATCAATAGGAAAGGTGCATTTACCCCAAAGGAGCCGACTTGAAAAAATCATTAAAAATCAGGAATCCGCAGCATTCCCACACAGTGAACAACTTTGTTTGGCCCTTCAATTAGGAACATATCCACCAAGTGTAAGCTTAATCTGAGTGACGGTTCTGGAGGAGAAGTCGAAAATATCTATAACACACAAAAATTCAAAAAAAAATTAGAAAAAAACTGCAGCGCCACCTGGTGAACAAATTAACAACAAAGAGTCCCTAGATGTCTTCCTGTGTGATATCAAAGCATTTGGGTAAGCAGTTTCGGGGAAGAAGATTTTTTAAGATTTGTCCAAAAAAACAACAAAAAAATTCATTAAAAATCCAAAAATTACTGGAGCATGACCAGGTGAACAAAATTGGTAGAAACCCACCCAAGGTACATTGCAACCAAGTTTGAAGTTAATCTGGATGGCGGCTTTGGAGAAGAAGTCAAAAATGTGAATTAGCATTAGAATGCCCATTGACTTCCATAGTAATCAATAGGAAAGCTGCATTGACAGATAAGTACCCGAATTGAAAAAATCGTTAAAAACCAGGAATCCGCAGCATTCCCACATAGTGAACAACTTTGTTTGACCCTTCTACAAGGAACATATCCACCATGTTTCAGCTTAATCTGAGTGATGGTTCTGGAGAAGAAGTCGAAAATAGCTATAACACACAAAAATTCATAAAAAATTAGGAAAAAATTGCAGCGCCACCTGGTGAACAAATTAAGAACTACGTGTCCCAGGGAGTGTTCCTGAGTAATATCAAAGCAATTGGGTGAGTGGTTTCGGAGAAGAAGATTTTTTAAGATTTACCCAAAAAAGAACAAAAAAATTCATTAAAAATCCAAAAATCACTGGACCATGACCATTTGAATAAACTTGGTAGAGACCCACCCAAGGCACATTTCCACCAAGTTTGAAGTGAATCTGGCTGACAGTTTTCAAGAAGAAGTCGAAAATGTGAATTGTGGACGACGGACGGACGGACGGACGGACGGACGGACGACAGACCCTCAAAAAACCTCAGCTGACTGACAAGTCAGCTGAGGTAAAAAGGAACCTGATCCATTTTTGATGCATCTCTGACAAAAATTTGGTAAAGCTGTGGTAAATATTTGTTGAGATATTGCGGTAACATCATCAGGGTTGATGCCACTCAGACAGCCTTCAAGTACATACATTAAAAGTTTCATAAAAAGTTTAAAAACAATTAGAGGAAGCTGGTTTTTCAATAGGAACCTGGTCCATCATAAGATACATCTCTGATAAAAATTTGATAAAGCTGCAATCAATATTTTTTTAAATTTTGCAGTAACGTCGTCAGGGTTGACGCCACTCAGACGGCTTTCAAATAAAAGTTTCATAAACAGGTAAATGATAATCAGAAGATGCTGCTTTTAAATAGAAACCTGGTCCATTATAAGATACATCTCTGATAAAAATTTATTAAAGCTGCTGTCAATATTTTGGAGATATCACGGTAACATCATCAGGATTGACACCACTCAGACGGCCTTCAAATACATATGTTAAAAGTTTCATAAAAAGTTAGAAAAAAAATTGCTGGTTTTCGATAGGAACCTGATCCACCATAAGGTCCTTCTGTCGCAAAGATTTGGTACAGCTACATGGCTACGGTTAACAATTTTTGAGATATCGTAATAATGTTGACAAGACGTTATGTGCCAAGGGTAATAAAACACCAAAGGCTCTGGACAAATGTAGGTGTGTATGCTGTAAGGGAAATCTGGTGGGCCCTAAACCCAGATCAAAAATTATCCATAAATGTGGTGACCACAAAAACTATACAAGTTGTTGACTGGTCGTGTCCAGTTCAATGATATATGCATATCTCCCTCTTTCAGATGAGCTAAGCAAACTGTGCATTATGTCCCCTTCTTATGGAAGATGTGATGAAGCAAATAAAGAATAAAGGTACTACATTTAAAAATAGAATAAATTCACAAAGTCTAACACAGAAAATGATAAAATTCTTTCATCATTTCAGAGCATGGATGCTCATTTCATTAGCTACCCTAGACACAATAACAGCAATATATCACTATTAAACCTCCTGTTTCCAATAGGGCCTCTTTTCGGACACTTTAAAATTAAAATATCTCCTAAAATGCAGTTGAAAATATTTTCCTACGTTGTACACCTGTCGTTTTATGTACTTTAAAACACTTGCTCGATGAAATTGTATTTTTATTTAAAATGTTCACATATTTGGGAGAAAGCTCTGCAAAACTGCAAGATAAAAAACCAAACTTCAGTTATTTTATTAATTTCCTTAAATGTTACACATCATTAAATTTGTGACTAAAATTTGCTTACAAGTGTCACTTAGTAAAGCTCTGATGAATTGTCAAAAATACGATCATATCAGAAATAGGTGAGTGGACCATAAGGTTTAATGTGCCTGATTAGACCACCTCATACTGAGTTGCCACTGACAATGAAAACTCATGTTTAACAGGTTGACAATTTATCTTAGACCCATAAGAATAAGCAGATAAGTTCATCTCTTGTAATTGATGTTGGATTGGGCTGTAACCAATACAGTGAGAACTCATTATAATGACACCATCTGTTCCCTACAAAATCTGTCGGATAACTGAATAAGTCAGTTAAATGAGTCAAATAACAAAGAAAATAAATCTTTTCCCATGAAAATTTGTGTCATCATATTGATTATGTCTGATATCTGAGTGTCATTATAATGAGGTTTCACTGTACATAAAATTACTGTAAATGCCATTTATCTGTCATATATCTTGGATAACAACATTATAGAGACTATGGGATTAAATGTCGAATTCACAAAGTTAAAACAAGAATAAACAGATTTACAGCATACATCGTTTCACTCGATCTTTGATTGATCTTTGTATTGAACCAATAAACATTGCTAAGAAGTAGATGTGGCAATTGTAGTTGTTTTTACCGGTTACACATGAAATATGGATGGTTATTCAATATTTCCTTTGTGCAGTCTTCACATTAATTTTATGTGTCAGATGATCATTTCTGTCCAGAGAAAATGTAAATGTGAGACCAGCCATTAAAATATACTCTTGTTTGGTTACTTATGAATAAATATGTAATGAACATATCCTGTCTTACAGAAATTCCACTTTTACATTTTAACCCCTTTAACCTCTGAACCTCCAGGAACTAGCTGTATTTGACTTTCCTCATTGCAGTCTGGGTGTATCACCTAAATATATATTAACTTTTCTTAACCCCTTTCGCCCTCAATCACTTGGGTCCAGATCTATTTGAACCGCTTTCCTCATTCTACTCTGGATGCATTGCACCCAGAGTGGAATGAAGAAAATGTTGATCAACCACCCATAACACTCTTGATGGAGGAGGAGGAGGAGGAGGAGGAGGAGGAGGAGGAGGAGGAGGAGGAGGAGGAGGAGGAGGAGGAGGAGGAGGAGGAGGAGGAGGAGGAGGAGGAGGAGGACACTGATCCATTTCTGGTAGTTTTTAAAGAGAACTAGACATACCTTCAACGCAAGCGTTGACTGAAGGATCTGCCATTTCCTCAAATTAGGTCATGGTGACACCAATATCTTACCAGTTCATCTTGTCAGGTAAGGTAAGCACATTGCCAAATTTGAGCAAAATACATGTAGGCATTCTGTAGATATCAGCATTAGGTCTCCGAGGGTTAAACCCAAATTTGACCCCAACGTTGTACACCTCAGTGTTTGTACCTGAGATTTTTGTCTTCGTAAAACATCCTGAATGACATTTGATGGAGAGACCAGTGAGGGTGGTATGTCCCAGGTCAACAGCTTTCCTGGTCTCTATAATGCTGTTGATCCAGTCTTAAAGCCAGAACAGGAGTTAACAGCCTTCATGCTGATTTACCTTGACCATCTCTCAGGACACCCAAACTACCCCGATTCTTTAAATCAAAGGGACAAGTTCAAGGTCAAAACAAAAAAACAAAAAAAAACAAGAAATGTTAGCATTCAAGACTGCCACCCATGATGACAAATGCAGGTCTGAAACTTGTCTTTTTGTACAAATTGAAATATATATATATAAAACAACATTTTTTTTGTTTAACTTACACACATATCACGACCACCTGCAATAGGAGACTAACATTGGTGCTGGCAGGCAAGGCCTTATACACCAGCTACCACAGTAGAATAAAATGTACCACTCTCCTCCAGGGTATGTGCGTGCACCTGCACAAAATACAACACATTTTTTTCCCCCATTACTCTGTACCCCCTCAGCTATCATGGTTTTGGTAGATAAAGTATCTAGACTTTTTAATTTCTTTCAGCTGTGACTTCGAACATTGAATCTCCCTGTTGGTTTATTCCCAATGGCAGATCCTGCAATTGTCGTGCCACAGTGGGCAAACAGTCACTGTCACATAAAAATGGACTTCCTTTTCTCCATCAGCTAAAATAACGCTTGATGGATTGATTTGCCTATGCGTATGTGTTCACCTGATCGGTAGGGTGAGCCCCAACTGCGGTCTACCCATGATTTCCCAGCCTCAGTCACAAAATGGAGACCTATGGACACGTTTTAGCTGATGACATGTTAGCGTGAGTCGGTCGCTACTTGAGTTTTTATACCTGGTACTCACAGGTCTAATCTGGCTTTACTGTGTCACATCCATCACTCAACCCCATCTCTCACTGCGGTGATCCTCCATCCATGCTGCACTTCTCTCGTTTACACAACACTGCTCTCGCAGTCTTACAACACCCTCCGTTTCTAGCATACATGTATGAACAATTTCCTTTCTTATACACACAAGCGACGTTACTTCGGGTTTCTAAATTGCATGCAAGAAAGGATCTGTAATGGAGGCTGCAGGTCACCTTTGAAATTCACCTATATAATTGAGTAGTTTGGATTTCACAAAACAATAAATCATTCATTCAAAAGAGTTTGAAGTGGAGATATTAAAAGAAAAAAAATACTTCAGTAAACATGCCATCATAGTTTGGAGTAATACATCTATATCAGGTAGATGCTATTTGAGAACAAGAATCCCATGGGCCTAACATACTGCTAACATTTAATCTGATTACCAGCACTAAAAATTCATTTCCTGAAATGCATTCCCTCCATAACTTTGGGAAATAAGTCAAGGTCATCCATATGATGCAATATATAATTTTCACATGTACACACATTTCTGCTAAACATGGTATCCTGCCCATTATTTTTTATCGACATATCGGATGCAATGTCCTTTTCTTAAGTGCTTAGTGACCTTGAAAAATTGGTCAAGGTCACACAACTTATTACATTTTAACATTTGACCATTGGCCTAATGCATATTTGGTATAAGGGTTGTAGTTCCATCTCAATTTATTATGTCATGGGCACCACAATAAAACCCTTTCCTGATATGCATTCCCTCCATGACCTTGAAAAAGTAGCTCTAGGTCACCAATATTATGCAATGTCAAAATTCTATACATGATAACATTTGTGGTACTTTTGATATTGTTAGCCTTATTTCACATGTCAAATTTAGAGCCATTTACTATATCCTTAATGACCTTGAAAAATAGGTCAAGGTCACCAATATTATGCAATGTCAAAATTCTATACATGACAACATTTGTGGTACTTTTGATATTGTTAGCCTTATTTCACGTCAAATTTAGTGCCATTTACTATATCCTTAATGACCTTGAAAAATAGGTCAAGGTCACCCATGATTTAGCAAAATTTGATAATTGTCGTAATGCATATTTGGTTTAAATCTACAAGTTTCATCTCAATTTATACATCAGAATAATGAATTGAAATATTTATTTTTAATGTCTAGAATGCTACTTCCACCTAAATACCACTAGTGGCACTGCCATGACTCAACATGTCATAGACTTTTGTCTGTATAATATCCCTGTACTGGTATACTCACACATGTATACAAGTTTAATTGTAATGATCATAACACCAAATCATTTTCTGATATGGATTTCCTGCATGAAATTAAGAAAGTAGGTCAAGGTCACCTACAATGTGCAATATCAAAATTCTGCCTATGATACACATTAAACAGCCAGGCACCTTTTCCATTATCAAGTATGTGTCAATGTAAATGTATGACTTGATGTTAACTCTTATAGGTCGCATTATGGGACCAGGTCACCAGTCTTCCTCAGTGCATCCTGGGTATTAAGTGCCCAGGATATATGCTCATAATAGTTGCCGACTCTTAGCATGTTATATCCTGGTAAGTCTTCCCTGGAATTTTGATTGAAATATTTTAAGAAACGACAATATTCAACTCATTCCATACCAGTCCCTAATTTTTCCGTCTATTTACCTGGATTTAAGATGACAATTGCATATTTAAATTCTTCAGTAAAAGAGCTTTCATTCAAGTACAAACATGCCTATAGTCTTAAGTCATTGGTTCTGGCACTGCCTGGCAAGTCATGTTGCAGCTGCCGCAAGGGGAGCTGCAGCATGACTTGCAAGGCAGTGCCAGAACCACTGACCAAGGCCTGTGGCCATGGTATGGAATGAGTTAATATAATGGATGAAGCATGCGCAGGAGACTTTCGAAATTACCAGTCACTGTAGACTGAGTTTAACCAGGAAAGTGTTAAGGTATCAAACACATAATACACCAGCAGTCCCAGAGAGAAACGTACGTCCCGTGTCTATAAACCTTAATCCCCGGTGCCATTCCTACATACAAACCAGTACATGTACATTAACAGAGGTCCAATCTGCCTCAATTAAGTGATGGTTACATCATTGATCTGCAGAGGGTGTCTTGGAGATCTACATGCAGAAAACCTCTGTATTAACTCACTGCCAGCTGCAACCTCAGGCCAAGTACTTAAGATGAACTTCACTGAATTATCAAATGGATACTCTATTAATGTTCTTTGTAAGAAGGCCTTTCATTCAAATCCCAGCATGTCTATAGTCCCACAGTATATAGTGGTCCAGGACAACAGCTTTCCTCATGGTGTGGCAACGAAAATTTTTGACTCGGTCGAAAACTTGGTCGTGAAAGAGTCAACCCTTGAATGGCTAATTTCTGGATTGATTAAACAGCTCAATGCAATGGACACAATGCACCCAAAATATCCCTATGAAAACTGTTTACCTAATGAGAGCTGTGTACTCTCTCGGGAACTGCCAAATTCAGACTAGGCATGCTGGCATTAACCCTTTCCCATCTTAAACTGGCCCAAACTGGTTTGTGGTCAAATGTCGTCTGCTTCAGTGTTTTCAACTAATTTCAACACTAATGGAAAATAATATTGACCGAGAGTTGTGGATGAGACCTGTCAAGATCATATGCCCCAAGTCAACAACTTTCCTTGGCATATTGTCTTGACAAGCACTCAGGGTGTTAATCTATGACCTTGACCCAGAAGGAGAGGTCACTGGCCTGAGACTTGTAGCAATTCAGATAAGTGTGTCTATCATTTTGACTGGCAGTCATGGGGTTAATCCATGCCTTGGTAGAGTCAAAAGTGTATGGTTCCGTGATGGATTTCCGACCCAGATCCTGGGACCTTTAGGTGTCCAAACAAACTATAAGCTGCCCATGATGATGAAACAGACACCAGAGCCCTGAGGAATGCCCCTTCCATCATCCACAAATCCTTTAATCCAGCATGTCTGTCCACATTATCTCCATACATAACCTCTGACCCCTGTGGTCAATGCCTCCCCTTGCTCTCTCAGTGCCACACAAGCTGAAACCTTGCCAGGTATCCTACCTAGGATTTGTCAGTGTAATAGGCACTTATTTCACAGTGAAACCTGTTGTGGAAAAACCACCTTTTGGAATTATGGTCACAAAATACAGATGGTCTCTAATCAGAGGTCTAAATAACATAAGATGCACCAAGCACAGTACAGGTGTCTTGGCAAGGTAGTTGGCTCAGGCAGATGCTGTCTCATTGAAGTTGTCTTTCAAGACATGGATCACTGTGTATGTAGGTCCCTTATTACAGTTTTGGTGATGAGCCACCTCAGGTACTAATGTAAATGTACTTATTTTCACGTGGATACGTTTTCAGTTTTTGCATAAATTCCAAGCATTTAACTTAAGTTTTAAGTTTACTGTGTTTGACACTGTTCCTATTAAACCAATGTTGAAATACCATTTCACTTTTTTTTAATATTGTTGTTTTTGTGCCATCAGGAAAATATGTGAAAATAAAAATAACAAAATTAAGTGAACATACAGTAACAGAGAAGCTATTTCATATTGCAGGCAAAACTCCAAGTCCAATTGTCCTGGAATTCACTCCGGATGACTTAAAGCTATATCCCCCAGCTTGTTCTCATGTACACCTAGACTGTATCTTCATTACAGCGGTTTCAATTGCATAACCCATGAGGCAAGAGGTAGAGGGCAGCACTGGTGAAAAAGAGGTCACCTGACCCTTTCTGATCAATAGTTTGGTCGGGGTAGATCACATGATACCTCTTGATCAGTGGTACTTGCTACTGCCTGTCCCTGGCCATATACCATTCCTAAAATTCATGACCTCAATGTTTTTTTAACACACTGTATTCACCATAAAGATGAGTGTGTGCAATGTTGTATAAAATACCTGCCCATGTTGTTATGATCAAAAACCTAAAATTTGTCCTCATGAATTTCTTTTGCTTGAACCCCACACGGTACATGTATCTCCCCACTCCTCGCCCCACCTGTGGTGCTAAGTCTGTGCATGAAAGCAATGTCTATTGTGCACGCTACAGTTTGTAAACAGAAGCCTCTTTCTGTCTGTCCTGATATTGAGCTGTACAATGGACAAAATCTTTTCAGGTTTTTGACATTTTCCTCTGTTGTATCAGGCTGTTGTCTGTTACTGTCACCAACTTGCTACACACCAAAATTTGTTTTCAAAGACCACCCTAGGGGATGACCAATTGTGGTCTCTCAAGACGGGTGGTCTCTCATAGGAGGTATAAATAACACAGAAAGTACCAATTGTCATGGAATATGGTCTTTCAAGAGAGCTGGTTTCTCAAGACATGGTCCACCATAACTTTTCTGCAGATTTTGGTTTTGATTCTACTTTGTATTTGTGTCTTTTTGCCCAGAACCACTTCCTAGTAGTCAATATCCTATTCCGCAGTTCGAACTCTTTACTCTCCATAAGCTAACCTGTCCCTGTCTAACCTGTATATATATGGAATTACTATTGTCTATATTGCACACGTTCCTCTGTAAAATTTTGACATAGGCTGTATCAGCCCAATTAAATTAAAGGGTCTTCAGCGGGTAACTACTCAACGTGTTTCGGAGCCTTTTACCCGTACACGTCTCTCTGAGTAGCGGCTCCTTGCCTAAGCTAAATATTCAGCAAAGACAACCCACATAATAATGAATAAATATGAACGTGGCAATTGATGAATTAGCTAAATATGTGAAGTTTTGCTTGTAAATGCAGAGCTTCATATCAAAGAAGAATACCTGTCAAACAAACCATAATTACCAAATTTTCATAGTACAGGTTCAGATAAGAACAATTTGACTTACCCCTGAACCAAAATGTACCCTTTCTAGCTGGACAGCTTTTCCTAGTTAAACCATCCGCCAATGTTTAACTGAAGTGGAAACAAGCTGGGGCATTATATTCAGTCCCAGTGATTGTAAAATAAACAGTTGCAGCTTGACCACCTGTACAAACCAAGGAAAATCCTAACAAGGACTGCAACAATGTACATCCTGTACCAGAGATGTAAAACAAACTCCATGATGACACCTACTCCTCAAACAATTAAGCTCTATTTAACTGCCAACCCTGAGTCAATGTGTCAACTTAATGTGTCAGGTTTGTGACACTTGAGAAAATACTGTCAATTTTGAGTAATTTTTTAATAGTGAGTAAATGTGCATTTAGGCATGTCAGAAAAGAATGGAAGTCATTAGCATTTATGCCAAAAACATGCTATCAAAACAATTTTTCTTAACAGGATTTTAAGTACAATTAGGCAAACATGCAACTGTCGTAGGCCGCTTCTTGCTACCTGTAGCCCCTGGGGGTTTACCTAACAGAAAACATGTAAGCCTAAAATGTCTGATAGTGAATATTAAAACAGAAAGATGCCAAAAGATAAAGTTAAGTAGCAAAACAGACAAGTCTAAAAACTGTAGATTATTGCAGCCAGACTTTCTAATAATCTTTGGATGTTAACAGTAGAATTATAGGGCAAGTCAGAAAAGAATGGAAGTCTTTTGTATTTATGTCAAAAGAATGCAATGAAAATATTAACCAGATATCAAGTACAATTAGGCAAGCTTGTAACTGTCGTAGGCCGCTTCTTGCTACCTGTAGCCCCGGGGGTTTACCTAACAGAAAACAAGCTAGCCTAAAATGTCCGAAAGGTGAACGTTTAAACATAATGGTGTCAAAAGATGAAATTAAGTAGCAAAACAGGCAAGTCTAAAATCTCTAAAATTATTGAAGCCAAACTTTCTAACCATCTCGGGATATTTACAGCAAAATTTGTAGAAATATTTGATCAAAAGTACACCTTTGAATCCTCTTGACTCAAGTTTATTGTAAATAAATTTGGTTCTTGATGCAAAGTCCTGAAATTTAGAACAAATACGACCAAATCTCAAAATTTGTGACAAAAATGTATTATATCCAATAGTATCGGAAATATTACTGTCCGGGAAAGGATAATTAACTACTTCAAAGTTAAACTCATCTATTTTGTGATAGACTTTAATACAAAACCTGTCATTAGTGACCTGAATATCCAAGTCCAAAAATACATCTCTGAAACCATCTGAATTGTTACCCTCCAAAGGGATATCTTTTGGGTAAATTTCTTTAGCAATTTCATTGAAATTTTGTACATTTACACAAGCAATGTCATCAATATATCTTGCGTTGTTTGATAATTTTGTAGCCATTTGAAAGTCCTTTTTCATCAATTTATTCATATACTTAAATTCAAGCCAGGTTAAATATAAATCTGCCAGTAAAGGGGAGCAGTTGCTACCCATTGGAATGCCTTTTATTTGTTGAAAAACCAGTGGTCCGCATTGAACAAAAGTATTATCCAAGAGAAATTTTATAGCATCTATCAAAGTTTCAACAGTGTAAGATTTAACGTTACTTTTTGAATATTTATTGTGTGACCAGTATGCTTTCTTTGTATATGAATTAATATTTATGTATGGTTTACCATTATGTTTAAACATTTTGCTAATTAATTCTGAAAGTGAACTTTTGACTTCATCTATGGGTAGATTTGTGTACAGTGTAGAAAAATCAAAACATTTGATATTTTTTGCCTTTACATCTTTGATTTTAGATACAAACTCGGAAGAATTGTTAATACTCCAAAAACAATTTATTTCACAGTTTCTAGAAATTGCATTACAGTATTTACGAAAATGATTCCTAATTGCAGTCAAACACAATGTTACTTCTTTTGATAATTGCTTTGTAGTACATTTTGAAGCACCAGCTATGAATCTAGATTTAAAAGGGTTTTTATGTAATTTGGGTATCCAGAACAAAAGTGGAATAGAGGAGTCCTCTTCAGAAATTTTGATATTAAAATTCCTTTTCATCTCATCTTTATGTGCATCAATCAAATTGTCAATGGATTGTTTGTGTAATTTATAAACGTCATTTCCTCTTATGTCTGAAATATTGTTTATACCAAGTTCCTTTTTCAAAACATCCAGATAATATTTTTTGCAGATGATCCCAAAATTGTTACCTGCCTTATCTATGTTAGTGACTACAAATCTATCTTGTAGTTCTTTGACTGCTTTAGAAACTTTAGGCTGTTTTAGATTAACCGTATTGAAATTCTTAATGTGGGATTTGTAACAATAAATTCTATTTCTAAAGACTCTTTTCAAGTTTGATAACCATCCTTCAAATTTCTGAAATTCCATTTTTTCTTTCTTTGCCCATTTCATACAGTAGGAGTCGAGTGCATCACATGTATCCTGAAAAATACTGTCAATATTCAACTTGGGACATATCCGAAATTTTGTACCTTTTTTCATGATAACAGATTCTCCTGCAGATGTCACCTCACTGTCCGACTGCTTATGCAAGAATTGCATCTTGCAGGTATATTTCAGTTTGACACTGTGTCTTTATTGTTATTCATGTACATGTATACTTACAGTCAAAATACACTGCAGGTTTCATTTCCCAAATTTTCATCATGTGTTCATCAATTGCCCATTCTAACATATACAGTCACTCTTTCAACATTTCACTGTGAGTCAGAATGTTCAAGTGCATTGAGGCGTGACATAGAGTGGCTGTTTCGTAACATTTTCTCCGCACCCTCTAATTTCAAAAGTCACATCTTAGTGGTGTGTGTGGCCCCCACCAGTAGCTACACTGGCATAGCATCTGTGGCACACGCTTTAGATCAGATGCTGTATTCTGTGTTGCGGGATGCAATCCAATTCTTCTCTTCAGGCCTCGATTAGTTGTTATCAGCTGGTCTGGTTGGGCATCCTTCTGGAAAGTTGCTGGGCAAGGCGGTGGTCCCAGAGGTGCTCAATAGAAGTCATGTCCATGGAAAATACTGGCCAGGGCAAAACAGCAACATTGTCATCCTCCATAAATGCCATGGTCACATGGGTCGTGTGCGGACGTGTGTTACCTTGCTGGAACAAATCAATGTCCGAGTGGTTCTGAAGAAAGGGCAGGAGATGTGGCTGAAGAATTTCATCAATATACCACTGAGTGGTCAAGTTGCCATTCATCACCACCACCAGGGGAGTTCTGTGACACAGACATCCCATGGTATGGCACCACCCCACCAGCTGGCTTGACACGTACAAAGAGCAGTCGGAATACCTCTCACTACATCTGTGCCACACGCTGCCGGCCGCCAGCCCTATATAAGCAAAAGAGGGATTTGTTACAGTGCAGGTCTCTCCTCTGTGCCCCCAGTTACGTGGGGCATGTTGGCAAAACCATATCAGGCATCTGTGATGGTGGGCAGGGGTTAAGTGATTTCCCCTGAAAAGTTGTCTGGCACTGGAAAGATTCTCCCGCAGATGTCACCTCACTGTCCGACTGCTTATGCAAGGATTGCATCTTGCAGGTGTTTCTCTGGCTGTAAAGCTTGCTGTCCACAACCTGTCTCCCAGATGGAAGAGTCATATACTTGCCTATCTTGTCCCACTGTGGTAACTCTTTCATGCCCTGGATGTGGCCTGTCATCTATGGACCCTGTTTCCCAAGCAACAAACTGCGGATGGTGGAATGAGCACAACCCATTTGACGTTTTACCTCTGAATAGGAACACCCTGCCTGTATCATCCCAGAGGACCAGTAGTGATCAGCACTTGTTAATCGTGGCATTGTGCCATATAGAACTGTCATTTCTATGTTTTTCTGACAGCCTTTATATAAGGAATGGAAGCCACGCTTAAAAATCCCCCCACAGATAAAACTCAATGAAATGTGGGCACCCTTAGGTGAAATTATGTTATATGTGTCAAGATGCAATGGTGTACGTGTGCGTGCGTGTGTGAGGAAAAAGTTGCCTGATTAGTTCACAGCCAAGGTCACTAAGGACTTCTAATGTAAGATTTAAACAGACCTATGTCATCCCCCCCCCCCCAAAAAAAGGAGGAAAAAATATCTGTGCGTTTTCACTGCCTCTAAGTATATATTTCATTGTCTGTGTCATTCCATCATTGGAGTATTTAATTATTGTACCATCCAGGGCCTGGTGGGAGACAAGGCTAACTTTACTTTAGACAGTAACATGGTGAAAAAAGCAATCAGTCATGATATATTTGTATTGAGAGCCAATGATTTTCAGCCATCACCCATCCCAAGTTAATTCTACCCATGTTGTGGAAATCAGGGACATGGAATGTATCTTCTCAATGTTATTCTATGCTGGCCAATCCTACGTGATCTCATCACATTATAGGCGAATTAACTCTTAGGAAACCAGCACCCCTGTATTGGCATGTCACTTTTTCCGATTAAAAGTTACCAGACATGTTCCACTTTTGTAAAGCCGTGTACTTGTTTTTTCTCTCTCTTTTCTTTTCTTCTCTTTCCTTTTTTTTTTTTTTTTTTTTGTTTGTTTTTGTTTCATCGTGAACTGTAGAACGTTACAGAGGATCAGTAAACACCTTTCCTTCCACACTTTGGGCTAAATGAACCCAGTGTTCCACAGAAAGCTGTTGACTCACTCCCCAAGGGGTTAAATATTATCTTTGTTCAGCTATTTCACCCCTTGTCTGGAGGTCAACACAATTCATCTAAAATAATTACACAATAATTAAATCATGTTTCAATCCAAAAACTCTATCTGGCATCAGACTCAGGGATCTTTGGCTACTTATGAGGCATATCTGTCTCATCCGACTACACTCTGTAATGACAAAATCATATCTCCATGTCTATCTCCCTGTTGCATCTTTTCTTGGATTCCTCAATCACTGACTTCTAGACTGGCCTTGACTTATCCCTTTCCCCATTGATTTAACATTAAGATGGCACCAACAACTTTCCTGTGTGTGTGTGTGTTGGGTGTTAGGCCCCAGTCCATGTCAAGAAAAGCTGTTGACTGGAGCCATAGTGGTCACATCTACTATTAATTCTCAAATTGTACCTACATACATCTAACTTAATTTCAGTTAGTGAATCATCACTTATCTCCCTGGAGGCCCTCATGAAGTGCAGATTGCTCTAAATTACTTTATCATCACATGTTTAAATTTTCATGGTTTTTTTTTTTTTTTTTTTTTTGGTTGTAATTTTTGGCATTTCACTGTAGTTTTCATTTCATTACTTTGGCCATAATTCTAATTCAAACAATGCTAAAATACTATTTCACTGTTTTGTGCCATCAGGTAAATCAGTGAAAATTAAGTGCCCAACCCATGCCAAGGAAAGCTGTTGACCTGGGGCATATTATCTTGATAGGTCTCGTCTACAATTCTCAGTCAAATTATTTTTCATTACTGTTTGAATTAGCTGAAAACACTGAAGCAGACAACATTTGACCACCAGCCGGTTGTGGCCAGTTTAAGAGGGAAAGGGTTAATCGCGGGGGTTAATCACCAGTCTGCTCCTGGCTATCTGGTCTCATTGACATCAAGTAAGATGTTCACTTTTTCTTGAATCTGGAAATACATGGCAATGCTCTAACAGAGTTTCACAGAATATTCCACACCACTGCTCCTGAACAACGGAATGCTCTTTCATAAATCGGGATTTTGGTCTTGTCACATACAGACTATGCTCACAGGCAGCAGACCTCAACTTAACAGAGAGTGTATCGTTTTCATATACAAACTTATCCTGCATGTACAGGGGTGCCATTTTGTTCAAGGATTTACACAAAAGTAACATAGCACGACACTTGATTCTCTCATCAAGAGTTAACCAATTCAATTTCTGTAGAGCTTGTCTGTAGCTCAGCCACTGACCTTGCCCGTTCAATACCAAAAGGGCAGCACTATTATGCCGTCTTTGGATCTCGGGGAAAATAATGGTCCTCTGGCCCCATTACCTCAGCAAAGGATCTGGTCCATCCATGGCATGAAAGGGTTAAATCCTGTTTGTGTCCGTGCTGTACAGTGTACCTTTCTCCAGATCAATAGATTCGTTGCTGTTCAGCTCTCGTCTGATCCATCAATAGCATGATAGTGTTAACCCCCCAGTCTTACCTTTTGAAACGTTACAAGTTACAGTCACAAGGTCTGTGTGTAATTAGACCCAAAGGGTGCAGTTTATATCTGTTTAATCCATTTTTCCTTGGGTCCATGGACACTAGACTTTCCAACCTGCTCATCTATAACATGAATGAGTTAACCCTTTTCTGCTCATATCACTCAAAAGTGCCCAGATATAAATGCCTGTTTTGATTTAGTGTTTTTACTTAACTCTTTCAGTGCCAATCATGTCTAAAGTCGATCTACTTATGTCAAACTAGTCTCAATAACCATTACGATCCCAGTTTCATATTCTTCGTAAAAAGACCTTTCATTCAAGTACCAGTATGCCTATATTTCCAGAAAGAATATCCCAGGTCAACAGCTTTTCTCAGCACGCATTGGCTGCAATGCTGTTGACTCAGTCAAAATTTGGCACTTAAAGAGTTAAATTCCATGTTGATGGAAATTTTTTTTGTTAAGAACTGGAGATAGGATTTATCATGATGGCATGCCCCAGGGCAATAACGTTTGTTTGTCTGTTTTTTTTGTTTTTTTGTTTTTTTTTTTTTTTGGGGGGGGGGGCAGGTGCCGGATATGTGCAATGCAGCTGCCATATATGCCAAGGAAAGCAATTGTCTGTTTTATTCTGACAAGAAAGGGTTAAATAATATGTCTGTGACGCATCTCTATTCAGAACATTGATACCTCATTGGCCTAATGTGATCCATCTAGCACTATACGAATGCGAAGTCATGTCAAAATCATGTAGTACCTTTTCTTGGGCCCAGGGATTGTCAGCCACCCAGCCCTGTCTAATGTGTCCATATTTTGTAAAGGTTCACGTCTTCCAGTTCATGGTGACACCGGTGCCTCCATTCATTTTCACTGTCATCTGCTTAGTCTTTTTACACAAATGTTTCACTAATTTTTAATTAAAAAAACATTCTGAATGTGAATTGTACAATAGACATATCAGATTAACACACAGGTAGGTTAAGATGATGATGATGATGAGGAGGAGGAGGAGGAGGAGGAGGAGGAGGAGGAGGAGGAGGAGGAGGAGGCGGAGGAGGATAGAAAAACTTTGCAAAAATGCTGTTAGTGGCCCACCTAAATCAAGGAAAGTTATTGGCTTAATCTTATTTTCAATGAAAAAGCCCAAGCGAGACCAGCAACAGAAAATTTGATATTTGAGAAACAGTCTGACTGGTTTCGTATCAAATGATTCTCGTCAGTGGGGGTCTAGGTTAATCCTATTCCGGCCTAGTTAGCAATGTTCACGAGACCACTCCATTCCAGAGTCCATAAATTTCCAATTTTCCTTAACTCTTTCAGTGCCAAGTTTTGACTGAGACAGACACTTTGGGCACGATGTGCTCTGAGGAAAGCTGTTGACCTGGCCCACTGTTATGGTTATAACCGTAAAGGTTAACCCTTTGACAACCAATATGAATCTGCTATTTTTCTGCCAATTCAGAGTACACTGACTTTTGTCAAACTCAGTAATGAAAGGGTCAGTGTAATTCCTCCATGTCATGGAGTCAAATCATGTCTGGTTGATGCATCTTTCTTCAGATCCACAAATCCTCCGTTGTACAGCGCGATCCACTATCGGTGTTTACCACCTGCTCTGAAGAAACAGTTCCCGACAGACTCTCAACCTCTCATCATAACATTTCCATGATTTCATCCGCTTCAGGAGAAATTTATCACTTTGTGGAAGAGGTCTGTTCCTGAGATGGCCTCAACATAGTATCAATTATTCTGAGTATGGGATCGAAGCGTGACCATTAAAGTTACATGTCAGGCATTTCCGCTCACTGTCGTAACTTCTGATCTGCACGTTATTTCATAGCGAGTTAACTAAACCACCATGCTTTTAAGACATTTCTGGGAAGATTGTGTGCACTTTCCATCATGCCACAAGTTTACAATTGGACCAAATTGAAGCCTCGTCTGATGAAGGGGGCTAGGACAGCCACACAGATCTGCTGAGATGGCGATTTGGCCACCACTTTAAAGATGTGCATTGACGCAGAATAAACCTCTAATTTTACTTCACAATCGGAAACCCATTATTAAAGATGAAGGTCCAAAACACATGGTGGCACACCAATACTCAAAATGCTGCCACATTAATCATTTAACGTCTATGCACGGAAACTAACCAATATCGTAATAGCCTAGTGGTAGCCACAATTTGTGAAATGTATTTTGGGAATTTATACTTTTCTGAGGGTGTTCTCTGCAAACTAAATCTCTGATGTCCATTAGACCTGTATGAAACCTGAGTTAGTTCCTGCTGATTAAAGAACAGGCAGGCAATATGCTTTCAGACAACCCTCAATTTGAGGCTGTCCCTTAACCCTTGTTTGCCTCCCAGGCAGACCAAGCTCTGCCTTACCTGCATTTCACTTCATCTTCCCCCGCACTACACGTTTTCGATCACAGTCTAGCCAATCAAACTGCACTGACACCCTTCTCAAATCCAGACTGATGAATCAACTAGGAAGTTGATCAATATCCCCTTGGCTGTGGGCAGCATGTGTGACCTGTTGCATTGTAGTCTCTGTTACCATGGCAACCAATGTAGACCAATCAGATATTGAGTCACTTTTTCAGCGCTAAAACAATGATCATATGTAGTAAAAGGGCAGACCTAAGTGGCTTGGAGACAACATGGAATTCCAACCTAGTTTGCATTATGGTACATAATCATACAAAATTTCAACCTCCTAAGTCAAATCCTTGCAGAGTTATCACCTTCACGTCCATTTCAGATGAAATGCCCATGTGACCTTGAAAA
This sequence comes from Hermodice carunculata, assembly GCA_964020975.1. Classification (NCBI taxonomy): domain Eukaryota; kingdom Metazoa; phylum Annelida; class Polychaeta; order Eunicida; family Amphinomidae; genus Hermodice; species Hermodice carunculata. The sequence continues at coordinate 61,385,254 of OZ026626.1, read as the reverse complement.
ATAGGCCAAGGTCACCAATTTGCAATCCCAAGCAAGGTCTTATATAGGAACATATTCACAACAAATTTCAACTTTCCATGTCAAATCTTTCTTGAGTTATCACGTTCCCAAAAAATGTGTTGAAGAAGAAGAAAAAGAAGAAGAAGAAGAAGAAGAAGAAGAAGAAGAAGAAGAAGAAGAAGAAGAACAACAACAACAACAACAACAACAACAACAACAACAACAACAAGCGGAAGAAATGGATGCAACAACAATATGTCCCGCTGTTGCACGGGAAGACATATTTATTTCCAATCGTGAGTGTGTATTAAAATTGATGCACAAACCATGGAAAGAGTTACTAGTACCAAATTTTCAGGTGTGATGATAGATGAGAAACTTACCTGGAAACATCATATCAATTATATAGCATCAAAATTGTCTAAAACAATCAATATGTTTGCAAAAATTTGAGGTGTATTGCCAAAAATTACCCCTAGAAACATATACTACACATCTGTGCATGCTAATTTAACACACTGCAATATCCTGTGGGCCTTAAGCTATCCTACAAAATTAAAAAGATTAGTAATACTGTAAAAGAAGATTGTTTGAATCATAACTTTTTCTCCCCCCCCCATTCCCTCATTTCTCTCTTGTTTAATAAAGTAAAGTACTGTAGTTTTCTAACCTACACGAATATCTAACAAACATTTTTTATGTACAAATACAACAAAGGAATGTTCCCATCAGAATTTTATGGCCGATTTACTTTGTCATCCTCTGTTCATAACTGCAACACAAGGCGAGCTGATCGGTTCCAATTATGATTGCATAAAGAGAATGTGGAGATATTTTCCTTACAACTTCAAAGGGGTAAAGTGTGGAACATATTACCTTAAGAGTTACACAACACACACACACTTTAAATACATTCAGAATATCATTAAAGCAATTTTTCATGAACAAACAGTCGGAAAAAAAGATGCTTGTATTTTGAATTCTCTTTGTTAAATGTACATGACTAACCTTAAATAGAATGAATGCATTGTAAATTTTGTTGCTTTATTTTGTATTAAACGTATAGTACAGCATCACATGCAGTTCATATTAATTGTATAATCTTGAAGGGACTGTGTATGTTTCATTCCTCATCACATTTAGTTTACTCTATACATGTGTTAGTATTGCTGTGTATATTTTGTAACAATAAACAATAATAAATTGATTTTCATTAATGGTGAAATCAGTCCAAAAAAACGACATTTGATAACCAGCCAGTTTGAACCGGAAAGAGTTACGTTGACTCTTAACATCATGGCCCAAGTTGTTGAGCTAGGTTTCATGGATAGAGTTAACTCACTGCAAGACCTCTCTTGTTACATTACCAGCCTTAATGCTCAACCGGACGACAAACTCAGCAGAAAATCTGCCAATATCAGCCCCCCCCCCCCCCCCATTCTCTTATAAGCAGCAGGAAAATTCAAGATATGTAGTACATCTTTACCTGGCAGGTTAAGGCTTCATTTGACATCTACCAACATTTTTGTGCAACAATTTGCACAGAAAGTGTGAGTTGTTACACATACTAGCACTCCAAACCATCCTATACCCATGGCAACAACTTTCTCCCCCTTTACTTCTTCCTTTCTTTTTTCATTTTCAGCAGTGCATAGGTTAAGAAAATTTAGCACTTTTGATCACTATTGTTACATTTTCTCTCATCCAGTTAATCAAAATTCCAAAATTTTACACATGACAAATTATCATTTCACTTGATTCTTCACAACCATTGAATTTCTCACTTCTTTTCCTGATCTTGTAATTATACAACTTTTTTCATGTTATAATAAACAAGCGCTGTATGCCTTGACTCTTTTATCCCTTGGTTGTATTAACAACTGCAAAACTAATAAAACAGTGCTACTGTACACGCAGCCATGTTTCTTTATTCCTACTTTGTGTCTAATATGACATTACCAGGGGGACCAGAAAATATCCAGAGAGGTCTCTTCTCTCCCTGGTACCTCCTTGGAAACACAGGCTGAGCCAAATCATTGGCCAAGCGTTGTGTAAACAATATGTCCAATTAATAAAATCTAGTGTATGAAAGCATATATCATACCATTTCTGATGTTTTGGTAGATTTTCAATATATATTTTTATGGTCTCATATGTCATGGATTGCACCACCCCCCCCCAAAAAAAAAAAAAAAAAGAAAAGAAAAAAAGATGAAGCTACTCTTCTTGTTCACAGACCATCAGGTGCAGAATTCACACCAGTCAATATGGAAGCCAAGTTCATATGTGATCATGCTGATTGAATACTTTGAAGAGGTAGCACACAAAATATATGTGTGGTAATTTATAAGTAAAGGTTTATTTATCAAATAAGTACACTGTAAAATGCAACAGGACTTTCCCATTGTGAGCATAACCTAATAATGTAAACACTCTGCCTTGAAGAATGTGTTGCAGGCAGTCCTGTGGCCTGGAACATGGATCCCGTATATCACCCACGGGTCACTCTGTGGGCATAAATTAATTAGCTCTAAAGGCTGAATGGAAAAATACGTCCAGCAGTACTCCAGAGACTGGCCAGTCAAGATGACCGTCATGATAATGCAACAGACATACAAACTTTGCCATCTTTTTCATTAATGTAACTCTCTGGCTATCTGTCTGTCTGTCTATCTGTCTGTCTGTCTGTCTGTCTCTGTTTCTCTCTCTCTCTCTCTCTCTCTCTCTCTCTCTCTCTCTCTCTCTCACTCACTCACACACTTTCTGTTTTTAAGAAAGACGTTATCATCTGTCTCTGCTTTGATTCATCAGCACAAGATGTGTTCTACTTTCCTGCAATCAATTTTCCCATTCTAGAAAAAGAAAATCTTCTGCCAAAGTATGACATTGTAGATTGATATATGCGTTCTAAAACTGCAAACATCCATCACAACTGTCAGATGTAAACAGCCTTAAACAGATCTAGACTTTGATGATGACAGATCAGAAATTAACCCTTTTATACCCCTCCCCACAAATGGTTGACAGAGAGCAGACATTTCTACAGTCTCCTACTTGATCTCTTTTCAGATAGATAGATAGATAGATAGATAGATAGATATAGATAGATAGAAAGATAGATAGATAGACAGACAGACAGACAGACAGACAGACAGACAGACAGACAGACTGATTGATTGATTGATTGATTGATTGATTGACTGATTTATTTGATTTGATTTTATTTCTTTGTTTTTTACTACTGTGTGAAGTTAAAACCAAAGTGAAATGTCAAAAAATACAACAACTGTAAATCATATTTACTAAGGTAAGAATTGCCTTCCCATTTGCCTTCTTAAAATGGAATTCACTTTTTTTTCTGTTTGTTGCTAATGATACATATTAAATAAGCATAAACTGTTTCAAGCATACCCTCATTTTGCTCTTTGCAAAGCAAAGGATCATGGGAAGCCTATGGCAACCATCACAAAAGTACACGGAGTTTAATGAGCACTGCCCCCTTTCGCATCCCATGATCCTCTGCTGTATGTCACAATAAGCAATACGTCTGTATCCATGCATTTATTGTTAAAGTAGGTCTATTGCAAAGCTCTAAGGGCGACCTACCTGTAAAGGCTGTAAACACTGTAAAGACAGTAAACACTGTAAAGGCTGTAAATGCTGTAAAGGCCTCACATTCCCCATTGACTCAGTAAAACCATTTTCTCTTCTGACAACACACAGATCTGGAATGACATGACTCCCTGCTCAGTCTCCAGCTTGTCTTTATTCAACCCTGACCTGCAATCCTAGTAACAATGAAACTTCAATTGTCAACACAACTTTGCAAATTTAGAGGGAGGTCAATGGGTTTTCCGAACTGTTGTTCTGGACATTTTTATTTTTCATACCTTGCACTGTGTATTTCTTGCGTGCCATTATTTATAAATTTTTCTTATTTTCCGTACCTCGCACTGGGACAAAATCATGACCTGTACCAGCATACAGGGACCTCACTTTCCACCACCTCTTTCATTAGTTTTCTTCTTGGATGAAAAAAAAAAAAAAGATTGTTGAAGTGTACCTGATGCATCCAAAACATGGGTCCATTGCATGCAGATGACTCGAGTCAATAGTTTTTAGTTGGTCCCAACAGTTCACCATGGAATGTTGTAAACTTAGGCCATACATGCATTATTCTTGGTGACATTAAAGAATCTGATGACATTTACAACACTGGACAATTGTCACAATTGTTAAAGGGCAAAACAGGCGGACATCAATTCATCAGGGTCAACTTTACTTATTAATTTTTCAATCTAGTAAGCCGGACGAAATGTTGGTGACACATAATTTTTTGGTCACAGATGGGTTAACACAACTTCTGTCATTTACACATTAAGACATACAAACAGACTTCCCTTCAGCAGGAAACAAAAAAAAAATCAATAGAGGACTTCCATATGCATATCAAGCCTTTAGTGACATCTATTTAATGTACAATAAGCTGGGTTAACCCTTAAACAACCTAAATTTTTACAAATCATCAATTTCTTCTTTTTGAAACGTATATTTATAGGGGTGGGATGGCATGGGGTGTGGTGGCAGGAGGACAGATTCATAACACTGACTTGCCCCAAACATCAGGATACAGTTCCGACACATCAGTGTTTTAAATGCAATAAGGGAGGTCCCACCCATAACTTTCATCCAAAAATTAAACCCACATGCCAGGAGTTTCCTTTGTAAACTCTCCTGGAAAAGGCCAAGAGGAGTTATTCCACATGCCAAGATTTGAAGACGGCATGTAGGCCAAGGGTTAATCCACAGGCTAACGTACATGTATCAAGAACAGCAGATCAGTTAACACCCAACAAGTGTGAACACTCTGCTGGATAAAGTCAATCTTAGTGACAAGGCGTAAGTGTGGGGGTAAATTGAGTTAATCTTGGGATGGTCACATGTATACATCATTATCTTTGTTTGTGGGGACCCCAACTGAGCCAAGTGCACCTTGCTGGGGTACATGCCCACCTGGTTGGAACACTGAAGGCAGGCAGTGTAAAGTATTCATATCATTAACAATACATCACGTCACATTGATAATGGGTATCATGAATTTATACATCACTGGTGTCTGGAAACACTCCCATCACCTTACCTTATATTAACATGTACTCACTGCCAGTGCCATTTCACAGCTACCCACTCTGGCACATATTTTACATTTTTAAAAATGTCCTCTGCATGAAATTTTACACCAAAAAGAAGGAAAAAAAGTAAAAGTACAGTGAAATCTTGGTTTTATGAACTCGATGCATCCTAATCCCAGATCAATAACTTTCTTGGAGATGTTTTCAGGCACATGAGCTGGCTAGAAATATCAACATGAGAATGTGTTGCTGGAAACCTCTTCAGGCATACAAGAGTCACTGTCAATGGATCTACTGCGGTAACACCGAGTTACACAGGATCTATTTGTCTATTTGTCTAGAGCGACCAGGTGACTTCCCCAGTATGAATAAAATATACGCATTTGCTGCTCCATTCAGGTTTGTTTAGTTTCCAGACGAAATTATTTATTTAACTGGACTTTAATTTTGGTAATTTGGTGCCAACAATGACTTGTCAGTATCCGTCATGTCGATCATGACACATGCCCACAATCTACCTGGAGCGGCCAGCTGGTAGCTTAACGTTCTCATCATTTACTCTTGTTTTTTCAGTTCGCCCTTATCCCTTGAAAGGTCGTATCATTGGATTTGGTGAACAGCTCAGTGCCCGAGGCACAGCGAAGAAAGCAGTTGAATACTGGCATGTTATTCTGGCAAGTCTTTCCTGAAACTTTCAGTCAAAATGTTTAGGAAAGAACAATATTTAATCAAATGGATGAAGCAGATGACCTTGAAATTACCGGTCGACATACACTCGTTTTACCCGGAAAGTTTAACTCTGTCTCTATTTACTTTTACCCTTTCTGTCCCAAAAGCCTACTTGACAGTCACCTGCCATTAAAATGTCTTCATCTCCATCTTTTTCCACAACAGTTCAGCCCTTTCATAAAAAGCCTTCTACCCATATTGTGTACTTAAAAAAAAAAAAAAAACCTTTACCAAGCCTGAACAAATGTCCATGATCAAGGTCCATAGTCACAGTACTGAGAACAGATGTTAAAGTAGGTCAGTAGGTCAAGCAGACCATGTGAATGTGTAGTTTTATGTCATCAGAGTCTCTGGTGCCAAATTTGATTTACATCTATCCTACTATATCTCAGATAATAGGGATATGATACCGGCAACAAGAAATTGACACGATGAAAATATCTCAAATGACTACATGGAACAAAATGGAGAAAGACAAGGAAGGAAGGTGGCGAGAAAGAGACAGACAGACAGACACAAAGAAAGAAAGAAAGAAAGAAAGAAAGAAAGAAAGAAAGAAAGAAAGAAAGAAAGAAAGAAAGAAAGAAAGAAAGAAAGAAAGAAAGAAAAAGAAAGAAAGAAAGAAAGCAAGCTACATTTTTCTTTCAAATCACTGATGCCAAAAATTCATCAGAGTCCTTTCATTAGGTATCATTAATTTACCGATGGAAGATGTATCGCATTTCATTTATACTCAAAAGCATCATCATCATCATTGTTTGGATACAAATATACATGTACTTTCCTCTCTTGCTCCCCATTCATGTAACGTTCACATCCACTCGAAAACAATGTTTTTACTGGCTACAATGAATATCACTCTGCCTTCTATCCTGGATATTTGCTACCGATAGTATTCCTTACAAAGCCACAGAGAAACATGAACAAATTGTACAGC
>OZ026626.1:61344139-61378256 GCA_964020975.1 Hermodice carunculata | reverse complement strand
ACAATTTGGTGAATTTCTAGAAAGAACTACGCAGTGCACTTTACACAGAGGTCAGTGGCATTTAGGGATCAAATGACTGTTATTATTACTACCTGTATACAAATACAGATCAGATATATCAAATTTGAAATCTGCTGCAACATTATACATACAACCACCATTATGTTACACTACCCCATTCATGTCTATTCTGCACATGTGGGATGATTCTGTTCTAACGATATTACTCTACAAAGGCTTCTGTTTCACCAGTACTTCCATGTCAAACTGTGGTCTGCACACAACTGTTCATACATGTACTGCACTGAGGGGAGCTCCTACAATGGTGGTAGTGCCTCTTGCAGTCAAACAGTCCATCCTTAATTCTTTGGTTACATGATTTCTGTGTCATAACTTGTCACAATTTTCAAAAATGATATAACAGCAGAGTATCTGGCAAACAGTTGCAACTTTGACATAATAAAATTAGTCACAATTTTTGATACAATTGTGACAGCTAAGTATCTGTGACACAGTTACAACTTTGTTGCAGTGTGAATTGTCACAAGTTTTGTTGTTTTCTCAGATTTTTCATGTGTGATAACAAAGTGTCTGTCGTAAATACATTTATAGCTAAGTTGCAATATGATTGTGACAACTTTCGATAGGCTTTATAATTGGTAAGGTTAGTGTTCCCAGGCAAAACACCACCTCCTGCTGAACTAAATCATGTGCCAACAGTGGACAATCAGCAGCCAATCAGTGAAGCTAGATTTATTTACCCACCAGGTGGCTCCTCTTGTAAAGACCTAGATACCAAGCCTAAGTTACCAGTGGTGCCATCTACTGCACACATCCTTCTGGAATGATATTTTGTGGTTACCCTTTTGATTTGCTGATCGCCCAACCCTTGAAATCTACCCATGACCCAAGCCTTAACAGAGACACCAATGACAGATGCAGTGTGACCTCACAAGTCATTACACTGAACTACAATGTGCAATTTGCTGGGAGAACTGATCTGAAATCTCTCTTCAGCACAAAAGCTGCTCACAATCTGCCCTATGGACAGTCAAAATGTCAGACAGCTACTATATACACACCGTAAAACATTTCCTAAAATAAAACTTTCCTCATTTAAAAAAAAATAATGTATGTTTAAATGAACAGCAACCTGATAAGATATCATACGTGCACAAGAAAACATGCCACCTGACAATTTTTATGGAAACAGATCAACTTACAGACAGATCATGACAGTGATAATTATCAATATCGGCTAAATTTAATATTCATCGTGTTTCATGTACTGTTCTTTAATTTACTCTCTAAACTGGAAGAACCCAGACGACTGTTTGCATACCTGCCACAAGAACATGGAATTGAATGCAGGGGGCAAACATATCCATTTCCTATTTCTATTCTTATTGTGTACATTTTTAAAAGTCAAATATGCTGTGCCTGATTGGCACACGTTCTGACAGCTGCACATCTTTGTCTGTGGATTAATGGCCCATCAGCACTGTAGCATAGGCATATATGAGAAAATGATGAAGATTAATAATGATGGATAGCAGTGATGATAAAGATAATGAAAATGACAGAGCTCTGACTGGAATGATAATCCTGATGCAGGGGCTGATCCAGGAATTTAAAAGGAGACTTCAGTGGGTGAAATATTACTTTGTTTTATTGGGGGAGTGGGGCAGAGAGGGGGAGGGTGGGGGTTGGGGACCCTTCCCCAGGAAAGTTTGGAAAAGCATAGGTTTAGAATTATAGATTTCAATTCATTTTCAGCACTAAATGGAGGAAATATGTCAAGGAGAAAAGAAAAGTAAATGCGTAAAAAAAAAAAAAGCAATGTAAAAAAAAATATGGGCCAGAATAGATGATCCACAGCCCCTTAACCCCTTAACCCCTTCTCCCCCTCTGAATCAGCCTGTGATGATGGTAACAATATTATCATGATGACACTGACAGTGTCAATGGTGGTGGTGGTGGTGGTGGTGGTGGTGGTGGTGGTGGTGGTGATGATGATGATGATGATGATGATGATGATGATGATGATGATGATGATGATGATGATGATGATGATGATGATGATGATGATGATGATGATGATGATGATGATAAAATCATCAGATGCACAGGAAACCAAACAGACTGTGTAAAGATAACACTTATTATACGGACTCACTGATGACCAAAATAATCACAGCAATGACCCTGGCTCTTAAAAACAACAAACAAACAAAAACAAAAAAAACCCTGCACCAAGAGACATGAAGATTTGAAGCAGTCAGCCTCTCATTGATACAGTTTACTGTGAGGCAGGTTTGTACTACACATGCCCTGCACGGCACCGCGTGGAGCCTGCCCACCATCCAGAATACATAGAGACAGGTCTAGATCTGCCTGACGCATGCTTCACCTGCCAGCATGCATAGCACATCAACAAATTCTGCCGGTCCAACATTTCGACAAACTTGGCCCATGGGTTTGATGAACCGTCATGAAGCAAGTTAGAACCAATGGTGGTACTTCCATCACTGGGACTGGGTATTTTTAACTCATCTTTTTTTCTGTACAATTTCATTGGAGGTTTACACCTGTCTCAATCATGACTGGAGTTCAGCCGTAATGTGAATGTCTCCAAGCTCACCATAGAATGGCACAAAATCTGAATTGTTTTTCATGCCGAACTGGTCTTCTGGAGACCCCAAGCAAAATCAAAGGTCTTAAAAACATAATAGGCTTTTGGCATGACGTCCTGTGTTATGTCAGTTGAGGCATGATGGGTCACTTTTAAAGGTTATGTCATCTTTGTGAGTAACATTTACACACGGAAATTGCTTTTTCATCAACTGGCACAGACTACGCTTCCCAGCCCAGGCTACAGTAGATAACCTGCAACCATTAGCGGCGGGTTTAAGGTCTGCCATTCAGGCAACTGTCTGAAGACCTATACCAGTAAGCAAAAGCCCCCACGCTTATTTTTTTTTTCACCAAAAAATGCATACCATTTGCAGCATGTACAGAACAACATAATATACAACTGAGCACGGTGAAATGTCAGCACGTTCTGTACAAGTAGCGAGTCTTGTTAAGCCAAGATACCAGGCATTTATGAAACGAAACAAGTACGTGTACGCAGTTTGATGAAGTGAGTTAGTTGTCCATCTCAAAACGGGTACATGAGGTCAGAAAACATCTGTTGAACTATCCCTAACTTTACCTAGTACCTTTACAAAACTGCGTGGGAAAAAATCTCCAATTGGGAATGGCAAAAAGTCAGTTGATGCAAATGATCCATGGAATCAAGATCACATCAGTCATTGTGAGGTCACAGTTGTGTTTTCTCATTACCTGTCCCTTGTAATTCAAAGCCAAATAACTTGACAACTAATGCAGACTGGAAATATCAAGTTCATACCTGAAAATTCAGGCGTACAGCCGAAATGTCCACACATTGTAGCCTTTTAATTCTGTGAGCCTTTAAACTGAAACTTTTAAGCAATCACTGTAGTCAACAGAGGCTTTGCCATGGCAGACCAATGCACCTGGTATGCACTTTCAATACACCATACCTGTTCCAGGGAAGTACACTCCACAATAGCCTTGCATTTGAAGCTCCCTGGAATCTTCCCTGTGATAAAGCCAGGGGAGCTACAAGTAGCTCACTTGTGATTTTGCTCATAGTAAGCAATTTAGACTCCTTGCTCATAGCAAAGCCTACATCATTCTGTTGCAATGTACTCATGGTGGAATGTCCCATTGTGTCTAGCCTAGCCTCAATACACATGCAATGTTTGTGTATTGAGCCAAATACACATGTACACAAGCCATGTTTGAGCACTCAGCCAAGTCCAAACAAAACATTGCTATGATGTACATGTACTGTAAATTGCTTTATTTTTGCGTGTACAAATTTTCGCGGTTTTTGTATTTTTTGACATTTTACCATAGTTTTGATTGAACTGTTTTGGACATAATTCCCATTCACATAATATTAAAACACTATTTCACTGTTTTGTGCCATCAGCTAAATAAGTGAAAATAAGAGTACACTGAAACTAAAGCAATTTACAGTATTATACAAACAATCTACACTTCCACGTCTAACAAATCCACAAAGGGACAGAAAAACTATAAAAAAAAAACAACACAAAAACAAAACAAAAACCAGCTCCCTACACTTTTCCAAGCCCTTAAATGGGTGTCCAGGAGTATCACAGATTCCCGCCTAGCATTGTAAAGAGACACAGTGGGGGGGGGGGGGGCTCACATTTTCACCTCCAGATAAATGAATCCATTTAGTGTTGTCTGTTGCTCCTTTGGGCTATAACATGGCTCCACAATAAAAATGGATATTAGGACAGTTGAACAAGCAGGCATACAACAAAACCATATACAGTAACCTTGCTATGTGAAAATATTGTATACAAGCTTAACCACACTGAGATAGATAAAATTACTGGGAAAATGCTTAACCCATTGACATTGTTGAGTGCCAAATCAGGAAGATTTTACCTGACATTTTTGACCATCTTACACATCAGAAAACAGCACAAGTCATTTCCAGCACAGAATTATGGCACAGTAAGACCTATTCTGCACATATTTTTTTTAAATAACTTTGCAGAAAATCTGTCCGTTTCAAATTCTTGTACAAAAACATCAACATAAAACCTGCAGACCTGAATTACGTTCTGGTCATTAATGAGTTAATGTAATATTTATGAGGATGGTGTCTCCTGGGCTATGCTGTACCTCATATAGCCTGGTCTTATGTAATAGCTTGTATAGGGATATACTGATAGGCGTAACTTGCTCATTACACCTCCATTCAGAGCTGTTCACATTCCCTCAGGTACACTGGCTTGCAGCCACTCTGACCAGTCTGCCGTCCTGTCTAATACCGTCCAATAATCGGTCTGATTAATAACCACTCATTTCTGCCAGGGGAGAATGGATATCACACCTAAAGACAGTGGCTAGTGATAGCAGTAAACGGTCACTCGATCACAGTTCATTTCATATTGTTTTGTTTCAAAGTTTTAACTGTATATGATATGCAGGCACCTGGTATCTCCACATTGTTAAAATTTAAAAATAATATAAAATAAAATAATACAAGATAAAATTAAAAAAATATATATGAACATTTATTTATTCTATTTTACTTACTTACTTTCTTCTTATTTTTTTTTTTACTCAAACCCAAACTTAAACATCATTGGGTTTAAAAAACACAAACAGATTTTAAAACAGAAGTTAATATAATCTTGTCTTACAGAGCAGTAATCTAAGGCAGTCATTTTGAAGAATTTAGAAGAACATGTATTATGTATGAACAGTCTACAAGGCCTTGATTATTGCACAACAAAAGTTTGGGTCAGGTAAACACTTTCAAATGTCTGTTATCAATAAAATCAACAAGTTTGAATTTTTACATAACATTTTATAAAAAATTTTGATATGGAAAAAAATGTCCTGAATAGGATTTGAAACAAAAAATACATATCTTAAAGTCTGCCAAACAATCAATCAATAAACCCTGCAACTTCTTAATAAAAAATGCCTATCTCTGACAAGAATATGCAACTTTTTTTCCCAAGCAAGTGTCTGGAATTGCACTTTAAATCCTTTCACATGCCCCAAAAGAGCATTTCAAATATGGTAGGCCTATTTGATTCATGTCCCAAACAGATTTTATGGAAGTTATATCCTACAGAATCTCAACATTTCACAGCCAATCAATTTCATCCAATACTTCAATTACGAATGAATGTGACTCAAAATTTCCCCAATTTTGGGATGATTTTACAATTTAAAAAGCATTGGGTTGCCAGGACCAAGATCCAATTATGCCTGACATTCATTGGGCATGTTCTGTTCATTCAATATCGAGTCAAATAAATTGATTCAATAAACAGAGTACTCTTTTTCTCAAAAATTACAGTTGGCTGAATACTGCTTGTGTGGGTCCAAATTACCTCTTGGTCTCTCACATAATGGTAGTACAAATGAGCTATAATTAAGGGCCAAACCTAATTAACCCTATTAACGAGCATGATATATCACTTTCAGCAGCTGATATATTGGTTGCCTTTGGCCAACTGACCATTTGAACAGCCAGATCTGATCCTCTCAGTAGCCATCCTATCACCTTTAACATGGCCACACCTTTCAAACGCAGAAATTTGCAGAGATTCCAGGGTAGCTTCTCGACATAAAACATGCAATTTGTCTATGGTCCTAGTTTTTCTGCAAACTGATGAGCATTGATTTTTCTTTGAGAGTATTTCTAAGGTTGTTAGATTTAATCTCGGGTTATCTTTCCACACTGGTGGATTCATTGAGTGCACAAGATCCTTGGTTATGTTGGGGGCTGATTCTTTGACAAAGCGGAAGGAAGAGCCTGGATACTGGGCTTCCAGCTAATCCCACAAACCCTCTATCTATCCTCCTGAAACCCCTCTATCTATCCTCCTGAAACCCTCTATATATCCTCCTTAAAGCCTCTATCTATCCTCCTGAAACCCTCTATCTATCCTCCTGAAACTCTCGATCTATCCTCCTGAAACCCTTGATCGATCCTCCTGAAACTCTCAGTCTATCCTCCTGAAACCCTTGATCTATCCTCCTGAAACCCTCGATCGATCCTCCTGAAACCCTCAATCTATCCTCCTGAAACCCTTGATCTGTCCTCCTGAAACTCCCATCTGTCCTCATGAAACCTCCTGTCTGTCCATCTGAAACCCTCTATCTCCCCTCCTGAAACCCTTGATCTATCCTCCTGAAACCCTCGATCTATCCTCCTGAAACCCTCGATCTATCCTCCTGAAACCCTCTATCTATCCTTCTGAAACCCTCTATCTATCCTCCTGAAACCCTCCATCTATCCTCCTGAAACCCTCAATCTATCCTCCTGAAACCCTCTATCTATCCTCCTGACACCCTCCATCTATCCTCCTGAAACCCTCAATCCATCCTCCTGAAACTTCACCGCCTACTTTGTTACCCTGGCAATGAAGTTAATTCCTTCCTGTAAGTAACATAGTTGACTTAGTTAACACTAATTACACAATTTCTTTTTTGAATATGAAGTTGAGTGAGAATTGTATATCTAAATTTTTCATAAAAAGAACTTTTTTCAAAGTTCCCAAGTTTGTGTGTTTTGGATCACCCAACAAGTTAATGCTCCATGTGTATCATGGGAAATTTGAGCATGGCTCACCAGGCAATGTAATTATACTTATACTGTACAAAAAAGTCTCCCCCCCTTAATTTTTTTGTACAGTATATGTAAATAGCAGACTGCACCTTCTACTGTGTGTTGTATGCAATGGGTTAAGAGCATCTCAAAAAAATTACACCAAAACAAAAAACTGATGAAGGGTATGCCCATTTCATGGTATCCTCTGATTCTTCAATTTAAAATTATTGGCAGCTTCATGTCAACCAGTTTCAGTAATGAAGTGCCTTCCTCCCAATCCAAAGCTATTTTCACCTCTGTCGTATTTATTCCAGATACTTACCACTCCCTATAGATACACAAGTTGCCCAGTTTGATGTCAAACGGACAACTACATACATAATAGAGAGTCTCCTTGACTGCATTTTGCCTAGCATTATCATTAAATTTTCACGATGCATTTGTCTGTCCAGAAAGCCATTGAACATAAAACTTCATTAATTTTTAACTAAAAAAAGCCTGGTTCGTCAAATTCATCCGTGTAAGTGGTAATGACTGAATCTTTTAATATTAAAAATTTAGTAGCACATACATGAATAATTGATACATCAACCTTAACCTGGCTACCTCAGCTAGCTTACCATATTTTCTGTAATTGGCACCTGAGGCATACAGAAAATTAATGTCTGTAAGAGTTGTACTTGTTGGCCTACATTTTGAACAAATACTGTGAAACCTCATTATAACGACACCATTTGTTCTCTGCAAAATGTGTCAAACATCTGAAAATGTCAGATAAATGAGTCAAATTGCACTGTAAGTCCCTCACAGCTATATGTGGGAAGTACAAACTTTCCCGAATACTCTGGAAGCCTCCTGGGTAATCAGGCAGAGGTGGCGCCACTGTCTGTTTGCTGGAGCAAGAGGACGCAAATTCTAATTTGGGGTGACAGTCGATTCAACTTTGTTTGAAACAGGTCATATTAGCAATACAAGTGAATTGCTATTGTAAGTCATCAGTGGGAACTTGTTAAGTTTCGCGTTTTGTAGCCTTAATATTCCCATAACACCCTAATAATCAGACTGTGACACATACTTTCCATGAAAATTTTACTGATTATTTGTTTAATTTTTTTCAGATAATTCACATGGGTTTCACTAAAAATTTTCTAGCAAATTAACGATCGATAGCTCAGGTGTAGGTAGACAGTTTGACGAAGACAAATTGTATACTGCAAACATTAATTTCCTCTGTCTCTGTAACAGACAAAAAGAGACCATCAATTGTTCACGGATGACATTGGCCATACAGCCATTCATTTCGAAATGATGCAGTTAGTTGGTGGTAACACAACGATAAATTTCCCCTTTGTGCGAAATAAGCGGCACTGCATGACATCTGTTTGATCTACCGCGTATCTTTTGGTGACTACATGTGCAATGTTGATTTAAAACACTGCCTTATATCTCTTTTAAGCTTTGTTGCTCGTAACCATGGAGCGGCTCCAGGGAAACACTAAATGCAATCCTTCAAAATCATAGCGAAAAGGTGGAAACCGTCCCTACAGCTATTTAACTCTTGCTGTATTCAATTGATAAAGTGGCAACTTTTAACACATTATGGCTGCCCTGCGTGGTGGAGTATAAATAAAAAGTTGTTAACCCACACACAAGATGCACTGGTAGCCCCTCCAAAACACCTTATTCCTAAAATCTCCAAGTTTTGCAGCAAAATAGTACACGAGCGACTATTTTAGAAGCCATAGGGCTGGTTTTGAAGGCAAAGGGTCACAGTCTGAATTTACTGCTCATATTGTCACCCATAGTAAATGGATGGGACAACAGTTTTAGTTGATCTACAGGGATCTTGTGTCTGGGTTTGCTAAATCTTTACTATCACGTACAACGATATAGGCAAATGTACCGTCTTCCTGTGGTCGGCACCGAAGTGTTTGCTTCACAAATGCATCCCGACCCTGGGAATTATATGATCTGTTTATCAATGCCACACTCTGCATACAGCAGACATTCCCTGTGTCCTTAGCTAAGTTGTAAATAATATATCTCACTTCCCATGTCAAGCGGCAGGTACATGTGCATTAAGTTCTCACTTTCTAATATTTAAGAATTTTTGTAGCCTGTATTCTCACACTGAGTTGGCTTGAAGTTGGAGACGATGCATATCACTTGCCAGGTATGTATTTACCTGTGTTGTGTCACCTGTGGTGAAGTGCTTCACTTTTTAATAGCATGAGATATTCCCATATGAGTTAGTTAGTTAGTGAGAGACAGAGACAGACAGACAGACAGACAGACATACAGACAGACAGAGAGAGAGAGAGAGAGAGGGAGGGAGGGAGGGAGGGAGGGAGGGAGAGAGAGCGATGGCAGTTTTTTTCTTTCTTTTTTGTTAAATAAAATCTCTTTCTCAAGCCCTAACTTTAACTCTTTCAGTGCCAAGATTTGAACTAGGTCAACGGTTTTCCCAGCATGCTCAGGGCAGCTGTTGATCTGGAGTATTATGCTGTGGAACTATAGTCATGCTGGCACTTGAATGAAAGGTCTTTTCACAAGGAATATGAATCTAGCATTCTTACTATAAGTGACAGCAGTAGATCTAAAGTAACTTGCCTTGAGTCACATTTGGCCTTGGAAGAGTTTGCAGGCCATCGTTTCTTCAAAGTATATATAGATTCTGTATTTCTAGTGTTATTTGGCCTGTCCTGACAGACCACTGACTTAAAACAGTTTGTTTGTGATTAAAAATATAAAAGATAATCCCTCGTCAAAGATTAAGCATATTTAAATTACACCAATAGTAGTCTTCTAGAGAAGATTATTGTGCTGTTATACAGCAGAAAAGGTTTTCCTGCATGGGAGATCACAGCGGCATATTGCAAGAAGGATTGTCTCTCAGGAAAGCTTATTAGACCGTTATACTGCAAGAAGAAAAGTCTCTCAGAAAAGATTATGTTATGCTGCATGGAGGATAGTCTCTCAAGGCATATTATAGCAACTGTATACTGCAAGAATGTTATTCTCTCAGGGCAGATTATACAGACTGTATGTACTGCAAGAATGATAGTCTCTCATGGTATTTTATACACACTGTATACTGCAAGAATGATATTCTCTCAGGGCAGATTTTCAGACTGTATATACTGCAAGAATGATATTTCTCAAGGCCAATTATACAGACTGTACACTGTAAGAATGACAGTCTCACAGCAGATTATACAGAGCGTATACTAAAAGAATGATAGTTTCTCAAGGTATATTATACAGCCTGTATACTAAAAGAATGGTAGTCTCTCAAGGTATATTATACAGCCTGTATACTAAAAGAATGATAGTCTCTCAAGGTATATTATACAGCCTGCATGCTAAAAGAATGATTTTCTCTTAGGGTAGATTATACAGACTGTAAAGTTCAAGAATGGTAGTCTCTCAAGACAAATTTACAGTCAGTCTGTCAAAATCTGAGCTTGCTTCAAGGAACAAAAACAAACTGAAAAAGGTAATAATGTCCTGAAAATAAAAATTATTGTAATATCTGAGTATATTGATGCATACATGTCATAATAAATTTTTAAAATGTTTGTTTTATGCACTCATAACATACTTTTGCTGATAGAAAGACAAGTGCAGATGAAAGTAGATACAAAATGTCTGACTGGCTTGTCCCCACCCGGACTCCTCAGAGGTCAGCTCAGTGCACTTTAGGCATCAATGTGGCCAAGGCACGCCAAGGATAGCTGTTGACCTGGACTGTTCTATTCTACAGTGCCGGCAGGAATTCTTGCACCATCTCCTTTGGTGACCCCTGCGTGTGGTCCTCCTTGGGTACATATTGTACAAGGGACTCCTGCAGAGAACACTCTTAGGAAGTTTGATGTTAGTTACTCAGTGTGCTTTCTGAACCAAGGTGCTGTGGCCCCCTTTGGCCCTAAGCTGGTTATGGTGTTAGAGTTTTAATTTTTACTACATTATGAAAAGTGGAACCTGCAAGTGGCTCCACTGGTGACCCTCCCCCCCCCCCCCCCCCCCCCCCCGAGTTTTGGAGCAAGACTTTCTGGCAGCACTGTATGCACCTACAAGCATGCTGGCATGTGAATAAAAGGTCTTTTTTACAAGGATCATGTTATCCTGCCCTTCATAAGCCTGACACATCTAACGCAGCATTCGGTTTCTGTTGGATCATAGAGAGTTGGGACAGAGACCAACTCCCTGTAACTTGTAAACATAAACATTTATGTTTACCCTGGGTTGAACAGAACTCACTTGCCTCTGATAAGTCAAATTATGGATGAAAATGATCAGGCATTTTGGCACATTGTAAACCTACTTTCACCAACACTCACCTCATCTTTCTTTTCTTTTTCACAAAGAACGTAAATCTAGTGCTCTTATTATAATTCACAGCAGGTCATTTTATGTAGTTCAACTTAAGTGGCAATTGGCACTGGCTAAAAGAGTTAACCTAGAAGAAGAAGTGGAATGAGGGAGGTTGATTTCCTGTGCTGTTTCCGTTCATTTTCATGTTCTACCCTCCCACGTCCACAAATACGGGACCTCAAATCTGTAACGACACATACCTGTAGAACATTTTATAACACATATTACACAGAAACGGCATTGCCTTTCAACCTCTTCTACTTAATCATGCTACCGTGCCACAAATACATGTCCCTCACTACCACATTTTTTCCCAGTGGCTTTTCCAATGAACATTCTGTGACCCTGTCCCGTGTGAAAATTAATGAAGCAGGATGAAAGCTGCTGAGAATATAATATTACAAGCGATACTCAGATCAGAATCGTCTAAGGGTTGCTGCGAAATGGGAAAAAGCCCTGACGTATCCCTGTAGAATGTTGCACTGAAACGGTTTTGGAATGTGAACACCAAAAATTTATCATACGCCATTTCTCCATTTCCAAGTAGCATACACTTCTCTGATCACTTTATAGCACACCAGAAAGTAATTTCTCCAGCATGTGATGAAATTTTCAAGCAATTTTGGACTACTGCCTAACGGGAGCCTGCACACAAAAGATTCTCATTGCATAAATCAAGTACAGCATGCGATGAACACCAAGGAACAGTGTAGACTTTTCCCTATCCCTGAGTCCTGATAAACGTATACAGATCCACAGATTTCATAAATCATTCAAATACATTAGGAAATGAGTCAATGCTACCGTGCATAAAACATTGAGAAGTAACATCATGTCCATAGTCAAGAATACTCGGTCAGCGATGAAACGTTCACGGGTATGCTTTCAACGGATGAGGCTCTTAATGGCATTCATTGATTTTAATAAACACATGTCATGTATAGGGACCTCCACCATGTGTATGCTACCAATGTGTTTGTTGTGCTCTGGCACTGAATGGTGCTTGACTCTCTATCAACTGAGAAAGATCGAGCAAACAACTCTATGAGAAACATGATTTCAGTAAATAGTTCTATAGTGAAACCCGGGTTGACAAACCAGCGCCTTGATAGTCCGTAGATCTGAAATTTTCATAGTTTTGGGGATAGTAATCTGTCAAAAGACAACCTCAAAATGTGACTTCCCACATTAATGTCTTAAAACACTACATTTAAATCTGACTTAGATAACCACAGTCTTTACAGGCCAGGCAAAAATATGATCTGCGATGCCACTTTTTTCACAAACCATCTAGCAATCTGACCTAGGACATTGCTGTCAAGATAGACCCTGACTTAGCATTTTATTGTCAAGATAGACCCTGCCTTAGAACCTTATTGTCAAAATACATTGTGGACCTTGACTTAGGACACTAGTTGCTGCCAAGACAGACCCTGACTTAGGACACTGCTCTCAAGATAGACCCTGACTTAGGACACTGCTCTCAAGATAGACCCTGACTTAGGACACTGCTCTCAAGATAGAGCTTGAGTTAGGACACTGCTCTCAAGATAGACCCTGACTTAGGACACTGCTCTCAATATAGACCCTGACTTAGCACACTGCTCTCAAGATAGATCTTGACTTAGGACACTGACTTGGGACACTGCTCTAAAAATAGACCCTGACTTAGGACACTGCTCTCAAGATGGACTCTGACTCAAGACACCAGCTGCTCTCAAGATAGACCCTGACTTAAGACATTACTATCAAGGTAGACTATGACCCAGGACAAGGATCTTGAGATAGATCATGTCAAAATGTTACTTTATTTGGGCATTGATGTCTGAATAGTTTCAAAACCCAACTTAGAACACCAATGCTTAGATAAACCATATCCTATTGTATTTGGGAATTAAGTTTACTTTGACAACACACTATCGCCTTATACATGTACTCCCAGCACCACTGTCTTAGCATACCACATCAAAACATTATTCTCCCAATAGACCACTTCAAAATCTGATTGAGAACACTAACTGTTTGACAAATTGTGTCACAATCCAACTTGGGATACCACATCTCAACAGACCATCACACAATTTAGGATATTAGTGTCCAAAATATTATCTAAATCTGACTTAACTGGGACACCACTTTTCAATTGATCACATCACAATTTTGGAGCATCAATGTCCCAATAGTTAATATCAAATTATGACTTGAGATATCACTTTTCAATCGACCAGCTCACAATTTGGGACATCACCCTCTCAAAAGATAATACCAAAATCTGACTTGGCCACCACGTTTCAACAGACCATTTCATAACCTGATGCCTTATCACTGCGCCAAAAGACTTTCTTAAAACATGTCTTGCATTTCCTGAACAAAATGTCTGCAAACTTTCTCTAACTTTTCTTCGTTTAAAGGCAAGTGCTCACAAGAGGACAGGCATAACAAAACTGTCTTTAAAGACCACCTTGAAGAATTATTACCTAATGTTAGAAACAAAATTTCCAAGATTTCTGAATAGTTTTGATGCTATAAATCCTCGGACATAAGCTACCTGTGATCAGAATCCACGTGTCTGTTTAACGGTTCTGTCAAAACAGATTTCACCATACATGACAAGCGCATTTACAGTAAAACTTCCCTGTACCGAACATCCTTGGGACTGGAAAAAAGTGTTCTGTATAGGGAGGTTTGCTTACATTGGAAGTATATATTTGGGGCTGGGAAATGGTATTCAGTATAGAGAGGTGTTTGGTTAGAGAGATTTTACTGTACCTTCAAATCATCAAGTTTACCTTCAAATTAAAATGAGATCTGAGGGCATTATTATGTGTGCATCAAAAGCCTGATAATAATATACTTTTTTTCTTTTTACAAGCCTGATCAAGGTGTATACTTGCCTGCAATTTTAATGGGCTAATTGAGTAGGATTTCCAGCCATAAATCTTGACTCTCCCACAAACAGTAATGTTCTATACAGCTGCATGTTATTATTGTTACGTCCTACATATACTGTAAAATCAACGTACATAAGACTTTCCCATACAATTATACAATCTATAACAGCACTGCATCTTGGCATTTTCTTTGCCACCCTGCAAAGTATAATTTATGATTACAGACTTTTTTTTCAGCACAGACTTTAGATCTTTCCCTTAATTTGTAATTTGTCTAATGTCTTGATTTTCACATCAACACTTACAGAATCAATTTTTTTAATCACAAAATTTGTCAATTTTGCCGAGATGATGGAATTTGGAATTTTCTGCTCAATAAATTGCAAAAAATTTCTTGGTAAAACAGTCTAGTTTTACAACTGCACACTTGCTATGTACAAGCATGACAAGTGACAGGGAAGACTAATCAATGGCTAAAATTACGCCTACCAAGAACCACCTTAAATATACATTATATGTTGCATACCTGCCTTAAAACATTTTGATTTTAAAGAATTACAAGACCACTTTATTTTCAGCCGCAGTAAACCTACACCAAAGAGACTATTTTCGTCCTCCTTATTATCTCTGTTTGGGGCCCTATCTATCATAAGAACTCCCTCATTTTCTATGATGTACAATATCCTAAATTAGCATTCAAAGAACTGATTACCCTTGTCCATATATGCAGTTATTTTTCCTAAATTAATGTCATACTGCTCCATATGGCTTCAGTTTAATTGCTACTATTTTGTTGTTGTCCAAAGTCCATATGGAAGGTGAAACATCACACGCAAGGCAAAACAAAACCCAATGACCAGCAACACCCACAGCCTCCAAGTCTTCCGGCTCATCGGCAGATCTGGCCCTTTTTTTTTACAAAGTCTCCCACTTTCCCGCTTTTCAGAAAAAGTCTCCTACTTTTTTTGTAAAATTGAGAAAAAAACAGAAAAGAAAAAAATAGCATTATTCCATCAGTGGATGATATCCAAGATGTCCTCATTTTGTGATTTGTGTAATGTATAGCAATGTCTTTGTGTAAGGTATAGCAATGTCTTTGTGTAATGTATAGCAGTGTCTTTGTGTATGTATACCAATGTCTTTGTGTAATGTATACCAATGTCTTTGCTATGCTTTTCTACTTACTGATTTCACAACAATCATTGTAGTTTGTACTCTGGCAGACAGTTCGCTCATATAATAAAAGTGATGACCATAAATACACATATGTATGGCTTACTTTTGCCAGCTGTTAGAGCAGTTGAGTGATTATTCCCATGGACTGAAAATGTCTCTGATGGTGCTTATAATGGTTCAAAAGGCAGGAAATGAAGATGCAAATTTCAGATTTTTCCTGAGGGAGCATGCCCCCAGACCCTCCTAGACATGCTTCGCACCTTCCACACTCACTTTTCAGTACGTACTTGCAGGAGGGAGATCTCCCACTTTTAAAATAGGCTAGCTTGGATGCTCTGAATACCACTCAAATCTAAAATAAGACAAACTTATAAAACATGAACAAAAATATCATTCAGGCACCAAATTGGAGAACATGAAATAAATTCATTAAAAAAAATTTATGATCAGTTTTCATTAGGGCCATGGTCTACCTTAAAGTACATACCTGATAAAACGTGAAGCTACCATCAATTCTTCTTCAAATATTGTCAGAAATGTCAGCCCCTTGGGGATCATTCAGTCTACAGCCAAAGATCTACTTTTAAAATTCATGAAAAACATTCAAAATTGATCAGAGGAAGCTACTTTTCATAGGCATTTGGTCAATCCTCTGACAAAAAAAAATGTGGTGAAGCCATAGTGAATTCTTCTTAAGATATTGCAGTGATATCATTCCATATAGTATCAGTCAGACAACCTCCAAATAAATACTTTTGAAACTATAGAAAACCCAACAAATAATCAAAGGAAGCTGGTTTTCAACAGACATATAGTCCATGTCAGGTTAACATGTTAAAAAAAATGGTGAATCTGCAGTAAATATTTTTTATTTCAGATTTAAGGTTAGCAAGGCTGATAGATGGACTTATGATGTAGAAGATGACAATGACTTCCAGCATTTTAAGTCTAGGGTAAAAAATGATGTTAATTCCAGCATTTTAAGTCCAGGGTAAAAATTATTTTAATTCCAGCATTTTAAGTCTAGGGTAACTATGATGTTAATTCCTGCATTTTCAGTCTTGGGTATAAATGATGTTAACATTTTATTATTATTATATTTTTTACCATTAATCATACAAAAATAACCTTATAATATATTCAAAACAGAAGTCTGAACTGGAGTCTGAGCCCATTCAGAAAATGTCCTGAGCACCCTACTTGCTTTATAGGAATAGCATGGTAGTTACTCCCTTCCTCTTTAACCCCCCCCCCCCCCCCCAAACTGGGCAAAAGCAGTTGGTGGTCAAATTTCATCTGCTTCAAAATATTTGACTAATTTCAGCAGTAATAGGGAAAAAATTTGTAGATGAGGCAGATAAAGGTAACATGCCACAGGTCAACAGCTTTCTTTGGTTGTCTTAATTCACGGTGGAAGTGGTTAACAGACCAAAAGCATTCATCTACACGTATGTAAAATAAAATCTGCTTTGGAAATTTATCTGTATCTGTCACTTGACAAAATGTTTGAATGAGAATTGTAAATAAGGCCTAACAAGAAAGCTCTATACTCAGTGCTGGAAAGTCAGGGGGCAATGTGTTTTTTTTTTTTTTTTTTTTTTTTTTTGTGAATCCAGACAAACGAAACATTTAAATTGTTCAAGTTTTGCACTCTTCGGCCTACACTAACATCATTACACATAACAGCTCCCCACCCTATCAGTGCTGGTCAAGACAAATGCCACACTTATCTCAATTATTATAACAATTGCACATTATAAATTCCTTTAAAGGCTCCTCCTTCAAGTACCAGAATATATCTAGTCTAAGTTTGGCCCTTCTGGAGAAACTAAATGGTCCCCAGGTCAACAAGTTTCCTCTGCGGCCTTTGAGTCCATTGTACCCAAAGTAGGTGTTTGGTCATGTAGGCACCCATTCACAAGGACAGGTATTCGTGAGTTTAGAAGGAATAAAAAAAGAAATATGGGTTGGTCCAGTTTAATAGCATAAAAATATACAAATAGAAAATACCATAAAGTTACCTTGGTTTGTATCATTTTTTAGCCTTATAATGTATTAGAATGCATTATTTTCTCATGTTGTTGTTTTTTTTTTTCTTTTAAAACATTTTCTTGGGGGAGGGGGCTGCCATTGAACCCTCCCTGGTAGAAGCATGCCTATAATGCTTGTCCAATTCCTGTTATTCTAATAATTCAGACTTGTAAAAAAAAAAAAAAAAAAAAAAATCTGGCTAAAAGCCTGACCCAAAATGTTGCCATGAAAGCAGTGAACCTTGCTTAGAAATGAGCACTTTATGGTTAGGTTAAGACGCTGATCACTGGATCATATGAAAACAATCTTGTCATTGCCAAATGAAACATTATTTCCTTCCATTTCATTAATTTCAGCAGTAAATATGTCAGTTAATTTCTATGACTTCTGATATAATATACACTCTGTTTCATATTTGTTAATTTGGTTATTTATGCAATACAGTATCACTAATTTGTACTATGCAAACAGGATAAAGCCACATAAATGCTGACAATGAGCTTATCTCATGTCCCCGGCCTGTTCACTCGTCAGTGCAAACCTTTTAGCAGAAATGGCTCAGTACAATAGCAACCATTAGAAATTAATGCTGGAAATAAAATAGCTACAATGTCTATCTTTCAGTACATCTGATTAGTCAAATTGTCTGTCCAATTCACGTTACATTACCTAAATTGCAAAAATTATAGCTGAAAACCAAACATACATCCAGGGGCAGACGGTTAGAATTAAGCAAAATGTAAATGTTGCTGGTAAGCACTTTCAACCGATCAATGCAAATGTGTTTCACGGACTAGGTGTGTGTTTGCCAAGTCCGTCCCTTTGATCTTGTGAGCTTGACCACTCATAGTGTGATCATTAGTACACAACATGTTGGCCCTCCATATATGTGAATACAGATGAGAGTATATACAGGAGGCAGCCACATCATGTGTTCCACTTGTTATGTACATTGTATCCCACACAGTTCACATTGTATCCAATTGACTTCTCCACACTGAAATATCACTCAGTCTCGTTTCCTTCCTTGTAACTTTATCATTTTCCCAGTTTGTTCATTACAGCCCGTGTCACTATGCACTGTATGGGGTCGATTTTTCACGGTGGTGAATTTTTTCTGCAGTTGTTTCACACTTTCAAGTTCATTGATAAATCATGAGGCATGACCGGGAACCCTAATATCTAGGAAAAACAATCTGGAATCTGTTACATGGTAGCAAACTTTGACCACGTTCATTGGGAACTTTGACAGATTTAGCCCGCAGTAACAGGTACATACAAGCCCTAAAATGTATGTTATATTACTATAAGTACAAACCAAATATACTTATATTGGCAATGCAAACTGGTTTTGTGTTAATGGGTATTTTTTGTTTACAGCATGTAAATCCTCAACAAAAATTAAAACATAATATACTATTTTTAAAATTTTTAATTAACTTTCAATGTCATGTTGTGAAATGTCTTTCCTTTTTATATGTATGTTCCCCACTAATAAGAGGGTAATGGCACTATTAACCCTGAAAGTGCTGATTTAAGACTGAATCAAAAGCTTTCCTTAGTAATGCATGCAAAGTGTCCTGAGGAAAGCTGTTGACTAAGAGAACTTTTTGCTGTAGAGACTAGGCTTGCCGGTATTTGAATGAAAGGTATCTTTACAAGGAATTTGAATTTTTTAACCATTACATGTATGTGTTTAACATAAAGATAAAATGACTATAGTCATGACTAGCACTGTACAGGTTAACATGGATGGTGCACACAAATTTTCGCAAACACCCTCCACCCCGCACCCTCACCTGGATTAAGCCATCATTGTGTATATCACCAACACATGGACTTCATACCATATACACATTGTTTCTGTTAATCCCAAATGGATGGGGGTGTATTACCTTTTCACAACCTGAAATACCCTCCAAGAAAATTCTAAAGGGTCACAAGTTCTGTTTATTTACATGTAACATTGGTGAAAATCTATTCTTCGCCCCCAAGTTTCCCTACTTGTGACCCCCTGAAAAAATTCCTAATGGAAACACTGATATGAGTGCAACATACTCTATGTATGACATTGGACTTCCTTGATTATAACATACATGTACTGTCAACACACATGGAGTTATCATTCATGTACGAGATGTACATGTATAATGTATATACCTGTACAAGTGTACAGTAAGCTAGGTTTGACAATACTGTGTGTATGTGATGATGATATGGTACAGTGTGTTCCCCTGCAGTCATACATGCAGAGCTACCAGTGTGTGCAACAAGTACAACCAAGTTGTCTACGTACCTGTTCTTGTTTGTTGTCAGTACTGGGCTGGCTGCTACTTGTCGTGCTGTTTGTGTCGCTAGGCGAGTTCTGACCCGAGCTCGATAGCTCCGATGGTGGGGGAGAAGAAGTACTCTCCACTTTTGCCTGACTTTCCATATAAAGTTTCATCTTTTTGGCATGATTTTTTCCTTCGTAATGCTGTTTTGCCTGAGAAGGCGCATTCAAATTCACTTTACAAATTTTACAATACAGAGGCTGCAGCAGATCAGAACAGCCTGATCCCTCGCTCCGACACTCACTTTCGTTGTCACCTAACTTATCCTCAGCTTTTCGTTTCACACCTTTCCCTGATCCTCCATGCTTAAAGAAAGATCCTCTCCCGGGGGATCGTTGGAATCCTGCTGTTAAAGCCCGAACCCCCAGCTGGAAGCCTGGTCTCGGAGATCGTACCCCGTTCTGACCAGGAGGTCTGTGTAAACCAGGGTGTGGAGTCCGGAAGCTCCCATTCAGGCTCCCTGTTAATCCTGGAGTAGGCTGGCGAAGGAAGCGGGGTGGTGGAGGCGGGTGCACTGGGGGATAATTTTGGTACCCTGCAATTAATGTGTAGAAATAAAAATGATTAGACGGCCATAAATGCACGAGCATATTCAAGCGACAGCCTGTATAGTCCACGGCATACTCCCATCTCAGTACAGCCTGAGCCACATGAGTGTAATCTGGGTCTCCGTCAGCTAATTTTCTACGTACGCTTTAAGGTGGACTGGGCTGTGAGCTGAGCTACACCTGCCAGTGATACTGAACTCGATCCTCCCATCACAGTAAAATCAACAAAACACAAAATACTTCAGTTACGTATTTACGTCCAATCAAGCAAGGGAGAGGGCAGAGAGCCACGTCAAGTCACTACAATGATCCCATGATGCTGTCGTGAACCAAATTTAAAGAGAAAGGTGCAAACATGTTGAGGTGGGAGTCTAGACTTACCTAGATGCTGCTGTATATAAAACCTAGGCAGTAACGCCAATTTTAGAAGATGGGGATGATGACTCGGTAATAAAAAACAAGACATGGTTGTTGACATGGTCATTTTGCCCGGATAAGCGATCACCATAGCTAGTGGTATGGAATGGTAAGTAACCAAACAATGATGACACGATCACAGAAAGCCACTGGAGCAGTGGCTTAACTCGTACATCTTCACACACTGACAAATCCTAAGTATCTGGCATCATCCTGTTTGTCTTTGCACCGTTAAGTCCTGAGATAGTGGCCCATCGCCACCTGAGTGCCACGTAAGCTGGGCCCTTCTGTACTGTGATCCCGCTGTCAGATCTACACTCTGCATGGATGCCAGGCCTCTCTTACTCTACACCACTGTGGGCCCCGATCCTCACTTAGTTTGATGAAATGTTATAATAGAAAGGCTTTGCTATCAGTGTATCCTACTAGGCAGGTCCCCGTGGAATCTGGCGTTGTCAAACCAGCTGGCGTCATGCACGTGTACTGGCATAGAAAACATAGCAGTCTGGCCCCGCTAAAGCAAGTGGACCCAGCCACGTGGTGTAGATACCCCACTGACAGACACAACAACAAACCACCGATCTACAGCCATACAGCACAACATCCTCCCGTGTCTCCATCCAGCGGTTGCAGCCTGACTAACTACCCATACAGTCTTAGTCTGGGCTCCTGCCAAGCCACATTTGTGGTTTCGACCTGCTCACACTGTGGTCAACTTGTAACAAATCTCACACTCTTTTTGTTTTATTTTTTGTGACCATAATGATCTCCCTCACGGCTGAAGTAGCCCATTTCAGCAATTAGGACAGTATTGACAGATGATGAAAGGATTGGTTGCCATGGTGACCAACAGCCCACAATGAAAAGATCCCCACTTTCGTTCATTACTCAAATTTATTGTTGAATTGCCAGAAAAAAGTGGAAGTATGCAATTGGGCGACCTGCATTGTTATAATTCTGATTTCGCTGTTAAATTGCACTTAGCCTAGTTTCTCTGCTGGCATACCTGAAGGCAATTGTGTTACCGTTTACCTACTTTGCCAGGGGAAATGGGCACTGGGAGGCTGATGTGAGCTTCTCTTATATCATAATGCTATTACATTGGTAGCATGAGTAGACGCATACGCATTGTAACATATTACTGCCAGTCCCTGTTCAAAAAAAAAGATCTCTGTCATTACAAACGGGGTGCCAAAGTAACATGGGCAAAGTGCTACATAATGACAATTCCTGGCATTATGGTTAATTTTCCTTAATTTAACAGCCCACATCATTACAGCTGCCCGTCAAATACCACGTTAGAAATTAATAAAACAATATCACAGCACACCCCCAGGGCAAATGGATCCGCTTAGTTGCCAGTAATATCTGACTTTCCGATACTAAACATTTTCATATTGTTCAAGATAGTTACCCAGATGAGGGACATATCTGGTCCTAATAATTATTATGTAAACACGTCTGTGTGGTGGCAGTGCAATCTGGAGCCACTGAACAAACATATGACTGCTTTATTCTTCAACTGGCTACACTGTATCCATTGAAGGCTTCATTTGATACAATGTTGTTATTCCTCTTTACTGATTTGTAGTTAGGAATTGACTACACAGGTTTACACCGCTAGACCTTGGAACACCGCTGTCACGCAATGGTCTCATTTTCTGACCTCTATTCTTGTGTGGTCACAGACTTGGTGGGTGAAGAGGAACCATATAGCTAAGAGGAAAAAGGAATCAGGAGCCAAGAGACTCCCAATTTTTGCCTGAATCTGCTACTCTTAATCTTGATGCAATTAATCACTGTAAAGTGAATTCCATATTGCCACCAAAATGTGCTACTTGCCAAACAAAGCTTACATGAAAGGCAAGGAGTTCCTGTGGAGGAATTCCTCTCCATATTTTATGGTCTTCCTTGCCCTGACGTGGCCTGCCTCCATACCTGATAGCATCAACTGACATGGGTAGCTAGCATGGGCAAAACACATTTTCTTTTTTTTTTCTTTAAGTAAAAACTTGGAAGACTTACAAGTACATATGTACTTGTATGTTACTTTGACATGCATACTGCCTGTGATTTATCGGTAAAATGAAAGTCAATATTAATGATATTTATCATCACCATCTGTCATCAACATCTATCACTCTCACTACATCATCACCTTCATCATTATCATTATCATTGCTTGTCATTGTCATTGTTATCATCATTATCATCACTTCTGACCATTGAAGTCATTGACGTCATCATCATTGCTCATTTTCATTATCATCATTATCATCACTTATCATCATTGTCATGATCACCAACATCATCATATTTGGTCATCATCATCATCATCATCATCATCATCATCATCATCATCATCATCATCATCATCATCATTTCTGCAATTGATGTCTGTGATTGGTATCATTAACCCTTTCCCCCTTGATCTAAGACTAAGTCAAAGGCTTTCCTTGGGTTGAGCACTTCATGTTTAGCTTAAACATATTTATTTTAACTGGATAACCACATAGTACATTGAGATGGTACAAATAAATAGTGCCCAACCCATGCCAAGGAAAGCTGTTGACCTGGGTCATGTAATCTTGATAGGTCTCAACTACGATTCTCAGTCAAATTGTTTTTCATAACTGTCAAAATTAGTTGAAAACATTGAAGCAGACGACATTTGCCCCCCCCCCCCGCCAGTTTTGGCCAGTTTAAGGGGGCAAGGGTAAAAGGAGTCTCATCATCTGATCACTGTGATCTTAACCATCAAGGTTTTCCATTACATGTATTGAGAAAATTGCAACATGGTTGAAAGCATGGAAATTTCCTTGTTTACTACCTGATAAATTGAAAATGATATGACTATAACTGCTGATCAAGGTAAAATAATTAGGATATAGCAAACAGCCTGGTTTAAAGTTGCACCAGTAAATGTTGTGCATGAGATAATCTTCAAACATTGCTGTAAGACAGAGCTGTTCTCATTAAGTTTGTACTATTTCATGTCCCTAGTTTTCGGAATTAAAAAACATAATGTCATGATCACCATTTAAACATAATTTTTCAATTGAGCCTCTTAAAAAGCCACAGTTAAGTCAGCGTTGTTTGCATGAGGAATAGGAGCAACAGGTAACGTTTCTCCTTTAAACCATTCTGACAGGTCTGAGAGGACTGATCTGGGGAATGGCAACACTGCTGCCCTCTGGTGGTGTGTCACAACATAGCTCTGAGTATCCCTGTGATGACATTCATGTTCTCAAACTGATTCAATCAAGTTAATCTAATGAGTGCAGCACATTTTACCGAACTTCACTTTCATTACCAAGGCCTAGGATACAAACAGTCTTTACTTAATCAGAAGATCCTTTGAAACATATCTTTTTTTTGGGGGGGGGGGGGGAGGGCCCACTTTGCAAATATTTATCATAAGACAGTGTCTATAAATACCAAGAATTGCACATAATAGCTAACTTGCTTTAGGGCATGAAGGAAGAGAATACACCAGAATACCTCAGGTACCTTTTTTTTATTCCTCAGCTGCAGATTATCGTAGTTGAGCAATTCAAAGAAAAAAGATGAAAGACACTATTAAAGGCAACTGAGGCAGAACAGACCGAGATAGACCACCCCAAATCAAAGACAAACAGATTTCATTTGTAAATGTAAATTATTTTCTTTTTGTGAGTGAAGACATGTAAGCATCTGCTAATAAATCCCAGAAGTAATCCAATTTATGTGAATTTAGCAAAAAATTGCATTAATAAAAGCAAGCTGATAATGATAATATTTTGTATTCTTCTTTGTAGAGGGGGGTAAAGGGGTTTCCCATGCCAGTGCACTGTGCATTTTTATTTACTCTGCTTCCATACAGGAAGCCCCTTTATTTTCCATACTTTATACCAGCCATTATTTCCAAATTTTCTTATTATTTTCAGTACCTTCTATAAGTGCAAAATAACTGCCTGTAACAGCATACGCCCCCCCCCCCCCAATCCCTTTGTAAACCACCCTATTGTATTTTATACTATACCAAGGTGTTAAGGACCATGGCAGGGGATTTTTTTGTCACCTGACAATTCTAGCCACCTGCAGCATGACTGGTGACTTGCGTAAGACTCACAGTGCCAGGGTACCCACCTGGTGATATCTGTGTTAAAATACAGATAAGACTCAGAGTACCCCGGGTACCTGCTTGGTGATTATTTTGATACACATAAGACCCACAGTACATGGGTACCTGCCCGGTGATTACTGTATTACATTACAGATAAAACCCTTTGTACCAAGGTACCTGCCAGGTGATACCTGTATTAGATACAGATAAAACCCATGGCACCCGGGTACCTACCAGGTAAAACCTGTATTACAACACAGTTCAAACCCACGGTACCCACACACGTACCAAATGATACCTGTTTTATGATACAGATAAAACCCACAGTATCTGTGTGCGTGCCAGGTGATACCAGTATTACAATGCAGATACTATATGAATAAAGACCCATGACAGGCACAATATTGATTTAGGACTTGCTTTATGGTATTACAAAACATCATAAAAGCCCATTGAAGGCATATTGATTTAAGACTTACTTAACTATGTAGGTAATAGCACAAATATACAATAAATCAAGTGTTACCACATTTTCACACATACCTAAACTATTATGACCATATGATACTGACTTCAGTATCACATTCCCTTGTAATGTTGCACAGCCAATAGAATTGCTCCCTGCCCATATGACACAGCCTTAAAGGGTGTGGCTTATGTAATGGCAGTGGCCAATCAATTTGGCTTGGACTACTTTTTGTAGTAAAACTGTTATGGTCATCTGACTACTATGGAATGCAATTCATAAGAGTATGGAGTATGAAGCCAGTTTGCAGTTTTGGTGTGTGAATAAAAATTTTCGTGTTTATGAAAGTCTGTCTCCCAAAATGGCATCATCAGAGAATCTTCTGTCACTTCAGAACATGCTTTGTTGATTACATGGAAGTATGCAAAAATAAGTATGTGAGAAAAAATCTTGTATCCTTCACACATGGGACCATGTTGGGACACTTGTTGGGTCATTTTTCCATTTATCTCGGTCTAACCTCATGAAAAATGAAAAATACTAAAACTCATGTCCCAACATGGTCCCAAATGCTTCACCATACAAGATTCTGTGAATCTCATCAATATATCCAAGGAGCTATTTAGGAAACATGTACCTGATTCAGGTACTGGGGTATTATACTAACCTCAAACTGGCAAAAACCAGCTAGAGGTCAACTGTCATCTGCTTCAATATATTTTTTTTTAAAATGAATTTCAGCATTAGCTCTTTCAGTGACAAG
This sequence comes from Hermodice carunculata, assembly GCA_964020975.1. Taxonomy (NCBI): domain Eukaryota; kingdom Metazoa; phylum Annelida; class Polychaeta; order Eunicida; family Amphinomidae; genus Hermodice; species Hermodice carunculata. Next base: position 61,351,954 of record OZ026626.1, on the reverse strand, counting down.
CATGACTTAAGTCGATCTATCTAAGTTAAACTAGTCTGAATTACTATAAGAATCCTAGATTCCTATTCCTTGTAAAAAGACCTTTCATTCAAGTACCAGCATGCCTATAGTTCCACAGAGAATACCCCAGGTCAACAGCTTTCCTTGGCACACACTGACTCGGTCCAAAATTTGGCCCTGAAAGCTTTAATGAAAAAACGGCCCAATCAGAATAGCATCTCCAAGTCTGAAGCTTTCCTCTGGTGGGGTTGGGAGCCCCAATAATAGCTGTTTACTCAGTCCTCATTTAAATTTACCTGCAATAAAAGACTATCTGCCATATGGTACCAGAACCAGCTGACAGGACATTGGTCTTCAATACAAGGCACTTCTCTCACTGGACCAAACTTTGACGCAAAAACTATCTCACAATTTGTTTTATTTGTACCACCAGCAGTAAGAGACCTTTGCCTTAAAAATAAAAGTGGATAGATTTTTAATTATTTTTAATGGCATGAACTTTAAGTCACAATATTGTAGGCCTTTTTTTCACTAATTTGAGATCTAACACATCACCCCAAGTGTTTTAATGTGCTTCCCGTGCCCACTGCATCCTTCATCATGTACTTGAAAGTTAAGTAAATTATGACTCATATATGTCTCGACTCAGCACAAAACAAACCTAGGGCCAATACTCTATTTTTTTGTTGTGGCTATGGTTTTTTTTCCTTCTGTTTTTTAACTAAGTTGAATTCCAAACTTTTCACCTTTGAAATAGAATTAGATCTTTTTTCTCATATGAATGTGATTTAAATATGTTGGAGTGAGAAACGGAATTTGAAAATTTTTGTATGATGAAATGGATATCCATCTTTTGTGAAACAGAAAATCATTGAGTCCACAAACCTGGAGGGGAAAACATGATTCATTAGAAGAAACCAGCAGGTATACAACCCATTTGAATACAAAATCAATCCCTATGTACAAAAACCTTTAATATTGATTTTTAAAAGCAGTAAAAACCCATGAAAAAATACTATGGTTAATTATCATTTCATTGATCCACTGGAAAACATACTGATGGGGGTGGTCCATACAGGAATACTAAGCATTCTTATTCAGCATTCTTGCTTGCTAGAAGCCCCTTATTTTCCATGTTTCTTATCAGCTATTATTTCTAATTTTTCTATACTTTGTTCTGGGGCAAAATTATTACCTGTACCAGCATACTGAGATCCACCCCTACCCACACCCCATCCCACCCCACCCCCTTCAACTGAAGTATGAGCTACAGAACATGGAAGCAGTTCCGTAAAACTCAATATCTTAGGTCCCTGTTCAGCTGCAAAATTGTCTTTTACAAGGTACTTTTTTTTCTACTCTAGATATAAATAATTGGCATTGTACAGTCAAACCTCATTATATCAACACTCAGCTATTTCACATTGTACAGTGAAACCTCATTATAATAACACTCAGTTATTTGACATTTGCACTTAATGACAGAAGTCTTGTGGAGCTTTATAAAGCCAAATTTCTTAGCTATTTGACTCGTTTATCTGACATATTCAGATTCCTGACATGTTTTGCTGGGAACAGATAGTGTCATTATACAGTAATTTCACTGTACTTCATAACTATAGGCTCAAATTACAGCTGTTCTACATGTATGACACAATTGGATTTGCATCGCCGGTCTCACTATATTGAGAAAATGGGTGAATTGGAAAGAATAATCATGCACGCAATTCAGAATCCTGTTGAGAGTTTTTAAATCTGATTATTATACTCTATCCAATTAGTGCTCCTATTTTTCACATCCTGAGAGCACCACTTCAGTCAAACCTGATAGACAAGGCCAAAACAAAAGGATTTATTGGTTTACAGTCTGAAAAAGAAACAGTTACTCTTTCCTAATTACGCCTAATTTTGAGTGTTGCTGCAACTACTGATCATGCCTTCTTAACCCCTCCCCCCCGTTTAATCCTTCCTCAGTGGCCTTATATTCACAAAGAATTTTAATCTGATTAGAAATTTAGGATCAAAATTAAAATCAACTTGTTTTGATTTACATTCTTTAATCCTGGGTCACATGAACAATTTTAGTGTGAACCAATCTGTTTTATGGCTACTGCACAAAGCTTGTGATTAACATTTCAGGATTATGGCTTAATCTTAATTTGATCCAGATTTTGATCCAGCTTAGAAGATAACGAACTGGATTAAACTAAGATTAATTTAATAAAATGAAAATGTTGAAAACAAAGTTTGTATTGTAGCCAAGAACAGATTGTGTATTCCTGGAAATTTTGATTCACATATCAGGCCTAGAATTAAGTAATTCAGGGTCACAGGTCCACCAATTTAAAATTAGGATCCAAATCACGATCAGGTCAAATTGTTTGTGAACATGGCTACTGTCAGGAGGCCAAGTTAACAACATTCCTTAGTGCACTTATTGTAACATGCCGAGGAAAACTGTTGACTGATGGCAGACTCTTTAACCTTTCCTGCTCCAATTGCCCAAAAACCCCAACATGGAAACTGTCACCTGCCTTGACGTTTTTACTTAAATTTCTCATTACATGTATATAAAAAATCATTTTTGCTGAGATTTGTGGATAAGTCCATTCATGATGTCACACTCAAGGTCACTTAGCTTTCTTTCACAAGGGTAGGGTGCATTACACCCACCCTGTGCCAAGGAAAGCGACTGACTCAGTCATACTCTAACCAGGAATGGGTTAATGACCAAAAAGAAGCAGATAATGTTGATGACATCTGAGAGCTGCTGGTAATTTTTAATGGGAAAAAGTTGCATGCCACTACATCTGCACTAGGTCCCCAGGGTTGAACTATCTATGATGCCCAGTTCATAGAATGAATGACTAAACATCACTCACACTTATCTGTACATGAACCTGGAATTAAAAACAGCCTTGAGTGAATCCCAACAGGCACAGTTTCAAGCCAGTGGTTTTAGTATTGACTGGCAGGTCACGCTCCAGATGCAATCCTCTTTAGCTACCCATAGGACAGCCTGATGAGGGCTTGTCAGGCATGCCTAGACTACTGGCTAAGGTGTTTCAACCAGTGCCTGACGAGGGCTTGTCAGGCATGCCAAGACTACTGGCTAAGGTGTCTCAACCAGTGCCTGACGAGGGCTTGATAGGCATGCCAAGACTACTGGCTAAGGTGTTTCAACCAGTGCCTGACGAGGGCTTGATAGGCATGCCAAGATCACTGGCTAAGGTGTCTCAACCAGTGACAGGTGAGGGCTTGTCAGGCAGGCCTAGACCACTGGCTAAGGTGTCTTAACCAGTGCCTGATGAGGGCTTGTCAGGCATGCCAAAATCACTGGCTAAGGTGTCTCAACCAGCACCTGATGAGGGCTTGTCAGGCATGCCAAGACCAGTTGCTAAGGTGTCTCAACCAGTGTCTGATGAGGGCTTGTCAGGCATGCCAAGTCCACTGGCTAAGGCGTCTCAACCAGTGTCTGATGAGGGCTTGTCAGGCATGCCAAGATCACTGGCTAAAGTGTCTCAACCAGTGTCTGATGAGGGCTTGTCAGGGATGCCAAGATAACTGGCTAAAGTGTCTCAACTGGTGTCTGATGAGGGCTTGTCAGGCATGCCAAGATCACTGGCTAAAGTGTCTCAACCAGTGTCTGATGAGGGCTTGTCAGGGATGCCAAGACCACTGGCTAAGGCGTCTCAACCAGTGTCTGATGAGGGCTTGTCAGGGATGCCAAGACCACTGGCTAAGGCTTCTCAACCAGTATCTGAAGAAGACTCATCAGGCATGCCAAGACCACTGATCAATGTGCCCCAGGTCAGTTGATCTCGTTGGTGAGGGCTGGTCACTTTGCACCTAACCCTCATTGAGGAAAGCTATTGACCAAATCTTATTCTGACCAGGAATGGGTTAATAGGGCCACACACAGAGGCACAGAGAATTATTTCCGCCACTGCCACCACCAATTTTTCAGAAGTTTGAACACAGGAAACTATGCTGTTGCCTTTAACTGCATATAAACTATGGTTTGACGGTGTATTTTTTTCACACCCCCCCCCCCCCCCCCCCATTTTTGCTTAGTGAGAAATGAAACTGAAAAAGTGCCTACAAATAAGAAATAGAAGAGGGCGGCCTAATGAATTGCTTGATGAAATGTACAGTTTGACAAAGTGAACCTACATATTTCATTCTTAATTTGATAAGAATAGCGGATTCTTATTGGCCAGAGTACAATCACCATAAATTGTGCAATGATTTAATTAACTGACTGTACATGTTAAGGGGCACCTAAGTGTCTATTTCCTAGAGTGCTACACCAATCAATCAATGAGCTACACTTCCACTTTTATTTTGATTCAACTTTTGTTTCCAATTAGACTGATTAAAATATATCATACTGCTCCCTAGCCTCTCCTGAAATTTTCATCAGATAATGAAACTGGGTGCCCCCTCAATGAATTAGTCATGTAACCTAGTCCACCATTAAGAATTAATTTGTCCCTGGGGTATGGCAAAAGGGTAGAAAAACTGTATTTTAGTATGCACAATCATGGCTCCCTGGACTAATTCTTTCCTTGGCATGCTGTCTTCATTATCACTCAAGTGTTACAAAACACAATTTGGAAACAATGTAGCAGGTGTATTTACATAGAGGACCCGGCACCCCTGCTAAAAGTGGTACATTCCAAAGGGAGCAGCACTCAATAAAGAAGGGGGTAAAGGGTTTTTCAGCACTGGGGCATTTTCTTTTCCATACCTGCATACCAGAAGGCCTTTTCTCTTATGTACTTTGCACTTACCATTATTTTGGAACAATTTTATTTTCCGAATGCAGTATTGGGACAAAATTATTTCCTGTACTGGCATGCCAGCATCCACCCTCCACCCACCCACCCCCTCAACAAAACTTGGCAGCTTGGACAATGCCTCTTTCATGTGTAAAATTTTTAACTCATATTTTATCAGTATTTCCTCATATTTGACTAAAATTACAATGAGAAATATAGATTCTAGTACCTCGAAAATGAGCTAATATTTAAGTGCCAAGTTGTGGGTAACTTACATGAAGTCAGTGGTTTTTGCATTGCCCGGTAAGTCCTGCTGAAACTGATGTAAGAACAGCTATAGCATGACTTGCCAGGCAATGCAAAAACAACTGAGGCCTTTACCACCATAGCATAACATCAGTTACAACAATTCCTCATTCCTTATACATATGTAGTTTAAGTACCTCTTTGGGGGGGGGAGGGGAGGGGTTTTCTCCAATGGGGTACTTGGCAATTTTGTTTACTGAACTTGCACACTGGCAGCTCCATTACATACCTGCCAACCCCACAATTTCCAAAATAGTACTAGTTTTTGTGAAAAATAGTAATCAGTGATATTTTCATATTAATTATTCAAGAAAAGTTGTTCTGAATTATCGTAATATTTTACTATTTTTATCAAATTTTACACTATTTCATGAAAATTTCACCTCAAAAATAGCAATCATTACTCCTAAATAGTAAGACTTGGCAGGAATGCCATTATCTCCCATACTTCATACCAGCCATTATTTCTATATTATCTGTATCTTGTAGTAAGGCAAAATTACTACCCGCACCAGGATACTGGCACCCGTACACCCCACCCTATGCATACACACACCCAGTACCCCACCCCATACACACAACCAGTACCACTCTTAAGAAACATCATCTGGTCTAACCATCCCCCTCTTGCATTACTGTTGGTTTAGAGACTGACAAATGGCTTCCTTTTGTGTAGGTTCCACAGTTGGAACACTAAAACACCACTGAAACTGCTGACCTGGGTCACATTACTGTTGATAGGTCGACTATTCTCTCTCAAATCGTCTTCCATAACTATTAAAACAAGTTGAAAACTGTGAAGCAGACACCATGTGATCAGCAGCCAGACCTGCCCAGTTTGTGGTGGGAAAGGGTTAGGACCTGATCAGTTCCACAATGATATCTTATTTCTTCTCCAGAGCTGTTTCATCTCTTTGTAATAATACCAGACCTGATAGACCAGTCTGTGATGAGAAGCCACCTAGTGCAGCACCTGCGCTAGGACACGACCAACGATCCAGGGATGGTTCTTCATTTCCACAGGAGTCCAGACAGTTGGTGGGTGAATGGGTGGGTGGTAGGTCACAAGGTGCAGTACTTTTAACAATGTAACAACCTGGTGATAAAGTATAGGTTAGACGCTGCGTGGAGTTTTCCAATTGAATTAGAAGACGAGCGCGCAGCGCGAGTCTTCTAATTCAATTGGAAAACTCTACGAGGCGTCTGACATACTTATACTCCAAAAGATGGGTATTATAAAAGTATTTCCTACTTGAAACAAAGTTAAAAGACTTGATTTTGAAGAGAAAAGCGACAAGTAAGATTACATAATGTAACGACCTTTGACACTTGACCTGTCACGCTCCCTGACCCTATTCAATGCTGGTCAACAATAGACACGCTGGAATAAATATTATGTTAAATCAGTGAAGAATCGTCTCGGCTGTTTAGCGTAATCGACAGCACGCTCAGCCGTGGATCACAGAATTCCTGGTTCGAGCCCTGCCAGGGACAAAATATTTTTTTCATTAAAAAGTGTAGACAAAAATTGTTGAAGCTCCATTGCAAAGTCCCGTCATGAGGTCACTTGCACTTCAGCGGATCTAATTCAATTAGACTCCCAGGAGGAGAGGAGCTCTATGAAAATTAGACTCTGCTGAAAACAATAGAAATTGGGCACTGAGGAGTATAAGTACATGTAGGCACAGTCATGTCACAGATTCACCACTGGAAGCTGGCAAAAAGACTGAAATGCTTATGTTTCCCTCTCCCCTTGAACTCAAACAACAGCTTTTTCTTGGCATGAGTTAGGCACTAAGTGCCCAACTCATGCCAAGGAAAGCTGTTGACCGGGGGCATGTGATCTTGATTGGCCTCCGCTACAATTCTCAGTCAAATTGTTTTTCACTACTTTTGACACTAGTTGAAAACACTGAAGCAAACGACATTTGACCATCAGCCAGTTTTGGCTGGTTTAAGGGGGAAAGGTTTAAGAACTCATTAAATGTTTTTGATATATTTTCACTTGAATGAAGTTCTGAAAATTAGCCAGGTTTTTCGTGACTTTGCTTCTGTGGTTGCCAACTGCGCTGGAAGGTCATCATTTTTAAATGCTGGGAAAAAAAATTGGGAGGGGGGGAGGGGGATGATGATAAAGAGTACTACGGGTACTCTCCTGAAAAAATGATGAACATGTTGAACGATCTCTTATGAGTTACTGCCTGACACCAGACAGTATCAATGGTAGGACTGAGGTCACATCACTCACCAATGGCTTTATCAATGATATGCACTGGCATAAACAAAAGACTGCAAATGACACAGTAAGAGACAAGGCAAGAGGATAGCAGTGATGTTTTTTTTTGTTTTTGTTTTTTGTTTTTATTTTTTTTTGGGGGGGGGGTTGTTTTTGTTTGTTTTTTTTTTTGTAAAGGAAACATCCCACTGATGTTACAATATGTGCAGTTCCTCAGGTACTGGACAACACAGTTTCATCTGTTCATGTGTCCAGTATACACTGCTAGCATATAAAGGCTAGAGTCATACATGTACATGGCTTGTTAAGTCGGTTGACTTCAAAATCAATAACAGTTCACCCGTCTCATAGTGCGGTGAAGGAGAATGTGTAAACTTGCACCTGGTCAAGGAAACCCAGTCAAATGTCAGAATAATGTTTAAGTGATAAGAAACAATGAAAAATTATTGGATTGATGATCGAGAGAGAGAGAAAGAGAGGAAGAAGTTCTGT
>OZ026626.1:61157939-61343939 GCA_964020975.1 Hermodice carunculata | reverse complement strand
AGCCACTTTTGGTGGCCATCAGTTTTCATGGTGTGTGGAGCGATTTTAGTCAATGCCTGACTGCTCATGCATGGTGTGTTCCCACTTGAATTTAATTTATTGGGTAGTTTGTAAGTACAACTGATATTTTTCAATGCTGTTTTGATATTGTTTTGACAATTGATATTTTTCAATGCTGTTTCGATCAGAAATTATTTCTGACATCAAAACTATGGGGCACAAACTGAGTACCATGAAAACTGGCTAAGCCACTATACTTATTGGCCTGCCTATGTACTTTCTCTTGAAGAATCTAGTCTTAGTCCCTTTCATAGGGCCACTCTAAATGCAGCCCAAAAGTGACCTCGCAAGAAGGGTGGCCTCTATACAGGGGCACAATATCAAAGGAATGTCACACTTCGTGCATGGGAATGGTGGTCTTCTAAGAAGGGTTGTCTCTGGTGAGAGGGGCCTTGCTAGAGGGGGACCACTGTACTATAACTGCACCATAACTCTCTATATTACAGCCCGTGGGACAGCAGTGTATATCCCAGTCGACAATTGTCCTCAAATAAAACTGACGCCTGGAGCTAGCTATTTATAAAGCAGCAAGAACTGCCTGAGTCCACCATACATCACCCTTTATCCACTCATGCTTACATGTACATTGTAACACAATTTAACCCCTCCCCCCCTTGAATTAAGACCAAGTCAATAGCTTTCCTTGGCATGGGTTAAGTCCCCAACCCAGGAATGCCGTCAACCTGAATCATATTGGGTCTCCTACATCATTCTGACTCAAATTGTTTTTTGTTGCTGTTGAAATTAGTCAGAAACAATGAAGCTGACAACATTTGACCAGCAGCCAGTTGGAGGTAGAAATTTATGCTCTCTATACTAGACCCACAGTTACATTTGTATGTAGTGTGCCTGCCAGAACTCCTCTTCATCATCTTGATTTTCTTTTTAAACCATATTAACTCATTCCACCCTGATAGAAGACTGAGTCAACAGCTTTCCTTGGCGCGCTCTGGGCGCAATGCGCCCAGAGCGCGCCAAGGAAAGCTGTTGACCATGGGCATATAATTTGGAATGATCTTCCATGCAAGTTTCATCCAAAATATTGAAAAATAATCCCTAAATTAGTAAAATACAATTAGCAGACGACATTTAGATATTAGCGGGAAAAAGCGTCATCAGGGTGGAATGAGTTAAACCATATTAAAGGGGTTGTGTATGTGCTTTGGAATCAATTATCCACGAATATATTAACCCATTTCAAGTTTGACGCCCCCTCAAAATATATTATTTATTTCTGAGTATCTTTATCTTCCCAGCCTACAGATAGTTAAATTTTCTGTAAATGGCATAATTTTTCTTGGGCCTACATGGCTAAGTGGCTGTTTCATCATTATTATTTTTCAGTTTCTTAACCCTTCCAAATTGCGGTAACAAGAATGTGCACATGGTGACACCACAATCTAATCAGTTAATCTTGCCAGGTAAGATAAGCATATTGCCAAATTTGAGCAAAATACATGGAGGCATTCTGTAGATATCACGGTAACAAGAATGTGCACATCCAGACAGACATCCGGACTGACAACACAAAAACAGAAAGGATCCCCCTATGGGGCAGACCCTTAACAGTGGTCAACCTTTAAAGCTTTATTAACAAAACTTTTCACAACTTTTTTTTTTTTTTCTGAAAATCAGGTATTATGCATTCTATGCAAATCAAAAGGCAGGCCTTCGCCCCACCTAAAAAGTAGGGTCTGTGTATGTGTTCTTTCTCCCCACCCCCTCCAACCCTGCCCTCCTCCTCCTCCCCCTTCTCCTCCTCCTGCTCCTCCCCTCCCCCTCCTCCTCCCCTAAGAGACATAAGATAGGATAAAACTATACACACAAATGATAGGATAAGTAGAGTAGGCCCGGGGTAACCCATTTCTTGGACCCAATAAAAACGAACAAGACCTCTTGATATTAAATCACAATTTCCCATTTCCTCACCTTAATAGGAGCCATACTTGTAGCTCATGTTTTTTGCAATCCATGTGTAGGTATATCTTTCACTCAATTTATCAATGCCAACAGCCAGGGATGATCTGTATCTTAACTTTTGCTTTCTTTACAAAACTCTGCCTGTTGAATTACAAAAACACATCAAGACCAGGGAGTATGGACTGTGTAAACACATCAGTGGCACAGGTAGAAATATTTAGGTTCACCTCACAGACTGGCTAAGTATATCCCATGACTGAGTTGATAATCCACTGGGCTGATAATTGCATGGCAGTCTGATAAACAATGTTAACTGATTGCAATGGTCTAAAAATCCATAAAACATCTCCTAGGGGGGGGGGGGGGGGGAGCAGTCTGGAGGATCGTCATTGAGGGTGAGTAAGGGGTTTCCCGTACTGGCGTACTGGGGCTTTTTATTTACCGTACTGGCGTACTGGAAGCCCTCTTATTTTACATACTTCATACTATCCAAAATTTTGAAAGATTTTTATTTTCCATACTACGTACTCTAGAAAAATAATTATCTGTACCGCGTACTGAAACCCCCCCTTACCCCCCTTCGTCATTGAACAACTGGTGCACTGACTCATAAAACTTAGGCATTTAATGACTGGCATGATTTCTACATGCAGTTGTACATATCATTTAACTCTTTCAGTGCCAATCACATTTAAAGTTGATGTACTAAAGTGAAACTAGTCTGAATTATCATTAGGATCTCAGATTTGTATTCCTCCTAAAATGACCTTTCATTCAAGTACCAGCATGCCTATAGTTCCAGAGAAAATATTGCAAGTCAACAGCTTTTCCTTCTAAAAAAACCTTTCATTCAAGTACCAGCATGTCTACATAGTTCCAGAGAAAATATCGCAAGCCAACAGCTTTTCTCGGTGCATGTATATTTTTCATTTTGCATTCATTCTTTCATCCATCTATCCATCCATCTATTTATTTTTTGCAAAAACATCTGTTCCAAAATCAATGTCTATATCAGGTCTGTTTGTATAGTTTACTTCAGAATTCTTGTAATATTTAAAGTGCACAGACAGTACTATCTTATGGCAATCCCATCCCTTCTCTCAAAACAGTATTTTCCAAGAGATGGTTTAACATTTTCTTCACTTTTAATCAGGCCCTAGCACATAGAGCATGCAAGGAGGAGGGGTCTGACAATCACATTTTCAACCTACAGTTTAGCAGCATTCTGGAATAATTTTAATAAATATCAACATTTTGCTATGAGTAATTTAAGGGCTGGGAATTACAAAATGAAGTATTCCAAGTGCCACGGCAACTATCACGACAGCCATGTGAGTGGCCAGACAGACAAATATCGAAAAAATTCCCCAAATCTATTTGAAATGCCTCCAAATCAAGGAAAACTAGTGGTTCAAAATAACTGAACTACATGTAATATGACATATGAAGGAAATATATATGATCAATTTTGCCGAAATCAGCTAAACATCTGAAATCTCACATGCCTGAATGACAATGTTGAGCGATACAGAACTGATTATGCATTGATCGTCCCTTTTACCTTCTGGGTAAAAAAGAAAAAAAAATATATATATATATAGGTCTATTATTAACATCCCTCGCACCCAGGGTAACCTACCCGAAAGATGCTCTCTGCTTCGTTGTAATAAAACTTATCAATACAGTGAACAGTGCCACCGTGTACAAAATCCCTGTCTCCTGGTTGCTGCCATGTGGTTAACATAGCACTGAGCTGTGAGCGATGTTTTAAAAACACGCAAACCTTGTTTTCATGTACCATGGAAGACACTTCACAAGAAGCAGGCCAAGTTGTACAGGTCATATGCGTTGTCCACATGCTTCTTGTTACTACCACTTTTCTATCCCCATCTTTTATCAAGCTTAATGTAAACTTGCCATGACACAGCAGACCTCTGGAGTAGACCAGTCTCCCTGAAAGCTACTCATTCCACTTGGCTGTTTAACCCTCAAACTTCTGTCTTCTGTGCATGGCAATATTTCAAACTTTAAGGAAAAAATTTCAAAATCAAGGACAAGGTTCCTAAGTGTGAGTGCTGAGTTTGAGATGCATTAACTACGGTTTTACTTATGCATGTCGGGGTCCTCAAATGACACATTCCATATGTACGTATCTTTATAATTGGTATTTTCTTTAACTATTAGCATCAGAAGAATATGAAAAGTTTGGATGTTCATTTTTCCATGGATACAGCTGATTGCGTGTGCACGTGCAATCATAGCCACCTTCTAGTACAGAGTACACAGTAACAACATTAGGACCAGTTTGGCTTGCACCTGTAGGTCTAAAATCTGTGCCCTACTAACGTCCCCGCCCCCCCCCCCCCATATCATATTCAAATCATTTGCGTCACAAGAATAATGAGATAAACCATAAAGACATAAATATTAAGGTTGCCTGCCATGTTTCTTAAATGCAAATATAAGAATTGAACGTCCTTTCAATTGTATTTATCATCATTTGATTTCAACTTAATGACCAATGGTCATTTTTACGACATCGCTAATGCAATGTCATTAAAAATACCTGTCAACGAGTTTAAATCACCTGCTGATGAATACAATGCAAGACATTTACTTCCTACAAACACACATACAATACACACAAGTACCAGCTTATAGACTGTAACCTCTCTTGAAAGACCACCTTTACTGAGCCCAGTTGTGGGTTCTTGATACACTAAATGAAAAAAAAACTAAGCCAAGTGTCATGACAGGTGGTCTTTCATGAGAATGGTTTCTCAAAACAGGGACCACTATTGTTTTCAGGCAGGAGGCCATTCCAGTAATCTAACAAACTTTCAGTGACTTCATACCCATCAGGATCATGGTCCGTAGCTTTTTGTATTGCCTGGGAAGTCATGCTCTGGTAGCCTTTATAGGAGCTAAAGCATGACCTACCAGGCAATGCAAAAACCACTGACTTCAGAACAGACATACGGACATGTACCTGAGCCAATAGCTCGCTTCATACAGAATTTGACTTTTACGTTCTCACTTCCATCCTGCTCCTGCCAAATGCACAGGGAATTACTTTGCTTCCTGAGAATATGGACTTCCAATTGAAAATAAAATATATATATACATATTGAATATATTGATTAATTTGATTGATTGAGTGACTGATTGCTTGATCCATTCAATCTATTTTAACTAATTTAATTTATCTATTTACTTTTAGTTCATTTCTGTGATATAGAGTGAAGAATGCATGGACCTTTGCCTGTACTGCAGGCAAAAAAGTCATTGACCAGTAAGGAACAAGATACATAAACCTTTACCACTTGAGAAAACAGTGTATTCTTATTTGGGAGTGTTTTTCAACTGATGACTTTCTCTCAAATAACATGCAGCTGCAAAAAGGGGGAAAAAAAAAAACCTGTCCAAAATTTACACAGCTAGCAGTTCATGTAAACGAAAACCATGTGTCTCCACCTCAAGTCACAAGAAACCTGAAAGTTAAAATGCCCCTTCTCAAGTGAGCTACTTTCACACTAAACCAACTTATGGGGCATGACAATTGAAACAAAATGTAACAGAAATAACCAGAGCCCCCTACTGACACACTGTCAAACTACACCTGAGGTGCACCTTTCTGCCGCTGCCTTGTTTATTTTCTTCATGCACCAATGCAAACAAAACTTCTCAGTTTTATCAGAGAAATATGCTTGGTCTCTGCAGCTAGGCCTCAGCACAGGAGTCCAAGTATGTATAATTTGCTCCAAATGTTCTAATCAAAATCAGAATTAGCTATTTGCCAAAATACACACAGTTTGCAGGAGGGTTGTGGTTTTTGCTGTTACTGCATAATGCCACTGTAATTTTTGTTTCAGGTTTTCTCATTAATATCAAATTATGCCATTTGCCAAGAAAAAAAAGTTTGCAAGACAGCTGTGGTTTTACCTCATCCCTGGCTGTGTGTACGTGTCTCTAATCAAACTCCCCTCATTCCCACATGTACCTGTTTATTACACCCTGTGCACCAAGGTACACCTTGTCTCCCATATGCTCAGTCATTTACAGATTCTTGTCTGCAGTCAAATGAAGAAAAGGAATTTGAAAAGTGTACAATCTACTATGATGTCCCTCTACTTTTCATTGGTTTAAATTCACTTTTGATTCTAAAATGATTAAGGATGCATGACAGAGAGTGACCAATGACATTGCAGGATTCAGGTCACTTGACCAATTTTTACCAGTTTCAGTTGATATGGCTCAAATGGTCTAAAAAGTGCTGCAGATCTACTTGTCACACACACCTCCATATCCCTAATCACTACTGTTGATGCAGAATATTGTGCAATTGATTTTTTTTTTTTTTTTTTGAAAAATTATACTCTTTTAATATATGGTATTTAGCCATGATTAAACAAAGAACACATAAAAATCAGTAATAAATATTGTTTAAGTCAACCAAATTTAGGCCTATGAGTTACTTTGTGTCCATAACCACAAAATGGCTCCGCAAAACATGTAGGGGTTCGCTCAATTTTCAGAACAGCTGAATGAGCAGCGAAACATGGATGAGTATTTTTGTAGAAATATTAGTAATTTTGTCAGGTTTGTGGAGAATACCGAAGGACTCTTATGCAGCAATATTTCAGAATAAGCTTTAAAGTGATCCTTTTCAGTTTTGGTTGCAGAATCGAAATTGTTCGGGCAGCCCAGGAACCGAGAGCGAGGTTCTTGGGCTGCCCGAACAATTTCGATTCTGCGACCAAAACCTCAAAGGGTCACTTTAAAGGTATATTAAAAAAAAAAAAAAATGTGGACAGGGACAATTATAAAGTCCTGTATTAACTCACTCTGTGCTGTGTTTTTGACTGAGTCAGCAGCTTTTCTCAGTGTATTTTGGGTGCAATTGGCCAAAAGCAGACCAAGGAAAGCTATTGTATTTTATCAAATTTTGGATAAAATTGCCATTATTTGATTGGTTGAACAGTACCAAGTGTTTACCATTCAGAAATAAACTACTGACCTCTTGATAAAGGAGCTGGGCAATTATTTTCGAGGCTGAAAAGACTCTTGCTCGCATTCTGGTTCCCTGTATGTACATGATGCAATATTTGGAATGGGAACCAGACTACCTGCTATCAAACAGAGCAATTTATAAAACTTATGGACTTTTTCATTTTATTTACACCACATTATCCCAAAGATGCATCCACTAGGAAATTTGCAAGGTCCTCCAGAGTTAAAGATGGAGCAGTTTAGCATAATGCTAAAATGTAAAATATTCAGCTGAAAGTTTTTTGTTTCTAAGCCAAGTGACAGGTACTGATGAGGATAATACAGTAATTATGCACAAGTGTACTGAATATTGTCCATACACCTTGTCAGATCACGTTTACACATAATTCTCAGTCTCAATGCTGCTATTTTAATTTAATTTTCCAGTTTCTTGTTAAATTTTATCCAAAATTTAATAACACAAATAGTGACTCTTTTATCTGGGCAATATACCAAATTCCAATACCCTCGAGTTGGTCGAGTGTCCCAGCTGAACTACTGCCCTCAGACGATGGCAATAGTTCAGCCCAGGCACTTGACCAATTTTCAGGTATTGGGATTTGGACTATTGTCCAGTAAAATAGTCAGTATTTGTGTACTATAACTACAGGCATGCTGGTACTTGAATGAAAGATCTTTTAACAAGGAACATGAATCTTGCCGCTTTATCATGAATCAGAGAAATTCCTTCTACACGTGTGTAGTTTGACTTTAGTCTTAGTTGGCACTGAAAGAGTTAATCTTCAGCTTGTCGGAACAGTTTGTGAACAAATATGTACCACCAACAAAATGTGAATTCCTTCTTTTATGGAATGGCAAATCACTGCTTCTACATTTGTATGGTCAAAATCAAGGAATGTTTCTTCCCGGCAGTGCTACCTAATAAACAGCTTTGGTGGGGATTGAGTCAAATTATACTCCCAGCAATCACACCTTGTAAGTTTCAAATTTATGGGATTTGGTGTCAGCTGAGAGTAGTTTACAAAATTAACGTAGAATGGTGAGCATCAAAACGTTTCAAACGTGTGATTTTTTGTGTCGAGCTATGACGCAGGCCTATGGGAAATGTAAGGGTGATGTGTAGCCAGGTCTCTCATCACAGTGCTTGGGTCAAGAGGCTTGGTCTGGCCAACCAGAACCCAGACATTACAAACAACCTATTCACCTCCCATCTTTTTCTGCACAATACGTTTTTTTATCCAATTACCAATGCACCAGACACAGATAAACAAGAAAAGTTACTCTTTCTTTCTTCACATAAGCAAATTAGGTGGACATTCTAAGCTTCCGCTGTCAGGTTGTATCCGACCACATTTCTCCATCTTGCGTTCAGTGTTAAACCACAAAGGAGCATCCCAAAAGTTCTCACAACTACCTGCATCTGAACAAGTAAAAGACACTGATTTTGACTTGTTTGGTACTCATCTACAATAACCTGCCAAAGGTACATCTGTTGAGTCTAACTTAACTGAGAACTTTTGGTACCAGTGCCTGGTAATATACTAAAGGCAGGAACACCAAATTTGGAGCAGACAGCGCGGCAGCACCCTGTTCAAGGCATGTTTTTATGACAGTGAGACTTGCTAAGTTTGCAACAGGAATTCACATCAATGTACATATTACTGAAGGCCCTGTCCTCAATATTGGACCAACTTACCAAGGATTCTAACCCTTTCCCACTCAAATTACCCCCAGCACCCTGATGTAAATTGTTAATCTCTTTTTCATTTTTTCTTTAACTTTATGTTAAAAAGAAACCACTTTACTCAGAATTGCAGATGAAACCTACATTATGAAAATGACAGGACCCAGGTCAAGTAAGCCCTCCTTGATGTGGGTCAGGCACATTGCACCCAACCCATGCCAAGGAAAGCTGTTGACTCAGTCCAAAATGTGGCACTGAGAGGGTTAAGCTGAACAACAAAAGCCATGAATCCAGATTGTTACAATGTGGCATTACAGACCAAATGACATCATCCTGACATCACGCTTGGAGTACAACAATGTTATAGGTTGCTTAACCTACAGAAAATTAAACAGGATTATCTTTCACACCTTTGTGAAAGTCGATTCTCAATTAGCTCCACCAAAATCTTGAATTTCAATGTCCAGATTTTTTGGCAAAGTTGATCAATGGAGTGCAGGACAAATGACCTTGACACAGGGAACGTGTGATGGTTTTTATACATCAAATAACAAAGAACTGGTTTAATTATGATAATACAGGTTGAGGAAAATGATGGACAGGCCACTGGTTACATGACTTCCTTCAGATCACTTAGTAGGTGTATATTTATCACATTTTCTACTACCCAAACCCCATGATGCCTCCCGTATTGCCAATTCTCTGACACACTTTCTCCAGTTTCACGCATATTTTCAGTGTGGCATATTATCTGTTCTGGTTAAGATTTTGGTTGAAATCCAGAAATACAAGTTCCCCTATTCATCTTAATAAGTGCACACACCCTAATAAACACCCCCCTCACTGTTTTCAAAGAAAGAACCCCCAAAATATCCCATAGTTTTCAAATGAGGGGCAGAATTTTTGAAGATCTACATTTTCTTTTCTGCTTTTGTGTACGATTTTTTTTATAGCACACTGTGCACTTATTAAGATGAATGAAGTATATGTTGCACATCGTAACTCATTCCATATCAGTCCCTATTTTTTTTCCGTATATTTACCTAGATTTAAGACAACAAATGCATATTTAAATTCTTCATGAAAGAGCTTTCATTCAAGTACCAACATGCCTTTTGTCTGAAGTCAGTGGTTTTGGTTGAAATCCAGAAATATAAGTTCCCCTATTCATCTTAATAAGTGCACACACCCTAATAAACACCACCCCCTTAGAACCACTGACCAAGGCTTGTGACCATAGTATGGAATGAGTTAAGAACATGGCTTCTGTGACATTGTGAGTAAAAGCCTCATAACAATAAAGGCTGCCCACAACAACATGTTCCTGTAACACAGCAGTGAAAATTGACAATGTGTCCCACAGATTAAAACTACCCTTCTGTTCTTACTACCATAAGGTTATTTTTAATGATTTTTTTTAACCCTTCCCCCCCCCCCAAACCTGCTGAAACTGGCTGGGGGTCAAATGTCGTCTATTTCAGTGTTTTCTTCTAATTTGAACAGTAATGAAAAACAATTTGACTGAGAATTGTAGGTGAGACCTATCAAGATCACATGTCCCAGGTCAACTGCTTTCCTTGGCACAGGTAGGAACCTATGCCAAGGAAAGACCCCTGTACATACTAAGCCAAGCTGTTGATTCAGTCTTATTCGGGGGGGGGGGGCAGAAAGTTAAACTGCTGCTACTTTATTTTGTCTTTGTGAATTTTTGTGGCAGCTGGACTTACACGGTTCAGATGTTCCCTTCACTTTTCATAAAATTAAATCCAGTAGGACTTGAACCTGGATGATAGCTCTGCATGAACAAGTGTGTTGTTTGAATGACCCGTCTTAACCATTACACCACTGGGTCTGTTGGATCTGAATGACCCTTTTCTTTGTGCTGAGTGAACTACTACTACAGGGAACGGGAAACTATTAAGCAAGCAGTGTATCCGAGGTTACAAATTATAATTCAATGTTGTTTCCAAGATTGTTGAACTGCATAAAATTCAAACTATGGAAAAAACATTACTCTTTTAGAATTGGGTACAATTTACAACATGGATTAAAAGAGGACACCATGTGTAGCTGAGAGTCCTCGTGTCTTTGTAAAGAAGACATCACCCTGCACTTCATTTGTCATGATTTCTTGTTCACTCAGACACAAGAATCCTACTTGTGATGTTTCCTAACCTAAGCCTGTAACCACACACTTTTACTGACAGGAAGAGAATGTAGAGAGGCTCGAGGGGTTTTAAACTTGCAAAAGACAAGAAATTCAGGTCCAAAAACATACTTTTGCAGCAGGCACCGGTAATTAGACTTGTATTCCTGGTTGGCGAAACACTAGACAGGCTTATGTAGCTCAGTGTCTTAAAGAAGTCAATACCTGCTGCATGAATCATGACCTGGTTGCCAAGTATTATGGGATGGCCCTTACGCTATATCCAGTCTGTAGATGGATAAGTGGTTTGCTTACACCACAGAGATAGATGGGGCTTGCCACTCCTACAAGAGGTTTTTCTTTCTTTTTTTTTTTTTTTAAATTCAGCTCCAGTATTTAAGTGGATGCTATTGCACCATGACATGTACTACAGAAATGGCACAACATCAGATTCCCATGACATTTTCTGGAGAATGTACACCAGCATCTGATCTGAGGTCTGTACGGGTGTGTAACTGTTGCTCCTGGCACTGGCCCTCAGTTCCCAAGTACATCTGGGTAAATACACTGCATAAACTTATTCTGACCCGTGACTTGCTACATTGCTCTCAATGCAGGTAAAGTGATGCAATGTCACTGACGACAGCAAACATCACTCAGTGGCCTTTTTTTCTGGCAAGATTTATTAAGTCAATAACTTTCTTCAATTTGTTTTGGATGTAAAAAAAAAAAAGTCTCAGTTACAGGTTTTTCCTTGGCACGCTGCTTTGGGTGCAATACAGTGGTCCCCCTCTTATAAGGCCATCCCACCCAAAAAGGTGGCCTTATCAGAGGGGTGACCTCTCTTGAGGGGTAAAATATAATTAAAATACCATCCTTGATGCATGGAAAAGTGGCCTTTCTGGAGGGTGTGGCCTCTCTTTAGGGGTAAAATATAATTAGAATACCTACACCTACTGCATGGAAAAGTGGCCTTTATAGAGGGGGTGACCTCTCTTGAGAGGGGCTGTGGTTCGTGGGGTGAGGGGGAGGGAGACCATGGTCCAAGTAAGCACCTAACCCTTGCCAAGGAAAGCTGTTGACCTGGAACATGTTACCTGGATGGGTATCATCTGTGTTTCTTATTCAAATTGCTTCGCATTCCTGTTGAAATTAGGGGAAAACTTTTGAGGCCATATGACCACCAGCCATTTTGGGCCAGTGTGGGGTGAGGGGAGGGTTAAATGCCCAGATGTGCCCAGGAAAGCTGACAGAAGTGAGCCTGCAGATAAACACTTGTAATAACATAGCTAAATTGGAACACTGATACGAAAAGGAAAAATGTTTCACATTGTTTCAGAATATTGGGAATCAAAACTACGGGGTACGGTGCACTTCACAGAGCTGGGGTACTTGACAAACATAAATGAGTGAGTATTTGCTCTCCATTAGAGAGGATTATGTGCTTCACACCGCATGACAGACAGCCATTGACCTCACATAACACACCAAATTTTCTGACTGGCATTGTGATAGGACTATTCTAAAGGTGAACTGATTTTTCTTCTGAAATATTAAGTAACACAGGGACATATGCAAAATAAGGCCCAAATATGACCGCCTGCACCACATATATAGTAGTCCCCCTTTAATAAAGCCACCCCCAATGCAATCAAAAAGTGACTACATTAGAGACATGACAAGTTTTGTGGCATGGAGGAATGGCCTTTGTAGAGAGGGTGACCTCTCTTGAGGGAGCCTTATTAGAGGGGGAAGGGGATCACTACATATATATATATATATATATATATATATATATATATATATATATATATATATATATATATATATATATATATATTGGTACCTGCTGTATGCAACCACTGCTGTGCACAACTGCGTTCCTTTTTGTGGTCACTAGGCTCAGACATAGGAGTCCGTTTCTTAGTAAAATTTACCTGTTGTGACAAGTCACCTGCTGTATGTGGGCACTTTTTCTTGGCAGAAGGGCTGGCCACATACAGCAGGTACCATTATATATATATATATATATATATATATATATATATATATATATATATATATATATATATATATATATATATACACACACACACACATACATATGTATGTGTGTACATGTGTATATATATATATATATATATATATATACACATACACACATATATGTACAGAAAAGAGATAAACAAAGAGACAGAAAGCTGGAGAGAGGGACAGAGAAGCAATACCTGTAATTGTGACACTTATTGGACTTGTTGGTGTACAGCCCCCTTCTGAACCTATCAATCAAATTCTTGGTATTCATGCAGATTTTGTCAATTTCAGCCATGTATACACACTCAGCCATGGGGGTCGTGACTTTTTGCACCATATCCTGTTTACTTTTTGTCACCAGTTTGGGATAGTTGTTTGTTTTGCCTGCCAAGTAAAGATAATTGAACACATGTATGACATATCAGATTTCCCAAGAAACTGAATTAACAAGAGGCCCATGGGCCTACTGCTCTGCTGAAATATATAATATCATGACTGTCACTAAATATTTATTTCTGTAGGTGGAGCCACTAGTATCCCCATCCATCAAGATTTTCAGCTGTTCCACATTCCCACCAAATTTCAAAATGATCCACTAAATATTACGGATGGTAGAGCATTCACAAGATTTTCACATTTTGACTCCTAAATTCCAAATGGCCATATGCACTCCACTAACTCTTGTGTATTGGGATTTGGACCGTTGTCCAGTGAAACAGTCAGTCAGTATCTGTGTACTATATAATTACAGGCATGCTGATACTTGAATGAAAGATCTTTTTACCAGGAACACAAATCTAGCACGTCTTTTATAATTCAGAGCAGTTCGACTTCAGTCCCAGTTGGTACCCATAGGGTTAATATGCCAGGCATTGGGTGTACAGACAGAAAGGTGCTGAAGACAGGTAAAACACGAAAGTTGCAGGGAGAAGCTGGTCCTGGTTGCGTACAGGAGGTTGGCACTTAAGGAACATGGGCACAGGATCAGGTTGTACTCTGTGGCTATGTGTGCGCATGCGGGCATGTGTGTGTATGTCTGTATGCAAAATTTCATCAATTATTGTCATACTATATCAATTCTTGGACCCTTCATATGGTCAAATGGTTTTTTTATCCTTAAAAGCTCAGTTTCCACAGCAGGCAACTGGTGTATATCAATGCTAAGGTTGTGTACTTGTCACTCCTTTCATGCATCAGTATACAGTTCACAGAGAACCAAATGCTGTACCATATTCTTCTTAATGAGTGCACACTCCCTAATAAGCACCAGCATCCCATTTTTTTCAGAGAAAAACACCCAAAACATCCCATAGTTTTCAAACGAGTGGTAGAATTTATTATCACATATAGGATCTAGATTTTTTTAGCTTTTGTGGACGAAACTTTTTTATAGTGCACTTGGTGCTTACTAAGATGAATACTATATACCTAAATTTTTCTTCTTAACCCATTGCTACTCATGTTGTTTATTTTATACATTTGGCACAGTGATTTAACACCAAGCTACTCTTTCATAAACAATGGACATATTTTGAGGTGATAGACACATGTATGTACAGTGAAACCTCATTATAATGACATCATCTGTTCCCGGCAAAATGTGTTAAATATCTGAACATATCAGATAAATGAGTTAAAGAGCAAAGAAAGTTGACTGCAAGTCCCTCAATGCTTGTGTTATTAACACTTTCAGAACCAAATTTGGGACGGAGTCAACAGCTTTTCTTGGCCACATTGGGATGCAATACACGTCGCGGAAAGCTGTTGACTTGGGGTATTCTCTCTGGAACTATAGGAGATGGTACTGGTACTTGAATGAAAGGTCTTTTTACGAGAAATACGAATCTGGGATCTTTATGATAATTCAGACTAGTGTGACTTAAGTAAATCGACTTTAGTCATGATTGGCACTGAAAGAGTTAAGTGAATATGTCAGAGATCTGAGTGTTGTTACAATCAGGTTTCACTGAAAACATATTTAACGCACTCTGCCACCTTCTCATCACCAGACAGCCACAGAAACTCCCAAATAGTTTCTTGTTTCCAAGCTGAGTTATCTTTCCACTGGATATTTGGAATGTAACTCATTCCACCCTGACAGAGGACAGTCAACAGCTTTCCTTGGTGCGCTCTGGGTACAATGCACCCACAGCGCGCCAAGGGAAGCTGTTGACCATGGGCATATAATGTGGAATGATCTTCCATGCAAGTTTCATCCAAAATTTTAAAAAATAATCCCTAAATTAGTAAAATACAATTAGCAGACGACATTTAGATATTGGCGGGAAAAAGCGTCATAAGGGTGGAACGCTAGAGTTGGCTCAGTGGTTCATTCCACAAGGGGACCACTGGGTGCACCATCCTCTCTCTGCCAAGATTCTCCTCTGACAGCACGAAGTTTCGGGCAACGATGAGTGAAAAGGGTGGGAGGCGCAGGCTGCCAAAGGCATCCCCACAGATAGGCCCAGATCAAAGTGTGAGAGGCATAATGGCTGCTGTAGTCAGCCAACTACATGACTACAACCATCCTCACCTGGAAATCTTTGGTCTTAACCCCCTCTGCCCTTTTCTGGCTACATACGAGTGAGTCAATAGCTTTTCCTTGGGGCAGGCTGGGCACCCAATCCATGGCAATAAAAGTTGTTGACCTGGATACATTCTTCACATAGATCTCCTCTACAAATCTCATTTTAAAAATGTTTTCTCTCAACAAATCATTTAAGCGCAAACATTGAAGTTGACACTTATTTACACTCAGTACTTTTGGGTGACTTGGGTGGAGTAGGGTGAACTTTCTGGTGATTTTGTTATGCACACCAATGTCTTTATTATGTGGAGGCTGGAAGGTATCACTGAACTGTGTTCTTGTTTTCTCACCTTGCAGCCATGAAGCCAACACCAACAACACTTGTTTGGCAACTTTTCTCGTGTTAAAAAAATCTTGTCATTATTTTGGAACTGTCCGTCATTTATATTTGTGAACTGTGAATCAAATATACGTCTCTATTCTTGCTGTCAAATAAATAGTCTGTGCATTGGAAAAGCTCAGAGCAGTCTCTTCCTGACCAACTTGGTCCATTCAATCAACTTATCATACAATTACACAATAAATCATCCAAGCAACCAACTTGTCATAATACCATTATGTAACACATCACCTGCACCATCCACTCACTTCACTGTTACATCAAGCTAATATGGGATTACAAATACATTCATGTCAGATTTCTTGTCTGCTTAAAGCTCCACATTCATACTGGCAACATGCGAACCAGATTATCCATATAAATTTAATTCAATTCATAAATTTAATTTAATCGTTGATTTGATTTGATTTGATCTGATCTGATCTAATCTAATCTAATCTGATTATTTTAATTTCTTATCTTATTTATCTTTTTTCATTTTATTTTATTTTTTAAATCTTAATTTTCAATTCAATTTTATTTTATTCCATTTGTTTGTTTCTTTCATTTCATTTAATTTCATTTTATTTACTGACGGAATGGTTACACCAAGTATTTAAAAGACATTGGTACTTACAGAAGCACAACTTACTAGTTGTCTAGGGAACAAGTCAGTATCGCCACATAACTTAACCCTGACAAACCTGATGCTGATGTTTTGACATGTAACTTACACCCATTTAAAAATGACCAACAAGCCTTAGAATGATGTCACAAAGGTCATCTGCTTCTCTTTTGTCATTAAGAACAATACACCATTACTAAAAATATACCCTTACTAAACATCTTCCCATGGTATTTATATATATATATATACTGGGTATGAACATATCTACAGTGTGTCACGGAAACCTGTTGACTCAGTGTCCACAGGGTTAAACTGTATGTTTTACATTGAGTGATTGGGTAAAGAGTGCTAAACACACAACAGGTATAATTGGGGATCTTCATATTAACTGCTGCCCTGTTCTGCACCCCTATCATGCAGCAAAGACCTGACAGGAAGGAGGGAAGATCTGTGTATTGAGCATGGCCACATGTATTTCTCTGCAAAGTGACAAAATGTGAAGGGAATGAGCTAACGAGCTGTTATCATGGTTATGCTGTTATTAAATATATTTTTCATGCAGGCAGCGTAATGTACCTGTGTATAGAAATTTACCTTTTTGTGCTTGAAATTGTGTCATTTTTTATGCTTAAGCTTCATGCCAGACAGGTATGTCTAATCATGGCAGCGGCATGGCTCTGTTGCCTGGCAACATGGGTGTACAAAGTAGGGCCACAGTTAATATGAACGCTTCCCATTGGTCATAAAGTTAGACAAAATTTTGTGGCCAAAGAAGACAAGTTTTCAGCATGCAGTTATTGAATCTAAAATGCTCTTGCATGATTTACATTTTTCTCGGGAGAATGAGCTGACAAGACTTATTGGTTCACAAGGGGCATGTGATTCTAGCAACATTGATTTCAATATGCAATATATCAAATAAATATAATTATATATGATATACTTGACAGCACTTAGTTTTTTCCATTCCATCCAAGTCCTTGTTTTAAAAAGTGAACAGACAGAGCGGCCCCAGTGAGGTAAAAATATAGCCACAGATATAGATTTTTAGCACTTGGCCACTAATGCTATGAACAGAGTAAGCCCTGACCTTTATCCCCAGACAACAGTCACCCTGAACGAATCTCAGACTGTCTTGTAGTGTTACCTGGCAATTATGCAGTTTATGTCTTCTTGGGTAATATAGTTAAGCTTAGCCACCTAGAAATAATAAAGTGCACAATGGACAACCTCACTTGTTTAAAGTTTAAAGCCACTGATAAAAGGACAGACTGCCCCTAACCAATTTCCTATGGGTGGACGGCCTGTAATTATACGACATGTAGACAGATTGTGCATAGCTGTACTTCCTGCAGGCAAATTACACTTAATTTCCTAGGCTGACTAAAAGGGTACATCCAGCATCTGGACTTTTCAGGAGGAGCAATCGTAAGATTTTGTGACACATCTGAACGAATGTCATCCTACCATCCAACTCCTGTCAGGGCACTCTCTGTCTTACATTACTTTGCTTGTCCCAACAGTAAGAATGCAGCATTTATATAAGATGCACTATGCTGCTTGGTGGCAGCACCGCTTTCCTGTGTAACATGACATTTTTTACCAATGAATGAAGCACTTTTTTGTTTGTCCCCAGGTGTCTCCACCTGCAACACCTATACACCAGGGGAAAGTTACCTATGGCCCCACCTATAGGCAACATGCCCTAAAAGGCTTACAGCATACAAACACATTTCTGCATCACTGGCTGGCCACCCAAAACATTGGAAAGACCTGAGCCTATAAAGCTAACTGTCAAAGGTGAATGAAAAACCACAATCAGACTTCGATGCATGCACCAATTTTGTATCTGTAGGTCTCAGGAGTATATAGTAAAACCTGCCCTTGTGGACACCTGTCTACTGTGGACACCTGCTTAATGCGGACAGTTTTCGCCAGAACCGAATATTTCTAAGTCATTTTCATATTGGTGATACCTGTCTACAGTGGACACCTGTCTATTGTGTATTGCGGACACTTTTTGGGGTACCAAATGCAAAAACTACCTCTCCATTGTGGACACAACATATCAATGCATTTTTTTGCAACTTGTTATGTTCCAAGCTGTAATGCCTGAACAATGCCGTGCATGTTAAGCTGGAATCAAAGACTAATTAATCCATTGTTCAGTGGCCTGTAACAGATAATCAGCTCACTCAGCCAAGCAGTTAGGCTGTAATGCCTCAACGAACATGCCAGGTGTCTCTGAGCACTGGTGCTCCTGTTGAGTGAGGTTGCTCACACTTTCACTGTCTATCAAACAATTAAGCTCCATAGATCAATCATTAAGCCTAAAACAAAGGACCCACTGAGACTCATGTGAAGTTATTCACAATTTGTAACAATGCCACATACAGTTATACTGTACTTAAAGGATAGGATATCCCTGTGGTATGTTTGTTGTTTTTTCTTTTCTGTTAGTAAAAGATATTATGCAAACTTTTTTTAGCCTGGTAGGCCCATACATACATAATTTCTCCCTTAAAAGATAAAAACTGTAAAATCCCAAGTTGAGATGTGTTTGAGCAAGAAGGGTAGAGCTCTCTCTACCCTCTTTGGTTTGAGAAAAGTGTCAGGGGCATAATGTACAAAAACTGAGAGCAAATGTACTCTGAGATCCCAAAAGTTCACCCCCTGCCTATTGTGAACACCTGTCTATTGCAGACACTTATGCCAGAACCACAGGTGTCCGCAATAGACAGGTTTTACTGTATAGTAAATATGGCATACGCAAGCATTTTCTATGACAGGGTCAAAGACAAGGATTCAAGTGTCAACATGGTCTTCTTTAGATATAAAACACACAAAGAAGTATCCACATACCAAGTTTGGTATCTGTAAGTATTACAGTGCAGGAAATACAACAGGCTCAAGCATCTTTGAACAGAATGCCAGAAGGGTGGAGGAACAGACGGACAGACAGACAGACAGGGTGCAAATTTATATTTACACTTACACACTAAACAGATCTTACAGCAGTGTATAATTACATGCAATTTGGAAATCCCAACTCAAAAAACCCACGGAAGTTATAGTGGTAATACCTGATGGACGGACAGAAGGAGGGTGAGACAATACCCTTCAGGCTCATAAGGCTGAAGGGTAAAAATGTGTTCAAAATCAGGATCTGGAGTATCACCACCCAGTGAACAACTTAGTTTGATCCTTCTACAAGTTATATTTCCACCAAGTTCCAGAACAATCTAGGTGACAGTTTTGGCAAAGACCCCAATGATAGCTTTAACTAGAAATATTCATATAAAAGATAATAAAACCACAGCTCCATTTGTTGAACAAATTAAGATCTAGGGGTCCCCCAAAGTGTCCATGTGCAATATTGAAGCAATTGGTGAAGCGGTTTCAGGGAAGATTTTTTAATATTTTTCAAAAAAAAAAAAAGTAATAAAAGTAATAAAAGTCCAAAAAACGACTGGAGCATGACAACTTACACACAATTGGTAGATACCCATCCAAGGCAGAAGCCCATTAACTCATTCCCTACTATGGTCACAGGCCTTGGTCAGTGGTTCTGGCACTGCCTGGCAAGTCATGCTGCAGCTGCCCTTGCAGCAGCTGCAGCATGACTTGCCAGGCAGTGCCAGAACCACTGACTTACAACAATATTAAGGCATGTTGGTACCTGGATGAAAGCTCTTTTCATGAAGAATTTAAACATACAATTGCTGTCTTAAATCTTGGTAAATACACGTAAATATCAGGGACTGGTATGGCATGAGTAAAGTTTGAAGCTGATCTGACAGACAGTTTTGCAGAAATCAAAAACATAAAGCGTGCATGTTGATGCACAGACGAATGGACAGACGACGGATCAAAACTCATCACATCAGCTCAGCTGTCTGACAAGTCAGCTTAGCTAATAACTGGCAGGGATGAGATCAACTACATAAGATCTGTCAACATTGAAAATTTCAAAGGGAAAGCAATTATATTTCCTAAGATATGGCCTGAACAAAATAGCACAATCTTGTGGACATAACAAACTCCATTAATTGACCAAAGAAGGAAGTAGACATACACATACACATACCTACAACATATATCTACCAAACCTGTAATTTCAAAGAGGTAACTCTTATAGTTTTTAAGATTTGTCCCAAAGAAAATACCTGTAGACTTAACAAAGTTTGTTAATTAATCAATGAAGGTACATGTAGGTAATAGGCCAGGAAAAACTATGCCTTTGCATATAGTTAGTACTTGCACACAAGATCTACCAACCTTGAAAAAATCTGAAAGGGACAGCTGTTATAGTTACTAAGATATAGTGAGGGCAAAAATTGTTTTAGATGGCTGGAAGGATAGACTAAAGGACAGGTGGATTGAAGGACAGACAGACAAACAGACATGCAGAAGGTACTCTTTACCATACCCCCCCCCCCCACTCTGTGGGCAGGGAATAATAAAACATCTTTTTTTCCAACAGAAGTCTCTCTTTCTCAGTTCTTGAACTTTCCACTCTAAATTTTAATAGCAGCTTGCTTCCTGAAAGTTATACAACTCCTTCCTGGTAAAGAGCTTTCTCTCTTTGCATTAATCAATTTTCTCCTTCTGAATGAATGAACAACTTTCTCACTTTGGTTTAAAAATGACTATCTCTATCTTAGTTTAGGAAGAACTTTCTTGCTCCAAGTTGAGGAACTTTCTCTTTTGGGGACAAAAACACTAGAACAGTCATCACTGACAGACTTGGTACCTAACTTTGCATACATCATGTGACCTTTAAAATGATGTCAAGGTCACCAAAATGTAATCAGGTCAAGAAATAGTTTCAATATACAACTGAGGTAAATTTGAGTTTGATGTGGCCTGTGAATCATAAGATATTTTGCCTGCAAGGATTCTGTTATGCTTGTAATCAAAGAAGCTGAAAAACTGTATACAACCTGTTTTGAGAGACCACTATAATGAAAGACCACCTGCCTTTTAAGACCATATTTTAAAAGTCTGTTTTGCTATCTTTCCCATGTTACTGCACCTCAATTGAGAGACTACCTGCCTTATGTGACCACTTTGGCCTGCTTTAAGGGGCAGTCTCTCAAAACAGGTTTCACTGTACCCCCAAGCTTTCTTTGCAGGGGTTATAAAAAAGTTTCCTTACGCAAGTGCATACTTGGCATGTATTTGGTTATTAAATATATATACAGTCAACCCTCTCTTGAGAGACCATCCCCAGGGCAGCCCAAAATGTGGTCATATAAGGCAGGTGGTCTCCCAATAGAGGTGCAATAACATGGGAAAGATGGCAAAAGGGACATGGTAAACGTGGTCTTAAAAGGTAAGCATTCTTTCCTCACAGCGGTCTCTCATAACAGGTTTCACTGTATATTTACTTGACATAGTCTGCACCAAAATAAATAAACAATCATAATCCTGGCATAATACATGGTTAACACAGCTCACCCAAGCACACCTGTACCAGGTAACAATTTTTCTCAGATGTTCATGGAAAAACCAGGTGGCAAAATGTCTTCAGAGAAATGACTGAAATTCTTATTTTTTTCTGACAAAAGTATGAAGGCAAATAATACTCCACCCTGCCAATAAATTGCTGTCACAAAGCAGTGCGGGTGAGGCTCAGGAGATCATTTACTCTTTATGATTATCAGATGTAAGATGAAGTTTGTTTGTTTGTTTTTTTTCTCCCACATACATGTACATCCATTACAGGTCTTACATGGCATTCAGGAGAGTTGGGCCTTTGAGCCAAATTGGATTGTTTGGCTTTCAGACTTGCTTATCTCCAATGAAACACACGTTACTTCCTGAGGAATGTCATACGATTCCATTTTCACACTCCTCCCACCCACCCCCATCCCCAGGCTAAAGATCTGAAAAACAGTTCAAAAGATACAGTGTATGTACATACTTTTTACAATTCAAGTCAGTAACATATACGACGACAGAAATCCTATCAAAACTATAAAACAATCTCTATGTACTTCATGTACTACTCTTTACCAGCACATCAATGATTCTACGCAGCAACTTTAACATTTGATGTGTGCATGCAATTGCTTTTTCCTTGTCAGAGAAAATGGTTTTTCCCCCTCACTTCGAATTCTCTGCCCTCCCCACTCCTTAAATTTAACCTTTGCCACCCCAAAAAGCATATCAAGTTTTTTTCTAGCACAAAACTAGAACAGTCATCACTGGATCATCCCCCCCCCGTCACCCCCCCCCACACACACACACACCCACACACTTTGCATACAATACACATGGGTTCTGTGACTTTAAACATGACATCAAAGCCACCAAAATTTAATGAGGTCAAGTAATTATGTCAAAGTACAATTCAGGGAAATTCTAGTTTGATGTGGCATGAAATACTTTGCTCACAAGGATTCTGCTATGGACAAGCTGAAAACAGCTTAACCCAAACCCCCCAACCCCCCAAAAATTCATGGGGTGGGGGTGAATGGGCATAATCACACACTTCCTCTGCACAATGTAAATGCCAGACAAAGTGCTTAGGATAGTCCCATACTAAGTTTCTATATAATCAAAATTCAAAAGACTTCTCAATGCATTAAGTTTTGTTTAAAATTGAAGTGAGGTGTCTTTCTGTCCCAGATAGACCAACACACCATGATGTATCCCAGGGATATGGCTCACTGTTTTGGTGGATTAAGCAGCAAAAGGTTAAACTCTAGCCACTGAATCAACAACTTTCCTCTCTGCTCTGGCTGGATACAATGTGGTCACAGTGTGCCAAAGGCTACTGTTGACTGATAACCTATTTTTAATAGCAGAAAATTAATCAGACCATATTTGCCACAGACAGTGCTCCATCTTTTCAGCCCCTTCTTAAAGGCGGATTGTGATATAACATGGCAGATTGTGATATAACATGGCAGATTGTGATATAACTTGGCAGATTGTGATATAACTTGGCAGACTGTGATATAACATGGTAGATTGTGATATAACATGGTGGATTGTGACATAACATTTGGATTGTGATATAACTTGGCAGACTGTGATATAACATGGCAGATTGTGATATAACATGGCAGATTGTGATATAACATGGTAGATTGTGATATAACATGGTGGATTGTGAAATAACATGGCGGGTCCCCTGGCTCTCACTAAGGGACTTGTCCTATTGCTTCTATGCTAAATGTCCCCTCTTTGTAGGGTGGGTTTCATTTAACACACACCACAATCCATAGACCCTCCTTCAGCATTATAGGACCCTTCATTGGTGTTATAGGAACCTCCATTGGCATTATAAGACCCTTCATTGGTGTTCCAAGACCTTCATCGGTGTTATAGGACCCTTCATTGGTGTTCGGGGACCACTTCATCAGCATAATGATAAAAAAAACACTGTACAGAGCTTGCTGGTAGTTTTTAATGGGAAACAGTTGAATGCTAATACACCTGCATTAAGTCATTTAAGGTAAAATCCTTGTTCACAGTTACTTCTGTTTGATTTATGTGAAAATGTTAAATTCCTGTAACCTCTACAGCTCCATCAACTGCTCTGTAAAGCAAGAAAAAAAGTTGATATGACCTTGAAGAACAAGTGTTCTGTGATGTGACTAGGAGTTTCCGATTGTATATTGACTTGGATCTCCAGTGACACCACCCTGCCTACTTCATCTTCCTATCATCAACTCATCCATGCTGCCCTACAAGTCAGCTCAAAAAGCTAGGGCAAGTCTTTCACCAGACTGGAGCTACACAATGCTGGGGCCTTGCTACCCCAAGGGTTAGGACATAGTATACTGAAGGATTTGGCCTATTTAGCTTGTCACTCCAACTTCCACCATAAGGTGTCACTCCAGTTGAAGGGCAACCCATTTCAAGTGGGAAGAACTATAAAAAGAGTTTTGTGACACCTCTGGCTAGTTCCCAAGCTTATCCAATCATGTCAGACATACAACTTAGTATTCAACTAGAAACAAGTTTCTCTTGCGAAAAACATTATGCATCTCCCGAGCACGACATCAATGACCAGTGTAACTTTTGCCAATGTATGTCAATATACAACAAGAAAAATGTAAATACTTGCAGGATTTTTACAAGACCTGTCCATTGGGATTACATGACAAGCACAAATGCATGATTACCTGTCTTATATCTATGAATTTATATAGTTACAGTTAACCAATCAACTTTTTGAGGACTGTGTGACCTTCACCTACAGCCTGAAGATCATCCACATTCATTTGAAACAAAATCTCCAAATCCATGGATTATCTGCACTTTAACAGAAGAATAGGAGTCAATATGGGGCAGAGGTATAATATAACTAGAACAGGCTGATTTTCCAACAGAAAATCAAATGTCTCCCCCATGCGCCCTTACTATTGTCACCCTTATTTTTAATAATAGGCATACCGATTCCAATGATCTACAGATATGGTGCAGGTACACTCTTTATTGACATTTCAAAACGTTGATTTTTGACCTAATGCCCATGTGACCTTGAAAAATAGGTCAAAGTCATACATCTGCAGTCACCAGCAAGGTCTTATAAAAGTCTACATAGAAACATAATCACACAAAATGTCAACCTCTTTAAGTCAAATCTTTCACGAGTGCATCTGCAATGATTTTTAAAAAGTGGCCATGTGACCTTGAAAATAGGTCAAGGTCACCCATCTACAATCCCAACAGAGTTCATATTATGGTACATAATCATCCAAATTTCAACCTCTTAAGTCAAATCCTTGCAGAGTTATTGTGTCCGCGTCAATTTTACATGACATGCCCATGTGACCTTGAAAAATATGTCAAAGTCACCCATCTGCAATCCCAACCTAGTTCATATTATGAAACATAACCATGCAATATTTCAACCTCTCAAGTCAAATTCTTGCGGAGTTATTGCATCCGCGTCAATTTCACATGACATGCCCATGTGACCTTGAAAAATAGGTCAAGGTCATACATCTGCAGTTACAAGCAAAGTCTTACAAAAATCTTACATAGAAACATAATCACACAAAATATCAACCTCTTTAAGTCAAATCTTTCTCGAGTGCATCTGCAATGATTTTTAAAAGTGGCCATGTGACCTTGAAAATAGGTCAAGGTCACCCATCTACAATCCCAACAGAGTTCATATTATGGTACATAATCATCCAAATTTCAACCTCTTAAGTCAAATCCTTGCAGAGTTATTGCGTCCGCGTCAATTTTACATGACATGCCCATGTGACCTTGAAAAATATGTCAAAGTCACCCATCTGCAATCCCAACCTAGTTCATATTATGAAACATAATCATGCAAAATTTCAACCTCTTAAGTCAAATCTTTGCGGAGTTATTGCATCTGCGTCAATTTCATACAACATGCCGAAGTGACCTTGAAAAATAGGTCAAGGTCACCCATCTGCAATTCTATGCAAAGTTTTATATAGGAACATCTTCACAAAAAATTTCAACTTCCCAAGTCAAATCTTTCTCGAGTTATTGCATCTGCAACGCACACAACAATGTGTTGAAGAAGAACAAGAACAAGAAGGAGATGAAGCGAAGGAAACGGGTGCAAAAACAATATGTCCCCCCCGTTGCATGGGAGACATAATTAAGGAACACCCAATGAAACTAAGAATCACCCTGTGACCTTGACCTTTGGCCTCAAGGTCATCCATTAATATATGATTAAAAACTCTCCAGACCCATAGATAATCTGTACCAAATTAGGAGGGAATGGGTCAATAGCAACCAGAGGTGCAATAAAAATAAGGATTACCCTATAAAACCAAGAATTGCCATGTGACCTTGACCACTGGACCATGACCATTTGAACAACATGAGAGAGACTGACCCATGGTACTTCCCCACCAAATTTGAAGTGAAGCTGGCTGACGGTTTTGAAGATGAAGTCGAAAACGTGATCCACAGCAATCCCTATTCACTTAGTAATCAACAGGAATGTATGCAGTTTGACCTTTCAAGGTCACACAGGTTTAAAATAAACCATACAAACTGAAAGCCCACAGGTACTTTCCTATTAACAATTAATAGTAACCTTGGGCCTATGATGCACCATTAAGAAGGTATAAACCAATATGTGAAAATTTGTGAGTCAGCAGAAAATACAAGGATTTAACCTTGACCATTGACCTCATGTTTATATATTATTATATGGGACAAATTTTCCAGACCCATACATTATCTGTACCAAATTAAAAGGCAACAGGTCAAGACGGGACAGAAAAATAAAGAAAATAAGATACGCGGTGGTGGCGGCAGAGGACGAGACTAAATACTATATGCACCCCCCTACTTGGGATGCATAATTATCATAAGTATATTTTTAGTCTAAAACCCTTCTTCTAATGTGGAAAACCAGGTGCTGACCTTGACCTTACAAATATTGTTCTCACTCACAAAGGTATGAATGCTGCCTATTAAACCATGTCCCATTTCACAATGCTTGAACACAGGTGCCACCTTGTGGTGGAGGTTGCACTAGCAACCTGAATTGGGACTATTGGCTCTACATGTACCATAAATCCCTGACTTTCAGTGAATTAGTTAAGGGTATGTACCTTTCTTTTTGAAATATGCTTCTGAATACTGTAGCACCATTGCACAAAGTCTTACACACTGATAGATTTCCTCTCACCACCTTGCACTTTTAGTGTGTAATGTTAACCCTTAAAGTGCTGATTTGAGACTGAGTCAACAGCTTTCCTCAGGTCACTTTGCATGCAATGCACACAAAGTGTCCCAAAGAAAGCTGTTGACCAAGACTTCATTCTTGGATTAAGACTAGGGCTGCTGGTATTTGAATGAAAGGTCTCTAAAGCGGAAACGACTATAGGTGTGATTGGCATTTTAAGGGTTAATGTTTCATCACTTTTCTGTTTTGTGCACATCCATTTCATCCATGGAATCTATCCTGTGGCATTATGTCATCATTCATTCTGATATTCTGTATTTGAACTAATCATTTTACAAGCTGCTTGCATCCTAGAATCTTAAAGTTCCTATGTATTTACTCTAAAAAAGTATGCCCTACAAGATGGGCAGACGAGCCAGACAAGAATCCAAAAGTACATGTGTTCGGAAAATTTATACTCAACCACAAATTCCCGGAAAACTGTAACAGATGTCTACATGGATATGTATTTGTCATTGTAGAATATTTTTCACAGCAAATATGAGTGCATTGATTGTTTTTCTTTTCTTTTTTTTTTCTTTTTTTTTGGGGGGGGGATTTTGTAACCTGTCAAGGAAAGTATTTCAGGTGGTGCTAATCTGGTAACTCCTTCAATAAATTAAAGTCATGAAATTTTCCAGGAACACAAAACTGACAACACACATGGATAGAATTCTTTCTACTGACTTGTAAAAAAAAAAATTGCGCATACTAAAACAAAACACCAAGAACAGTGAAAATTCCTGGCTGTCACGAATGGGTTCTGTCTGCTTATAACTTACTATCACACACAAGTACAAAATGTGCTCAGCTTTATTATTTCTGAGGGCCTGCCTGACGGTGTATACTGATCAGTCCTATACACCTGACAAGTACTGATCACTTGAGATGACGTGAGGTTTGTCCAACATCATCTTCACAGGAAGTTACAGGAAGACAGCCTCATGTTGTCGGTAATTTCATGATTAATCACCTGTCGTTTGACAATCTTCTATCTGACGGCTCACAGAACATCCAAGCATGCCGGAAATTGTTGCCACTTTCTTTGCTTAATCTCTTATTGCCTGACTTGTATCTATCTTTTGGTGAGTTACATGGTCCATCATTGGCCATTTGGAATCAGGATTCACCTCGGGGCAGGAATATACAATTTAAAAATTTCCCTCCATTCACGTTTAATTCTATCTGTACATTATCCTGCTGTGACCATGAGTTCTGCTCAACATGCTGTCCACAGCAATTTTACGAAGTTAATCGGAAGAAAATGTACACCTTCTGGGTGAATAAATGTTCATAGATGAAGGTTTTAACCCCCCTCCATACTGGATTCTTCACATGAAGAGGTCTCAGTCAAATGCCAACATAACAAATCTGATGTCAGAAATTTTTCGTACTCCCTGGCAAGTTGTGTGGTAGCTGCAATGAGACCATGCAACGCAAAACAACTGCACACGGTCTTTCACATTCAATCCTACATAGGACAGAATTATTTAACTCTTTCAGTGCCAATTGTGACTAGAGTCGGCCTACTTAAGGCAAAATGCTCTAAAGAATTTCAATAAGGATGCTGGATTCATATTCCTCATGAAAACACTTTTCATTTAACCCATTCCCACTGAAATCACGCAAAAGCACCCGGATGTAAATTGCCATCTCCCTTAACATTTTTACTCACATAGCTTGTTACCAGAAAACTTTTTTGCTGAGATTTGTATGAAAGACCATTCACAATAGCAGGCCACAAGTCAACGTATTGCACTCCACACATGCCAAGGAAAGCTATTGCAGTGTTGCCAAGTTGTAGGGGAGGAGAGTAAGTATAATTTTTGAGGGAGAGAAGCAAAGAAGTGGGAGAGGGTTGGGAGGGGGGATACCCCCTTCCCGATGTAGAAACATTTTGAAAGATAGGGGTGAAATGATACTTTTTCATAAAATCTGAGTCACTTCTCACCCTTAAATCCAATTTTTGTTGGACATTTTTTTTGTTACATAGATCTAAGTGCAGATTTTAAAAAGTAATGAGAAATGGTCTTTTGGGAGATATTTTGTTCATAGTATGTAGATCGGATAAAAAATGAGTAGATCTCATACCAAAGTCGCCAACTTGGCAACACTGCTATTGACACCATCATAGTCTGACTAGTGGGTCAAGTACCAACATGTCTATAGTTCCAGAGAACATAATGCTTTCAGTCAACAGCTATCCTTGGTGTGCTTTGGGCAAGGACAGCCGTTGACTCAGTCCAAAACTTGGCAGTGAAAGAGTTAACGGAAACCCTAATGTCTTAAAACTCTGCATCTTCCACCCCCATTTTTCTTTTGTTTTTTTTCTTTTAAATCTTGACAGATGTTCTGGACTGTAAGAATGTGTTAAAAACACTCTGAGAAATGTCAGAGGTTTGTTGTAATTTTCCACATGTGTACAGCTGTATATAGGAGGGTACCAGGCTGTATAGAGAGGATACCAGGCTATATAGAGAGGATACCAGTCTAGAGAGGGTACCAGGCTGAGACACGCCTGAGGGGGAGGATTCTCAGAGCATGTGCCTTAGCCCTAATGCACAGTTTGAAATGTCTTTAGCTAGGGAAAGAGACAATACTCAGTGTGAAATTGTGAACTGGAAAACTAATTGCAGTGGCAGTGGTGGTGGTGGTGGTCATGTGGCTCATGGTGGTGACAGTCTGGTGGTGACAAAGGTGGTGGTGGTCATGTGGCTCATGGTGGTGACAGTCTGGTGGTGACAAAGGTGGTGGTGGCAGTGGTGGTGGTGACAAAGGTGGTGGTGGCAGTGGTGGTGAAGATGATGACGACAAGGACAACGATGACTTGGATTAATCCCTCACAGTCTCAAGTTTTAAATTCTGACTCCCATCTGATTAAACAAGGGAGTCAAGGCTGAGGGTCAAGTGTCGTCTGCTTCAGCATTTTCAACTAATTTCAACAGCAATGAAAAACAACTTGACTGAGAATTGTAAACCTATGTAGATGAGACTTGTCCCTTAGTGCTCAACCCACGCCAAGGAGAGCTGTTGACTCTGTCTTAATCCAAGGGGGCAAAGGGTTAAGACATCTTTGTATCTGTCAGCAGTCGGTGTATTTAAGTACAGTATTAAAGTACATTACAAGAAGATAGACTCCTGAATCCTACAATGTAGACATGGAAGTGCAGCAAGATGTAACTTGTACAACAAATACTGGATGGTCTAGATTATCTATTAATACCTGGCTGCATAAACTTTCTCCAAGATGTTCTTAACTCATCTCAGCTTAGCACAATTTCAAAATATCCACAGATTTAGCCTCATGATTGTCTGCTAATTAGTAACTGTATGATGTTCAAAAGTCCAGACTTGAAGAAATATAATATGGATCAAAACTGACTGGAGGCTGACGTATGACAAAGTGTCCATGTGCACAGACCCAGACAGCAGGTACACCCATTTGATGTGAAAGATGAAAGACTGTGGCAGCCATCTGTACGTATGCATTCCATGTATGTCACAGAAAATAGACATAACGAAGACATTACAGCCTTATACAGTTACCTATCACAGACAAATTATCCTGCTCATTAAATAAAATAAAATATATAATAACTCATGTTCTTCACATTTGAAGCGGATTCTGTATCATAGAGAGCATTTCACCTGCTATTAACTCTTTCAGTGCCAAATTTTGGACTGAGTCAACAGCTTTTATCGGTGCGCATTGGGCGCAATGCGTGCCGAAAAAGCTGTTGACCTAGGATATTCTCTCTGGAACTATAGGGATGCTGGTACTTACATGAAAGGTCTTTTTCTGAAGATTATGAATCTCGGATCCTAATGACTTGAGTATATTGACTTTAGTTGTGATTGGCACTAAAAGAGTTAAGACGCTACAAGTCTAATGCCATATCTGCTTCAATTTGTGATTACAGACCCCACAGTGTGAATACAGTGCTAACCCTCTTCCAAGGCCACAAATATGCATGGCAACTAGGGCCCTATAAGAGGTGTGGCCTCTCTCGAGGAGGAAGTGGCCTCTTTTCAAAGGGACTTATGATGGAGGGGGGGGTCAGTTTACAATTAACAGAACATTATGTAACCATTTTCAGAATTACAGGAGGAGGAGGAGGGAGGGTCTCACAAGAGGGACAACTGTCCTTTATTCAGTTCCCAATATTATATACTGTGCCTTGAACTGTTCTCGAAGACCCTGAGAGTAACATTTTGTTATCTAAGTATTGGCCATCAACACGTTTAACTCTTTCATTGCTACCTTTTGGACTGAGTCAACAGCTTTCCTCGGTGTGTTTTAGGTGCATTGTGCCCAAAGCGTGCCACAGAAAGTTGTTGACCTGGACCATTATATTCTATGTAACTACAGGCATGCTGGGACTTGAATGAATGGTCTTTTCATGAGGAACATACATCTAGCACCCTCATCACACTTCAGACCAGTTCCTTTTAAATAGTTCAACTTTAGTCACATCTGGCACTGAACTAGTTAGCAAGTCAGCTGTTTCTGACTCCTTTACAGAGGTCCCTGAGGAAGGGGGAGGGTACAGAGGTCCCTGAGGAAGGGGGAGGGTACAGAGGTCCCTGAGGAAGGGGGAGGGTACAGAGGTCCCTGAGGAAGGGGGAGGGTACAGAGGTCCCAGAGGAAGGGGGAGGGTACAGAGGTCCCTGAGGAAGGGGGAGGGTACAGAGGTCCCTGAGGGAGGGGGAAGGTACAGAGGTCACTGAGGGAGAGGGAGGGTACAGAGGTAGGGCATTGAGCCAAAGTTCACCAGGCAACAAGTCACTGGGCCAAGGCTTAACTTATATATAAAGCACAACTGGTCAGGTGGCCAAGGACCAACATAGGGACCACTGGTCACTGGGCCAAGGTTAAACCTAGGAATTAACCTATGGACAGCCAGTGACAAGGGTTAACCTAGAGACAGCCAGTGAATGGGTTAAGCTAGGGACCAGCAGTCACTGGGATGTGTTAGAATCATGTACATGTATAATGGTATATCCACTCTCCCTGTCAGGACTCAGTTCCCCTCAGTTAGTCCATTTGTCTCACAATCTGCATTCACACACAGAGAATACTTGTCATGCCAAGATCATATCTTCTTTGCTACCATATTGTATACAGAAACAATATCATAGGCATGATACAGCTGAGTGTCTGCATACTCTCCCCAACTTCAGTTCCTCACTCCAATAAGGCCACACAAAACAATTACCCAAACTACCTGTCATTAATTCCAACCTCTTTTTTTTTTTTTTTTTTGAAAGAAGGTGGAAAAGTAACTAGAAGCCTATCAGTGACCGCAAACCTCTCGGCCAGGACAAACAGACGGAGAGACAGATGGACAGACGTGTAGGTGACAACCATACCCTTGGGTAGGTCAAGGTTACTTCTGTTTGACCTAATGACCAAGTTTTGGTGCAAATGCAATGAGCAGAGATATCATGGCAAGGCCATTTTTCTTCAATGCAGCACTGTGACCTAAATGTGACCCAGTGACCTAGTTTTCACTAGGTGTCTGAGGTATCCTTAGGACCAACTGTCATAAATATTTGGTGCAGCTACAATAAGAAATGTAAGATTTGACTATATCATGGTAGTGCCATTTTTCTTGCATCACTATGACCCAGTAACTTAGTTTTCGATAGGCTACTGAGGCATTCTTAGGACCAACTGTCATAAATAATTGATGAAGCTACATTTAATATTTTTTTAGATATTGTGTTAACACCATTTTTTCTTTAATGTAGTACTGTGACCTAAATATGTGACCTAATGACCTACTTTTCAACAGGCACTTGAAGCACCTTATTAGCCCCCCGTGATGAAAATTTAGTCTCCATAAAGTGAGTGTTTTTGGAGATATGGTGTTAACAAGGCATGGACAGACGGACAGACATCCAGATGACCACAATAACCCTCCAGCCTAGAAGGCCGAGGGCTAAAAATAAAATTTAATTCTCTTACACCTAAACACATGAAAAATGAGGCAATTTAAAGTGAAAGGTCAGTGAAATTACAGTAAAAATCCAATGAAATTGAGCAAAAAAAACAAAAACAAAAAAGTGTCAACCTATCTGCCTGGAATTTTTCAGGCACATAACCAGAAACATGGGTATTTTTTTGTTTGGCCTAAGCATGCATCCATAAGGTTTAGTTTGCCTCCCGGGGGCATTCGTGTCACATACCATTATGTATTTGTCTACCTGTCTGACACACACCAGTTTTTTTCTCCACTTCTCTTTCTTTATTATAACTTTATACCCATAGGATAAAACACCAACTGTCACATGGCATGAAGGCCCTCATACTGCCACTGGCATTTTCGTGTGGGGGGGTTCTTTTTTTTTTATGGCTTTCCGACATTATTATACACCTGTTTATTTCACCTCAGTTACCTAAACAGTGCACATCCCCGATTTAGAGTCTTGACGATATCCTCAAGTTTAATTGCCTTGTCAATGAAATGAGGCCTTCTGTTTCCACACTTACCAATATATAGGCATCAGCCAATGTACTGTATGACTGCTCAAATACCCATCTAATTAATTTGTACATGTCAACAGGTTTCGAATACATCTTGTTAACCCTTTGCAGCTATCAAATTCATCATAAAGGGACCTCTCATTACCCACATATATATAATTTGACAAGAAAAACAGAATAGTCCAGGTCAGCAGCTTTCCTCAGTGCCCTTTTGACACCAAGCCTAAATTATCTGTTCACACTGACGATTATGGTTCTGTAAAGGATGTTGATTTGGCAATTGTACACGTTTCCTGTACTCATTAAACATAGACCTGTAGCATTCACATACACAGGAAAAGATCTGAATGTATGCACCACTGAATAAAATTCAGCAAAAACAAACACAAAACAAAAATCCCCAAATCTACCTCCACCTGTAGAATTTTTTTCCTCAGAAAAAAAGTTTAAGATTATATTAGAATGTAGAAGAAATAGTGGAAGCTATTAACAGCACATATTGGTGCGGCCTAAATCATGTCACACATATGCCAAATCCTACTGGCAAGATCCTGATGCTTTCAATATACTAAAACGCAGGTCAAGTCTTGTCACAAGAACTTTAAGGACCAATGCCAGCAAAGAAAAACCTCATACTAATTAATCAAAAGAGTCACTTTGGGGATGTCTCAGTTGCTGTGTCTCATCAGGTACACTATGACTGCTGTCAGTGCCATAGTTTGGACTGGGTCAACAGCTTTCCTTGGCATGCTTTGGGTGCAAAAGCAAGCCACAGAAAGCTGTTGACCTGCACCTGTCAGTGCTGTCCAACTGGATATCTCGTAGCAAAATTTAGATTCCCTGGAGCGTTTTCTCAACAGCTCCACATGAGAAACACTTATTTTGGATAAATTCTGTAGCATTTTTCAAGAACTGTGAAGCAAAATTTTGCTACAATGTTCCAGTTGGACAGCCCTGATTATATTGTAAATAACTACAGGCATTGTGGCAACCCCTATTGAGAGCAACTCGTTTTACGTAGTTTGACTTAAGTCGCAGTTGGCATTAAAAGTTATTATACTGGTATTCATGGTTTAGTATAGCTGTGGTCATTCTACACTCATTTCTTTATCTGTTTATATGTATGGTATATAAGGGTCAACTGGGAATTAAACGAGGTCTATGAAATACAGAGTTCCTGGTCTGGGTTTGGAGGGGATGTCACCAGCATGATGACTTTCTGCAAACGTTACCATGAATCATCTGTAATTCTGCTCTAATTTAGTTATGATAGTTACGCTTTAATGCAGTTCTGGTAACTCCATTTTTAGTTCTGGTGATTTTGTGTTAGTTTACTACTGATGTTAATATTTAAGCAACAAGGTTTTCATGAAATATGGTTAGGAAATTATGCATCATATAATGAATGGCGCAGGAAAATGTTCCCCTGTATGAGAAACCATTACATCTGAAAAAACTGACCACACAAACTGCATCATTAATTATAACCTCCATCAAGTTGTCGCGAATTACTGTTGATGTGAATTGCAATCATTTTCATCAGCGACTTCAGTTTCTCATCTATATTTATACCGAATATAAGTTCTCAAAAATTGATTCACAAATTAATTTTCTCATCAACTGAAAAAGTGGTCTTTAAGAAGCACAAATTAATTCCAACATAGGGATACCAAACATATATTTGTGACTA
Organism: Hermodice carunculata; assembly: GCA_964020975.1. NCBI lineage: Eukaryota > Metazoa > Annelida > Polychaeta > Eunicida > Amphinomidae > Hermodice > Hermodice carunculata. The sequence goes on along the minus strand of OZ026626.1, from coordinate 61,308,690 downwards.
TTTAGAAGCCTTCTACTGCACTGGTACTTGATTGTTACAACTATATTGGCAATCTGTCTTAATGATAAATGACCAATATTTTCATCTGAACAACCTTTGTCCAAATGAGGTACCACATGCATTTTGCCCAAAGGACAATGGCCAAAAAACATATCCATTTAATCATAGATTGGTAGAATTAGCTTTGGAGAGTTACAATATGAGAGTTGATGAGTAAAACTGGAGAACTGCCTGACTACAAGTTGCCTTAAGAGTACTTTTGGTGCAAAAAGAGGAAGACTTGGGATTCTAAAATAATTTTGATATGGTTTAAAAAATTACCTGTTCTCAAACAAAAAGATCTTTTTCTTTTCTATTTGTTTTCTATTTTGGTTTTTGTTTGTTTGTTTTTTTTTCTCCAAAGCCATACTATTTGGCATAAACAATACTTCAGAAAGAGTGATCTTTACTCAAAAAGGGCAGGGGCTGATTTTGGACAGCGTGGGTGTGGGTGTTTTTCTCTGTTTGTTTTTATTTTGTCTTTCATTTTTCCAATACTCTGAGCTGATTGAAACGGTGGTGTTAAAAATCTGTCTGGACTGAAAGCTGATGCCAACATACTAAAGGCCCTAAATTGGCTTTCACCAGATCATTGACAATCTGAGGACAACATGCACATGTGAACCTTGACCCTGTCCACCCTCAACTAAGATTGAGTCAACAGCTTTCCTTGACAATTGGGTGTTGATAGCTCAACTTGTGTTAAAGAAATCTGTTGATCTATGGTAAGGTCTTCTATTTTGAAAAAAGGTCCTGTTAAAAATTTTCCATAGTTATGTTATTCGTTAATTATGAAACTGAGCAAATGATTGCAGAAGCAGAGTACAATTTAACCCCAGGTACTTTTAGCTGGCTACGGGGCGAAAACACAACGTGGCTGCACCCAAGATTAAAGGCAAAGAGGAAATTATCCAGGCAAGATGAAATGGAAAGGGAAAGTGATTCTATGCCATCTGTAATGTTATCCAGCCTTCTTATAATTGGAGCTTACAGTCAGTCTATAACTTGAACCTGGTGGCGTGGAAAACAGTTTACAAAGTGAAAGCAGCACTTCAGGGTCTCTGATTCCCACCAGAGGTCTTGTTTCAAGGGCATTTTGTAGCTCACACACATTTACTTGATGCTACATCGGTTTAGCCCCAGGCTCATGGACGTCAGCGAGATCCACCCACATAATCCAGCTTCATTTGTTTTGAAGGTGAGTCCGATCCGTTTGAATCCAAAGCAAAGATTTATCAGGATACCAGTCACCTGGATTGTCTGTGCAGCTGGAAGCTGTAAATTTTGTTGGAAAAATCACTTTAATCTGTCAAACTAGACCCAAATATCATTAAATTAGACCCAACCTGAAATAATTTTTTTTTTTAAATCATTAAATATATTAAATTATCACAGGCAGCCAAATGTCAATAAAGTTCTGCTCCATCCTGTGGTACATCCTTCATCAGACGTTGATGAAACTGCCTTCAGTGAATCCTGCTGAACTATTCCCCCTTAAAACAACCAAAACCAACCGAAACCTGCAAAAAAACGGCCAAAAGTGCCTGCTGGTCAAATATCATCCGCTTCAGCATTTTTGGCTATATTCAACAATTATGAAAAACAATTTGAATGAGAATTGAAGATGAGACCTATCAAGATAACATGACCCAGGTCAATAGCTTTCTTTGGAGTGGATACCCCACCCCAATGAAAGCTGTTGAGTTAGCCTTGATTCAAGGGGAACGGCTTAAGATACTGTGGTAGCACCATCCTGTTGGGTGCCACTCTGACAGCATCCACAAAAATGTTTAAAAATTGATTCAATAAACAAACATTCAACGGGAGTTGGGTTTTTTGAGAGCAATGCAGTACATTTTCCTGTAAAGTGGTCCCCCTCTATGAGGCCACCCAAAGTGCACCCAAAACTAGGGCCTTAACTCATTCTATCCTAATGATGTTTTTTCCCGCTCATATCTAAATGTCATCCGCCAATTGTATTTTACTAATTTAGGGATTATGTTTCAAAATTTTAGATGAAACTTGCATCGAAGATCATTCCAAATTATATGCCCATAGTTAACTGCTTTCCTGGGCATGCTCTGGGTGTATTGCCCCCAGAGCATGCCCAGGAAAGCAGTTGACTCGGTTTTCTATCAGGGTGGAATGATTGAGTTGAGAGGTGGCCTCTCTTGAGCAGAGATGCCAACTGTCTCTCCTCATCTAGGGCAGAACCCTGAAGTGAGCTGAAAATTTTGACCAATTTACGGTATTTGTCCTGCATTGAAATGGAGTATTTTCTTACATATTCTTTCTCAAATATGCTCTGTCCCTGATGTTCTCGATTAAAAGTCCCTGGAATGGCATTTTGAATGTTGGCATCTCTGCTTGATGGGGTAAAAATAATGAAAATGTCACACTTGCTGCATGAAAGAGGAGCCTTTGTGGCCTCTCTTGAGTGGGGCCCTCACAAGAGGGGGACCACTGTACACCTCTGATAAAAATTTCGTAAAGCTGTGGTAGATATATTTAGAGATAATACAATGATGTCACCAGGGTTGACAGACACAGATGATGCAGGGGGCAACAATACCCTCTGGTACTTTGTATGTTGAGGGTAAAATACACTAGCACTGTTAACAGGCCACATCGCTGGTCATACAACTGGACAAAGAAATGTCCAGCAAGAGGTGGTTATGATAGAAATCCTGTCCAGGATACTGGAAGCTGACCCTTTCACTCTTGAAATATACATAATCTCTATGTATCGTAATTTCTTGCAATTTGGAGAAAATGACTTTAATGCTTCCCTTTTTGTCCAGAAATCATAAACGCACAAAAAATGTGGCCTTATATGTGGGGTGGCATCTCTCAAGGGGGAAATGAAAATCCCATACTGTATACTTTTTTCATGGGGAAGTGGCCTCTCCTTGCGACGGGATGGGGGTGGGGTGGGGGAGGGGGGAGCATATAAGAGGGGGCTGACTGTACTTGAAAGTACCATACATCCATATTGCAGCAGCTTAGAGACTGTCACAAGTGCACTTGTATTTACTCTTTCAGTGCCAACTATGACTTAAATGGAATTATCTGACAGGAACTGCTCTCAATTAAAAATGCAATCAGAGATTGCCAGACCTATCCCCCCCCCCCCCCCCCATGCTACAGCTGTCAGTACTGACAGGCATCATGGCTCTGTGACCTTGGGATTTAGGTCAAAGTGATTCATCGTTGAACTTGTCTGGCACCTTATGCACGACTCATTTCATGTGCAATATGAAAGGCCTATGTAAAAAAATTGTCAACTTATCCCATGAAAATCAAATTCACTAAAATGTCTCAGTAACCATGGAAATTACGTCAAGGTCGTCCATCTTTGTACTGGTCTGAGACCTTATGTAGGACTATAATCACCTGCAATTTGAAGGCCTATGTCAAAAATTTGTCAAGTTATCACATGAAGTTCAAATTCACTAAAATGGCTCTGTGATCTTGGGATTTGAGTCAAGGTCACCCATTTTTGAACTCATTCCAGACCTTATGCAGGACTATAAGCATGTGCAATATGAAAGGTCTATGTCAAACAAACTTTTCAACTTATTGCGTGAAAACCAAATTCATTCAAACAGCTCTGTGACCTTGGGAATTGGGTCAAGGTCACCCATCTTCAAACTCATTAGAGACTTTATGCAGGGTTATAAGCATGTGCAATATGAAAGCCCTATGCCAAAAACTTTTTGAGCTATTGCATGAAAACTGCCTGGGGGGACGCACAGACACATGCACACACACTGACACACAGACAAGGTAATCGTTATATGTCCCCTCCTCCTTCAGAGGGAGGGGGGCTCATAATTAAAATAAGGATGCTAGATTTTAATTCCTTTCGAAAAGACCTTTCATTCAAGTACCAGCATACAGTTCCAGAGAATATAATGCTCTGGGTCAACAGCTTTCCTTGGCATGCTTTGGGCACAATGTGCCCAAAGCATGCCAAGGAAAGCTGTTGACATGGACCAAAACTTGGCACTAAAAGAGTTACACCCCATGGGGACTGAGCCAGTCACTTTCTGTGGCACCTTCTGGGCACCCAGTTGTACCCAGTATACATCAGGGCAAGTTGTTAGACAATCACCTGCTGTAAATTCACGCTATTTCGATGTAGTTTTATTTTCATTCATTTTGATGGTGGCACATACACTGTACATAGTGTGGCCACACATGTTATTCCATGTGGTCATGTACATTTACATGTATTATGTGTGGTCATGCAATTTAATAATGTGGCCATACACTTATATTTAATACGGCCATACAAAAAAAAAAAGTATAGACTCATATATTTTACCTGGATTGCCAAGCAGGCCAAGCCTATATGTATATTAATCACTGTCCATGGCACAGATGTTGGTGTACACTTTCCTACCTAGTTGTTTGGTGGAGGAAACCAAAGGACTTGGAGAAAACCACTGCGCACAGTCAGAGTGGTAGGAACTCTTTCCACATGCTTCCCCGGCCATGAATTGAACTTGGGCTGCAGAGGTACATGCAAAAGGGAAGCATGTTGCAGCTCTGCCAACCATGCATTCGGGTCATACACTTTCATTCAATATGCTATACACTTTTATTCCATGTGGACACACACACTCAGATACAGATCAACACCTCACTCAAGTGTCAAATGCGTAGCATAAGGATATCTCACGGTAAATGTGGATAATGGTCCTTGTCTTCAAACACTTTTCATATATGAGGTCATTCTACCAGGGAAAAACCATCTGTTTTTGAAAGATCACACTTTGGTGATCCATACAGGTGGTCTTTCACAATAGGTATATAGTGTCACCTGCAATAAAGACCACCTGTTAAATTCTATCAGTGCCAACATGGACTAAAGTCACACCACACGGACTGCTCTTAATCATAATAAGAATGCTAGATTCACGTTCCTTGTAAAAAGACTGTTCATTCAAGTACCAGCATGTCTGTAGTTACATAGAATATAACAGTTCAGGTCAACAGCTTTCCTTGGCATGCTGCACCCAAACCATGCTAGGGAAAGCTGTTGACTCAGTCCAAAATGTGGTACTGAAAGAGTTAAAGAGACTGTCTGACTTTACAGAGAGATCACCCTTTGAGAACAAGTGATTCTACTGCTTTGTTGTTATCTGTCACGACCTGCAGCGTCAGACAACTTTTTGCTGACAAGAAGGGACAGTCTTTGAAGACAGCTGCTACCACTTCCTGAAATGTCCACACAAAATTTACATGTCCAACCTCCTTGCTCCACTACTTCATGCAACATGAACTAGTGTACGACCTCACAGCAATACACATGTGTTATGTTCAGAACATGTCTGTGTTGGTTTGCATATACATTCACTTAATTTCATTTTTTTTTCTTTTTGCATTTTTGGTTATTTCTGTGAAGTTACAAAAAAACCACGAAAAAAACCCCCCAAAAAACCCCCAGTGAAATAGTATTTTAACATAGTTTTATCAGGATCAGTTTGTCCAGAATAGGTGAAATTAAAAATTCAGGCCCCACATACAAGAGACCACGAAATTTACACAGGTGAACATAATTACATTGATTGTAATATAAGCCATCTTTTCCCCAGTGAAAACATGTTTTTCTCATCCCACTTATAGTCCTTATCTATATTTGTATCCCAACAGAAAGCCAGCCTTCTGTTTTCACACATTACTTATGTTTTATCATTTTTAGTTTTATTTGGGGTCACTTTAGTAACCCATTGTTCTGAAATCATTTCATTTCACATTTGATGTTTTGTAGTTCCAAGGAAAGCTATTCATGTTTACATGATTTTATGTTTGTTTATTTCAAATGTTCTCCTCAGGCAATGAAACAACTTTGAAGCTTATTAACAAGTAGTATGGCCCTCTACCCCCAGAGGGGGCTAGTGTCCAGCATTCTGAGAGACCCTGGTGACACTGAAAGCTGTAAAACATTTCACTTAGTTTCCAGCAGGTGACTCTCCTATACAGCACAATCAATAATTATGGGCACAAAACCTGTTTTTCCAAGCTAAATGAACCACAGATAATAGGCAAACTATCTTTGACATGTCATTTTGAACACACAGACCTCTGACCACTCTTCAACCTGATGGGTTCTGTTGATTTCTGGGCCACATGAGTATTCTGTCTCCCTCAAAATCTTGAGATTTAAACAGGAATTTTTTTTCCTGTTCTTAGGAACATGTATTGAAAAATATTTTGCAAAAGATTTTTTTTCTTATTTCATACTATGTGTACATGTACTTTGCAGAGCCTCCAAGAGCCTGTGTTAAAAGTGGGAGATCTCCCTCCTGCATATACTGAAAAGTGGGAGGGCCATACCAAAGGTGGGAAGCATAGCTAGGAGGGTCTAGGAGGCATGCTCCCCCAGGAAAAATTTGAAATTTGCACCTTCCTTTCCTGCATTTTGAACCATTTTAGGCACATCTATAGTATAGTATATTTACACACATATATAGTACAACAACACAGGAAAACAGGACAACTTTACAGCATCTGATGGAATAATGCTTTTTTTTTTTTTATTTTATGAAAAGTGGGAGGCATTTTGTAAAAAAGCAGGCGAGCAGGAGACTTTGTAAAAAGATAGGAAAAAGAGGGAGATGTCCTGCCTAGGCTGGAGAGTTGCAGGCTCTGACTTTGAATTTCTCTTTTTTTTTTTTTCGGGGGGGGGGGAGGGGGGGACTATGTGTACATGTACCTCCATTTTGTTTGTTTCCTTTGTGCAATAATAATGAAGCAAACTGAATCATTGGCATCACCAAAGACCCATGTTGTCTCTTGTGGGCAATTTCTTTCTTTGCTTCAATAAAGTCACACCTTATCTCCAGCGGTTTGACACTTTCCAGTTGAAACCAGTCACAAGCCGCCAACTGCTAATTCCAGCCAACTTTTAATCCAATCAACTGCTAATTTCAAACAACTGCTAATTCCAACCAACTTTTAATTCTACTCAACCGCTAATTTCAAACAACTGCTAGCTTTAACCAACTGAAAATATTTGAATTCAGTGAGTTTGTTTTTTTTCTTTCTTAATTGTTCCTTCACAAAATATTCAGAATCACAGTTTCAGAAGACCAAAGACGACAATATAGTGATCCCCTTCTTATAAGCCACCATCCCTCCCCTTCTCACAGCCAAGCCCTCTTCCGTAGCACTGGACTGTGCAGCAAGGTATTTTCATTTCATTCCCCCCTTTGACCACCTAAATACTAAATACTGTGGTGATGGTAATACTGGCCAAGGAGACGAATATCAATTTAAAACAGGATGCATCTTTTTATACCTATGCTGCTAGTTCCTGTAATGGTGCACAAGCTATATTGGTATTTGTACACAAGTAAAATGTAATATGACCATCACAAAACTATCATTTCCTGAAATGCATCCCCCCCATGACCTTGAGAAAGTAGGTCAAAGTTATCATATTATGTTATGTCAAACTTCCACATATCATACACACTTGTGGTACATTTGGTACTATTAGCCTTGTCACTTACTTCTCAGAATATTGAGTTTAATGTGTTTTTAATATATTTTGGCCCAATGATTCTTTTATAATGCTGTGGGTGGTGCCGCAAAACTTAAAAGCACATTTTGTCTTTTTACCTGATCAACAATTCTATCAAATTTCATTAAAACGAAAAAAAATCTGAAAATTAGCATTCTCAATATTCTCACATATTGGCCCACTTATTCCAAAATACTACAGATGGTGACACCAATATCAAACTCAACATAGATTCTTACATACATGAGAAGTCCTGAAAGTTCTGTAGAGTTAACATTACAACTGTGCACTGTATTGCATTCACAAGCAAGTTTACAGACAGATGGACGGATTGATGGACAGACAGACAAGACTGGTCAGCAGAAATAAGAACAGCTGAATGCTAAGATATCAAAAGACAACTTGATCCATTAGCATTGCAACAGGAGGTATTCAAATGAACTTGGATCCTGTGCTGCCACCTATGTGGTAGCAGGGAACTAGACAGAAAGGCTGACAGATTCATGTCTTAAGCTGGGCCAAATGAGCTTCTATGATAAAAGTAACAACTTGAGCAAGCAGAAGGCTTGAGAAAAGTCACTAAGCACACAAGATGCTTAACATGTTTAGAATATTTCATTTGCTTGTTATAAATAGTGTTATTGCCGAATGGCAAAATAGCATAATTGTTACATAATTCTGTTGCCTAGCAACTGAGGGGACCAGTGCAGGTTTGCAGATAATATAATAAAATATGAAACCTTCCTATTAAGAATCAAAATCCTGCTGTTGATACTCTCAATTGATATGTGAAAAAAAAAAAAAACTTCAAATAATGTTACACAACTTTGAAGTTAAATGTAACCAGTCCTCACTTCTTTATACAGACAAACTGACATACAACCAAACCTCTACATCTGAACCTAAAATATGTGCTTTCAATCTCAGGCCTTGACCTGCAAATTGGGAAGGATGTGTGTGTGTGTGTGTGTGTGTGTGTGTGTGTGTGTGCGTGCATGCGCGTGCGTGTGTGTGTGTGTGTGTGTGTGTGCGTGTGTGTGTGTGAAAAGATTCAATCGTCCAGCTTGACCACTGATTATAAGACAAAGTCTATCATTTCTCAATATGGTGTTTTCTCAAGTCTGACAGTGTAATTTCTTTTTCAACTGCATTTGCTTACTAGGAATATCATTTTTCATTGCAGAAAAAAAAAAGAATTGGGTGTCAATTGTAGGAGGTACACTCCATAAGGTTGTAGACCTAATGTCATGGCTGACAAAATTCCAAACTGGTTTGAAGTGATCCGGCCAAACTTGCTAAAACAAGACGTTTCACATTCTCTCCAGTGGGCACCCAAACCACACGCAAATTTCTGCTGTGTCATCAGGTACACAGGATCATTTTTCCTCCTAAATAAGTTCATATGTGAGGCCAAGTTTTGTACACAAACATGCGATACACAATGCTGATACAGTGACCGTATAAAACAGGTACATTTACATAAAAATAAACAGATTTACAACAACAAAGAATTACAAAGAAAATATTATTGACCTTTCCCTGAAAAGTAGACGACAAAACTCTGCATTAACTCTATAATTCCTGAATCGAGTGGAGAAAACAAAGAGACTCATCTGTTTAGCAGGCAACATTAACCCCTGCAAGCCACAAGGATTCTACCAAAACAGCCTGACAATTTGCCTATTGTATGATTAACCCTTTCCCCCTCAAACTGACCAAAACCGGCTGGTGGTCAAATGTCGTCTGCTTCAGTGTTTTCAACTAATTTCAACAGTTATGAAAAACAATTTGACTGAGAAAGGTACATTAGACTTATCAAGATCACATGCCCCACGTCAACAGCTTTCCTTGGCATCGGTTGGGCACTTAGTGCCCAACCCATGCCAAGGAAAGCTGTTGACTCAGTCTTTATTCAAGGGGGAAAGGGTTAATATGTTTAGTGACATAATAACTTGCATAAAAAAGATTATAAGCTGTAATTTCTGTGTGCTACATAAAGCTAAATGATCATGGTCAAATTAGGTTTCAAAAATTTGCTTAACCTTTTTTTTTTTTTTTTTTTTGGCATTTGAGAAATTGCCCTGTTTGTTTGCCAAATCAAAATGTCTACAGCCAGTGCCTAATCTTAGCTAATACAGCTGTAAAATTGTTGGCTTGAGTACAACAGAATTATTATCTCCTACACTGCAAATTAGTGCGAGTGAACAGCTTCATCAAAATTTATGGTACAGTGAAACCTCCCTATACTGAACACCCTTGGGGCTACAATAGGGTTCTGTATAGAGAGGTGTTCAGTATTGGGAGGTTTGCTTTAATGAAAATATATAATTGGGACCAATAGAAAGTGTTCAGTATAAGGAGGTGTTGGGTACACGGAGGTGTTCAGTAATGTAGGTTTCACTGTATTAACTCTTTTCTAGTCAGAATATGACTGAGTCACAGGCTTTCTAGGCAGCCTTTGGTACATTGTGCTAACCCCACACCAAGAAACATCGTCTGACCTGCAGCGCGCCGTCATGATATCCCTTATCTACAGCTCCCAGCAAAAATATTTTCTATTAACACGAGACTTAAGTAAAAATATCAACACACACAACAATTTACATTTTGGTATTGTTTGAGGAGCGACTTGAGCTGGAACGGGTTCCACACTCAAAAAACACAAAGAGTTAACAGTGGGGTCAACTCTTTTGGCAAGTCTTGACTGAGTAGAGATCTGATATATCTTTAATGAGAGATAAGAACACTGGAAAGCAAGAAAAAAGAAGGGAAATACCCTACTTACCCTTTGCTTCATCAGATATATGTGGAAAGAAAATTTTCAGACCAAAATCCAAAACATTTTGGCAGGGGTTTTTTTTCTTTCTTTTTTTCTTTCTTTTTTTTTTTTTTTTTTTTTGGAAAAGGAGGGAAACCTCTGAAAGAAAGGAGGTTGTCATCCCTGTGAAACCCTCTTGAGACAGAGTCAACAGCTTTCCTCAGTGCACCCCACATGGATGCCCTCAGGAGAGCTGTTGCTAGACACCTATACCATTCTCGAAGAAACGAAGATGCAAACAATATTTATGACACTACACACTTTCTTTTGTTTTTGTTTTCAAATGGGGAAAAGTTGCAAGCTGACATACATTATCAATGTAAAGTCTATCAGTATTTACTTGTCCTGCCCTGAATGCCTTATGCTGGTTAAGGCCTTGCTCAGTGGTTTCAGCATTGTGTGGTGAGTCATGCTCCAGCTCTCCTTCTAGTAGCTGCAGTATGGCAGCTCTGACAGTTTTTGGGTCATCAGTTTTCTTGATTCTGATTTTACACCCAATCGTTATGATGTCAGAAATAATTCCTGATCAAAAGAGCATTGGTTAAATGCTTAGAGAATACCAAATATTGACCAAATTATAAATGCAAACATACCAAGCAGTCAGGCATTGATTAAAATGGCTGAGCGACCATGAAAACTGATGTGTAACAAAAACCGGCTACAGGACCATAGGACTCAAGGCAATGCTTAAACATCATTTCAGGCTAGACCTGTACAATTTTAACTCTTTCAGTGCCAATCACGACTAAAGTCAATCTACTAAGTCAAACTAGTCTGAATTATCATTAGGATCCCAGATTCATATTGCTCGTAAAAAGACCTTTCATTCAAGTACCATTATGCCTGTAGTTCCAGAGAGAATATCCCAGGTCAACAGCTTTTCTCAGCATGCATTGCAACTGAGCTGTTGACTCAGTCCAAAATTTGGTACTGAAAGAGTTACTGGTGCTTGAACAAAAATGCATCTCATGAGGAATTTGAATCTGGTGAAAGATACACACGAGATGTGAGTAAAGAAACCCTGACTTGCAGAAAAAAGCTAACACGGACAAAGTTCAGGATATGGCAGCATTCACAGCTAGTTTGAGCTGAAATGGTTTCCACAGAATAAAGCTCGCTATCATCAACTATGTATCAGTGAATAAGTTAATTGAGATAAGTAGGATGGCACACACAACCTTTTAACCCTTTGTCTAACTATGATACCAACTTTTATGTGATGTTTTGTAACATAAAGCACGGACAGGCACATAAAGATACTTTTTGATCTTAACTCATTCCATACTATGGTCACAGGCCTTGGTCAGTGGTTCTGGCACTGCCTGGCAAGCCATGCTGCAGCTGCCCTTGCAGCAGCTGCAGCATGACTTGGCAGGCAGTGCCAGAACCACTGACTTAGGACTATAGGCATGTTGGTACTTGAACGAAAGCTCTTTTTATGAAGAATTTAAATATGCAATTGTCATCTTAAATCTAGGTAAATATAGGGAAAAATCAGGGACTGGTATGGAATGAGTTAATTTAGGATACACCAGCACCCACTGTACAACTTACATCCAAATACATGTACAAAATCAAAATGATTTCAGTTTGTTTGCGGTTCAATGAGAACATATAAAAACTAGATGATTGGGCAACAAATGGGTTAACTCTGTCTACAAATATATTTTATTATCATCCTTGACCTCTTCAATTACCATACTGCATACAAATAAGCTGCTTCTTTTTTTTTTTCCTTCAGACTAGATAAGCCGTTTTAACTATGCTGTCTCAGAAAAAGGAAAAAAGTGACCCATTTATGGCCACGCAATATGGATAAACCATAAAGAGACCAGTCCATTGATGATTTTCCGGCTCAAAAAAGCATTAATTATGATGCGTTCTTGGTGAGAGCAAATATTTGATTAATAGTCTAGCCACCATATGATAATCAGGATATCACAGTTTATGCTGATGAAAAGCTGTTGTTTTCTATGAATCAATTAACTGAAGTTGTTTTGTGACTCATACATTTATAAACCATGGCACTTGAATTAAATGCTCAGAGAGACAATATTATCATATCCAAAAACAACTTCTACATGCAACTGAGAAACAGAAACAACGTGACAGCCTGCACACACCTCCAGTATACCACTAATAAAACAACACGAGAACCGTCACTGCTCCCAGCAAAACTTATGAATGGGAATAGAACCAAACTGGAGTCAAAGTTGCCTAAACTTGTCGCAAAATATCTTGTGTGTTGGCATGGTCAAACACTTACATGCACTTTGAGTCAAAACAAGCATAAAATGATGGCATTACCTTGCATTGTGTGGTTTATGAGGGTGACAGAGCTAGTCCTTCCCCTGCCCTCTAGTGGTAATGATGCAAGTTGTATGGCTCAGGGACAACTGGCCATTCATGGGCCCAGACAGTGGACAGAGTTTCCACCATGAAGGGGCCCTCATGTCTTGCAATTATTAATGTTTTGCAATCGACAATTAATTGACCCATTTGATGATACGTTAAAAAAACTGGAATGTTTAAATTTTAATGCAAAGAGACTGACTGGTGTGTTTTTGTGAAACAAGACAAAACAAAAATATTAAATTGAAACACATGAATAATTATACATTCATAAGCCACATCAAACATAAATTTACGTAACAGGTGTGACCAAATCATATGGTCATTTAACATGCATGTTCAAATAAGAATGACAATTGAATAAAACAATTATTTGAGACACAATTACCCCCCACCTCTGATATAGTACAGCTGATGATTGGGGAAAGGGCAAGTTATGAACAATTTATGTTTTGACATAAAATAGCTCAAAAAACTTGTCACCATATAAAAGTTTACATGAGTTACATGGTAACTGATCAAGCAATTAATAAACTCTTTAAAAAGAGTAGAGCAAAGTATTCACACTGTTAACTTGAAGACTCCAGTCAAAATCTGCATTCAATCTACTGAACTTGTCCGTTGTGTGGGGACTGTACAGACAACCAGCAAAATATGTTTTGTATAACACACATGAGTATGAGCCCACCACATAAATGAACCAATATGTATGCATCAATATCATGTGCCAAGATTCCTATCTTGTGACTGATAAACTGTATCATTGAACTTTGGTAAATTGAGGAAACATATGCATATATATATATCTATATATATATATATATATATATATATATATATATATATATATATATATATATATATATATATATATATATATATATATATATATATATATACATGTATATATATATAACGGGTAAAAGGCTCCGAAACATGTTGCGTAGTTACCCGCTGAAGACCCTTTAATTTATTTGGGCTGATACAGCCTATGTCAAAATTTTACAGAGGAACATGTGCAATATAGACAATAGTAATTCCATATATATATACAGGTTAGACAGGGACAGGTTAGCTTATGGAGAGTAAAGAGTTCGAACTGCGGAATAGGATATTGACTACTAGGAAGTGGTTCTGGGCAAAAAGACACAAATACAATATATATATATATATATATATATATATATATATATATATATTATATATACGTATACATGTATATATACATATACAGTATATATATATATAGATTATATATATATACTGCGGAATAGGATATTGACTACTAGGAAGTGGTTCTGGGCAAAAAGACACAAATACAATACTGTATATGTATATATACATGTATACGTATATATAATATATATGTATAATATATAGTTTCACATGAGCATGCATCCAACACAATCTCTCATTATAACTTGTATTTGTGTATACATACTAGCCTGCAAAACTAACCTTCCATATTTGACAATATATGTCCATAGGCTGTTGTTTCCTTATTGTCATAATGTGTAATCTACAATCGGAACATACCTCAATATTGTATGCATATATGTATGCTGAAAACAACCTGTTTAAAGGTACACAGTTTTTATATAGTGAATTACTTTCTGTTGTGCTGTATATAATTTTGTCAATTTCAGTAATATGTAAGTAAAGTAATGTAAAATTAAAGTCTGTCTGAAAATAAACATTCTTTGATATTCCCTATGTATGAGGGTCATTTTGCAAAATTAAATACCAATTAAACTGTTACATGATGCGTTTTCAAATGCAGTAACTGTGTAATGATATTGTATTTATCTATATAGGTAGGATATTAACATTCAAAGTGATACAACTTTTCATCAATCCACATTTGCATGTATATATATATCTGTAATTTTTTATTAAAATTTAATTTACTTTTAACTTACCTCCCCCAGAGCTTCCCCCCCCCCCAAAAAAAAAAAACTGCTGAAGTAAAGTGCTCCCCTTTATGATTTTGTTTTTGCATCATAACTCAACTTTAGGGAAAAGGAATTCTAGCTACTGACCCATTTATACTGCCATGAGTAAAGGTTATCCTTCATGAGACCATGACCTTTGACCCCTCAAGACTATGCATCCCTGACCCAAATATTCTACAAATTATATATATGCTCCATAAAGAGCCAGACTGAGAAATGAATTCCCATGTACACTAATACAAGTAATCACTTTTTTCAACAGAGCTTGTTTATATACTTACACAATGTTCCATGAAAATGTTAAGTTGAACAAAATGTTAGTCTGGAGATTATATATAAATCTTAAGCTTAGATGTATTATTTATTGAATGTGCTCAATGAATTTCTGCACTTAAATGAACTTGATATGGACAAATTCATTTTAACCCTTTCAGTGCCAAATTCTGAACCGAGTCAACAGTTTTTTTCTCGGCGCGCATTGTGCGCAATGGCTCCAAGAAAAGCTGTTGACCTGTGGTCTTCTCTCCGGAACAATAGACATACTGGTACTTGAATGAAAGGTCTTTTTATGAGAAATACAAATCTGAGATCCTAATGATAATTCAGACTAGTTTGACTTTAGAGGTGACTGGCACTGAAAGAGTTAATACCTGTATCAGACCATATACTTTTTTCACTATCAATCTCATAAACCTCATCACTGTGTATTGAGGTCCAAAGACTGCTGACTTTCTTCCATTGTAAACTATGTGTTCTATGCATCCGAAGTTTGCTATTTTCATTTGCAAGCAACTGTTTATGCCATGGTCTCCACATATGTATGCAGCTCAGACTCTTCTACAAGGTCTGTACATGAATACAGTGGTCCTTGTCCTGAAAGACCAGTCCCAAGAGAGAGCAAAAAGCCCACCTTACAAAAAAAAAAAAATAAAAAAACTATGTGAGTGCTGTTTGTGTTATTTTCAGCTCCTATGACAGAATGCTTGTCCTGAGGGACCATGATTTGGTCATCCTTAGGGGTGGTCTTTTAAGACAGGTTTCACTCTATCAGGAAATTGCCTGCCTTGCTTCCCTTTACTCCTCATGTGATCTCTGGAAGGCAAGCCTTCTCCACACATTCAACATCTTACAGTTTGCCCAGCGGGCCAACACGACATTTATTTTAACCCTTAAAGTGCTGATTTAAGACTTGTCAACAGCTTTCCTCGGGACACTTTGCACACACTGCATGCAAAGTGTCCCAAGGAAAGCTGTTGACTAAGACTACCTTTTGCTTTAGACTAGGCTTGTTGGTATTTGAATGAAAGCTATCTTCATGAGGAATATAAATCTTTTAATCATTGTATGTTGAATGGTACATGTAACGAGAAAATAGCCATGATTAGCACTTTAAGGGTTAATCTACATACATGTGAGTCTACCAGGCAATAAGAATCAGACAATATTCTTGCCACAAAACACTGGCTCTTTGTGTTATTCCATATTACAATTGGACTCAGACCCAGCCGATAAAAAATATATGGAAATTGACAGCCTGGCATGAAACTGTCATTTATACTAAACAGCTTGCATAAAGCATACATGCGTACAGCTTTATATATGATATTCTGTATTTTCATCCATATTCTGATGTATAAATGAAAAAAACACTATGATTTATGATTTAATTTGTAACCATTCAGAGCAGATGGGCTATTCACTGCCTTTTCAGATAGACTACTCTAATTTCAAACTTCAAAAGAGTCTTTTTGTTTGTATATTTTGCTCTCTGCTTTTTGGCCTTCAGTATTTTTTATTGCCAATAAGCCATAACAAACACCAACAACATACAACAATTTGAATCTTACTTATTATATAATATCTGTAACATATAGGTTAAGAGAATTATGTAATAGTGTTTATTTAAACGGTCAGTGGGCCATGCTACCAAGTTCAGTATAATGGGTGACTGAACTCGCGACTTAATTCCGAGCATATTTATTTTCACCCCATTTTACAATATACACCTTTCAATGAAATATTAAACACCACATGGCAGAGATTTTCCTCCCGATAAACATGACTTAAAACATCTTCTTGTGTTTCATTTTCATAAAGTTTTGGCACCAAAAAAGTGTGAAAAATTAATGCAGCAAATTGAGGAAGCAGACAGTTTATATAAAGGTATATACCTGAGGGTGCATTTACTTCGGTCTATGCAATAGTAATAAGGAGAGGCCTTGGTGAGCAACTTTTGTATTGCCTGGGAAGTCTTCCTCATTTTTTTTTTTTTACAGCACCTGAAGCATGAATTGCCAGCCAATATGCAAACCCTGCAGAACAACAGGCTACACTGCTACAGCAGTGTATCGATTGGGTGGATTCAGTGTACACTGTATGTAGACTGACATTACAGTGTAGATAGTGTACACTGTATATTATATATGATATTATAGTGTTGACACAGTAAATACAGTGTGCACATGGATATCAGTGTTGATACAGTGTACACTGTATACAGACTGATATCAGTGTTGATACAATATACACTTCACCCAGATTGATATTACAGTGTCCATACAACATAAACTGTATGCAGACGGACATTACAGTGTTGATACAATATAAACTGTATGCAGACGAATATTACAGTGTTGATACAATAAACACTGTATGCAGATTGATATTACAGTGTTGATATAATTAACACTGTGTGCACATTGATATTACAGTGTTGATACAATGTACACTCTGTAACTAATACCAGTCTGGCTACACTGTATGCACTTGGATAAACATAAGCCTTAGACAAATTACACCACACTGAAAGCACTGTCTGGACTTGGTGTCTTATCAGATACATTTACACTCAAACTACACTGCAGACACAGAGCACCAATTCCAGCATACATGTACTTTGTAATCTTTGGGTCATGAAATGATGCTGTTGAGTTTACTTTTGTAAATGATTTGAAAAATGTACCATGAATGAGGCTGCTTGATGGACTTTCAACACAGATAATGATGAATACACTTTTCATCATAACTGTAAGACTTCAGATGATAATTTTATCCTGAGTACATATTATATTGACTTGCATATGGGCATGCTGGCTTGTACACATGTATGGATACAAAAGACAAATGTTGTACCCTAAATTTCAGATTTAGCCTTCAGTCATCACACTTTGTAGTTTGTCATGTATGAGTTATTTTGTTTCCAATGATCTGCATGATCCACACAGTTGTATAGCAGTTCAATGTGCACAGCTGAGGTAACCAAACCCCTTTGTATTGTGTATGGACCCGCATCTTGAACAGCCAGTTTGAAAGTTTGACAGTTGGGTGACACAGTGCAGTCTTTAAGTAGACCACCAAGATAATTTGAAGTTGTTTCCCACACTAAAGAAAGCACACTGGTTCAGCACTGTCAATACAGTGTACACTGTACAGCACACTGTATTTTAGTTATTTGTACTTTTTACCACAATGCTAGCATCGATCCTGCCAGCACAGTATGCACTTTATGGTGCAGTGTACACTGCATTGTATAGTACCATGTAAGCTAAATATTGGTATTTTTAGCACACTAGTAAGTGTATGTTGTCTACACTGTCACTGCAGTGTACACTGCATAATTCAGTGTACAATGTGCTGTCTGCTTGCATTTTTCAACATACTATTATCACTTAAAGAATACTGTTTCCACATAGAATGCACATTGCATATAAGGGAAGGTTGTAAGGTGTACACAGTACAATACAGCTGCTACACTGAACATACACTGTAGGTACACTGAAAGCACACTGTTGTTAGTCCTGGGAAAAATGGACTTAACAAGAGGCAAGTTTGCACAGTGTATTCTGTCTTGAAAAATCACTCCTTAGGATGACAAACTGTGGTCTCACAAGACAGGTGGTCTCTCATGGAAGGTAGAAAAATACCCAGCACAGTATTTTGAAAATTTTGTTTCTCATTGGAGTGGTCTTATAAGACAGGAACCACAAGACTTGCACTTTTCCTGAAGTGAAATTTAAAATGCAACTTTTTAATTGCACTAAAACCCCCTTCTCCCCCTCCCCCCCCCCAAAAAAAAGATGATGCTGATGGATTGATCAACAGTAACTTGTTCCCATATCATTAAAAGTTAACAAAAATTAACAGTCCCAAATCATGAGCACAGTATGCGTCGCTTTTTTTCCCCATGAATGATATGAATGGTCCACAGCTCGGCTTGGCTCACTGTGGGTCCATTGTGTCGATGCAGCACATGCATGTACATGTATGAAATGACTTCAAGCACTTTGATACAATCCTAATTCTTTATTAGAAAAACCTGGCAGTTCATCATAGTACTTGCACTTATTATACCTGCCAGTCAAAAATTAAGTTGCACACATAAAGAACCTTTATTTGTATAAACTGTTGGCATGGAAATTAACCACTTGTTTCTCAAAGTGGTATTTCAGTGGGAACCATGGTACACACCGTGTTATATCAGAAACAGCCTTGTAATGAGAGGCGTTATAAAGAGGGAGCATTGTACCTACAGGCAAATACTGATGTTCATGTGTTTTGAATCATGACATAAAATTATACATGTTCTTTCATTTTTTAAAGCATAGTATGACATATCAAGCACTCTAACAAATTTTTTTGCAGATATGATAAATCTACGAACTCCAAGGGCAACAACAGGTACAGAATATTATAAAGGAGGAACCGCCTCCTAATATATGTGTTTGGCATATTTACAGACATGCACCTACCCAACATTGTTTTTTAACAAAAATTTCCGTTCTTAAAAAACAAAATTTATTATTATTTTTTTTATGGGGGGGGGGATATTTTTCACAAATTTATGTGAGACCCCTGTATTTGGCTGCATTACAGGCCACTATGTAAAATACATGCATGGGATCAACAAGGTCTGTTTCCCAGGCAACTCTATTTTCAAATCAGCTCTGAAATGCGAAAACTGGTCTAGCCCCTTTGTCATGCAACATCCGTGACACTGTTGGTCCGATCAGTTTTCAAGTTACAAAACAACAGAGAAACCTGGCTTTAAAACCACCTAAAGGATGACCAATCCATAGCCTCTCAAGATTGTTCATAAAAATAAGAAGAAATGTATCCACGATCTACCAGTTACCATGGCTGAAGTCAAGCATGGTCGTTAACTCGTGAGACTATACCGTTAACCTCACACAGACTGGTCACTCACATTTTCCAATTACTATGTGTACTTAGTAAAACTTTGGCACCAAAATGTAGACTGCGTGGTTCGTCCTCAATCAAATGCTGGCCATTAACAAGCAACTTATCTCATTAATCTCCATGCTTTACAATCAGCGTTCCTGTTATTGATAGAAGCAGACAAAATGTATTTGATAGACTGCCACAAAGTTATGACGAGTAATTCACAAGAGAACACTTTTTCCCCCAGCTGCTATGCAAGCTGCAGGATTTCATGACGAGGAAGATGCCAAGCATTCATTGCATTTTTTGCATACTTCCTAGCTTAAATGAACCTGATCTACATTTAACTGTACACAAGTCAAATACTCAGAAGCAAGCGTAGGCTGTTATACCTTTATTTCTTCAGATAACATAAGACTAAAACATGCAATCAATAACACATCAAAATTGCATGGCAAGCAATACTATTTTACATCCATATCGACAATAGGAACATGTTGAGAACAGGTACATCCACTATCCCAAGTAAACTGTCCTTAAAAGGGGGTCTCACAACAGTATGCCAGAGGGGTCTCTCATGGGTCTCTCTGGGGTCTCTCAGGGGTCTCTCAAGACAGGGACCATTGTCATTCTGAGTATTCTTATGCCCATCAAGCATGTTCAACTCCAATCACCCTTTTTCACCGTAACGCTCACAAAGCTGTCGCTGTTTTTGTGATGCAGATGACATGCTAGCTTGGTCCCCGTGAAGACTCAGTCAGTCAACACCTTCACTCGGCACACTCAAGACTTGCTGCACAAAAAGTCCACAAAGGAAATCTATTGATGAATCGCTGTCGTCAATCTTGATGGAAAAAGAAGGGCGGGAGGGCGGCAAGGAATTGGACATGACCTTGTAACCCTGGACCATTACCATTGGTCCTTAATGAGAAAAATATTCATACTCTATTCATTCTAATAGTAGCACGCTGTGCTAATGCCAAGATTTCCCGGAGCAGATATGGTTTTCACGGACTTTTGTGATCATGATATGTCTTAATTTACGATGCCACAAGTAATATCACACTTACCATATAGTATATAATAACAAGGAATCCTCTTCTTTTATCAGAAGCAGTTGATTTTTAAAAATAAAAAAAAACTGAAAAACTAAAAAAACCTACTGAATTTTTAATAAACCCCCCCAAGGTTAAAAATAAGGGTGTGTGCACCTATTGGGGCATGTGCTAGAAAGAATGAATACGGTACATTGTATATCAATATTCAGTCCCTTGAGGTTAAGTACCTGTCACCATATTGAATTTATATTATATTCTGGGAGAACATGCACAAAAACACTTCATCTAGTTTGCATATTAACCAGACATCACTGACTAATAAAACAAGACATGTTGTGCCATGTCACGTATTGTGCTTGATCATAAAAAATTCAAAAACAAACCAAAAACAAAAAACAAAAAACAAAACAAGAGGGCTGTCTGAACAGCCTATCCTCAGCTGACCTTGATACTTTCAACCAAAATTGAGTCTCTACGCGTTCCATGGGTAACCACCAGAACCATTTGTATGAATTAAATTTCAAACCAACTGGCCATGTTGATGTATTGAACAAAATTTCTCAGGTTTTCCCCATTTTTTTTTTAATCACAAAAAAAAATTTAATAAATAAAAAAATAAAAAAAAATAAAAAAATCCAGCATTACTGGTATGTGACTACTTGATGGAACTTCATAGAGACTCACCAAAGGCATATCTCCACCAAGTTTCAAGTCAATCTGGCTGACAGTTCTGGAGAAGATATCGAAAATGCAAATCACTATTGCAAGCCCCACTGATTATATACTAATCAACAGGAATGTATGCACTGACTAATAAGTACCCAAACTGAAAAATTAACTAGAAAATCAGGGACCTGGAGCATCATTGACCCTTATATAAGATACATTTCTGCCATATTTCAGCACAGTCTTATAGGTGCTTTAAGTGATGAAGATGAAAATAGCTTTAACACAAAAATTCACAAAAAACAGAAAAACTGCAGTGCCATCTGCTGAACATACTAAGGTCTAAGGGTCCCCAAAAGTGTCCCTACACAATTTCAAAGTCATGGATTGGCTAAGCTATTTCAGAAAAAAAAAAAAAAAAATTAAGATCCCCCCCCCTCCAAAGAAGGAAGGAAAACACAAAATCCATAAATCACTGAAGCATGACCCCTTGAAGAAAATTGGCAGAGGCCCATTCAAGGTCTATCCCCAGCAAGTTTGAGGGGATCTGGCTGATGGTTTTGGAGATGTAGTCGATAATGTGAAGTACCCCTGCAATCCCTATTGATTTGCATAGTAATCAATAGGGATTGCAGCAATCAAACACCATCTGTTGAACAAACTGGGGGTGACCAGAAGTGTTCCTATACAATTTCACAGCAATTGGCTAAGTGGCTTCAGAGAAGATTTTTTAAGATTTGGCAAAACACAAACAAAACATTCATTATGATTCTTTTTTTTTTTTTAATCAGCACAGGATGCCAAGTTGAACAAATTTGGTAGAGGCCAACCCAAGGTACATCCCCACCAAGTTTGAAGAGAATCTGGCCAACGGCTTTGAAAAAGGAAGTCAAAATGTAAATTGTGGACAGACAGATGGACAGACAGACGGATGATGGAGTATGGACCATCCTGTAACTTAAGCGTACTGACAAGTCAGTTGAGGTAACGTTTCGTGATACACTGCTTTGTGGTATGGCACAAAAACAAGCCCCTGTTTCTTTCCCCGTCACTTTTGGGTACCAGTAATAATTCTGATTTATTTGTACATTTGCTGTGTACATATTGCATCTAAACCAGAGCAAATATTTTATATGAGGGAAAAAGTTTGCTAACCACTGTGCAACTTTTAACCCTGCATGCTCAAATCACCCAAAAAGTGCACGGATGTACATGTAACTGTCATCTGCTTTAATGGTTTTACTTAAATTCTATGTAAATGGAAAATACTTTTCTGTGAGAATTGTACATAAGGCCTGTCATGACGTCATGCTCTAGGTCAACAGCTTTCCTTGTTGCAGTTTGTGTGTATTGTACCAAACCACCACAAAGGGAAACTACTGGCTCAGTCTGATCCCGTCCAGCAAAGGATTAACCTACTCGAACATTAATTTTATACAGGAGTTACACACATGATGTTTGCATTTGTATATCTTAATTGTATACTTGTTTACCTGTTTAGTGCACCTGATAGAACATTTTAGTACTCGATGTCCTACTGATGAAAAAGACTATTTTCACTTATTCCTTGGGCAACTTTTATAATATTTTAATCATTTGAAGTATCTATAGTTTGCAGCTTGAAAAATTTTCTTTTTTACACATAAACCAAAATACGGTCGCAAACTGTAACATTTTTTCACATTTCACATGACCTACAAATAAACCCTTTCAGTGCCAAATTTTGGACTGAGTCAACAGCTTTTCTCAGCACACATTGGGCACAATAAAAAGCTGTTGACCTGGGGTATTCTCTCTGCAACTACAGGCATGCTGGTACTTGAATGAAAGGTTTTTTTTATGAGGATTACGAATCTGGGATCCCAATGATAATTCAGACTTTTGTGATTTATATAGACCGACTTTAGACATGATTGGCACTGAAAGAGTTAATTTTATACAAATGGCCTGCAAGAACTTTCCACAGCTTCATCTGTGTAGGTGATGAAAATTTCAGGATTTTGTATTCCCAGAAGCTAATGTTCCTGGTTCAAGCTGACACATGTGATATAATGAATCTTGTTTTTATCAGTTAACCCTCTAGGGGCTGCATTGACAGCTTCCCTTGACACCAGATGCAATACATACTTAGAGAGTACCAAGGACAGCTATGGACTAAACACCTGCTAAAAATATTGATGAGGGAAAACAGGGACAAAAAACAAGCTGAGGATATCTGTTACTCTCAAACCATTATTGGTGACTTTTAACTAGAAAAAGTTTGATGCAGATATGTTAGTGTTAGCTTCCAAGCATAAAAACTGAAGCAAAACAAAACATAACTAGATCAAATCCAGCATTCAGAAGCAAATAAGCTTAAAAAATTCAGTGATTGTGGAGACACTGAATTTTACACAAGTGGCTGTGTCACCTTGAGAAATGGGTCAAGGTCACTCTTGTTCAAACTTAACCTTGGCTCTTTAAAGGACTATAATCATGTATAATATAAAACCCATTAATGAAAAAGTTTATTAATTATTGTGCAGACACTAAATTTCACAAAAGTGGCTGGGGGACACTGGGAATTGGGTCAAGGTCACTCATGTTTGAACTTCACCTTGGTCTGATAGAAAACTATAATAATATGAAAGCCCTAGCTCAAAAGCTTCTCAAGTTGTCATGCAGAAATCAGGCCAACACCATATTCACTAATGTAGCTCTGTGCCCTTCAGAATTGGGTCAAGGTCACCCATCTTCAAACTTGACTTAGCCCTTACAGGGCACTATAATTTTGTGCAATATCAAAGCCCTACTTCAGAAGTTTCTCAAGTTATCATGTGGACACCAAATTCACTGATGTGGCTCTATGACCTTGGAAATTGGATCAAGGTCATTCAACTTTGAATGCGACCTCGCCATTAAAGAGGACAATAATCTTGTGCAATATGAAAGCCCTAGCTCAAAAACTTCTTAAGTTATTATGCGGACACCAAATTCACTAATGTGGTTGTGTGACCTTGGGAATTGGGTTTTAGGTCACCCATCTTTGAACTTATTCTAGCCCTTATAAAGGACTAAAATCCTGTGCATTATGAAATTCCTAGCTCAAAAACTTCTCAAATTATCAGGCAGAAACCATCCGGACAGACGCACAGACGGATGCACTGAACCTGCAATCACCTTCGGCAGTCCCCTTATAATGCTAATACAATAAAATCTGCACAAATAGGAGAAACCATAGGACAAGTACATTCCTGTTTCTAATGCTGCTTGACTTAACGAGTTTTGTTTGTTTTTTTTTCTTTGATTTGTTTCATATTTTTAATTTTATTACTTTTTTTTCTTTTACTTAACTCATTAGATTTTATTTTTTAATTTTCTTGTTTCAATTTTTTATGCCATTTTATTTTATTGCCATTTTTACCATCATCATTATCATCATGATCAACATTTTTTTTCTCCCACTAGAACTGTTTCAGAAATTGTGTACATGAATTCCTTGTAAAAAGAGTTTTCCTTAAAGTACTTATATCAGGCTGTAATGACAGTTCTGTATGGTCTCCAAGAAATACAAGTTTTCAATATTACATGCCATAGAGTGACTCTTATGGACACGTTTGTCAGTGTTACAATATTGAAACAACTCGACGATTTAGTTCATTCATTTTAATCCTTTTCAGTGGATAAATACTGTTATGCCAAGCGTGTATCTCTGTAAACATTAATGTCATGAGTGCATAGACATGGTAATAAATCTGTTTCAGATTGGTCACTTTAAAACATTTATGTGTGGGCAAAGCCCCATCTGGCAAGAGCAAAGTTAGATTAGGCACACGTCCAAGATGCTCTATGTATAATCATCAAGTTGCTGAGTACATGTATTTCATTGCCTGAGTTGGCTCCAGAACAGAACTTCCCCACTTGTGTTTTCCAGAACTGACCACAAACTGGATTCAACTTGTACAAAGAAAAACAAGAGGCCCATGGGCTTCATGCTCTGCTGACATGTAATCAGATACTAACACATATTTTGGTATAAATCTTATACTTTCACCTTCCAGAGACTCCAACCTGCAGAACCCAGAAAATGGGAGGAAAATTATTATGAAAACGGCTGCTCTCAGTGGGAGCCCCATTCACTTACTATGGGGAGCACTGTTAATCAGGCGTGAGGTTGTAAAATTTGATTGATCTTAATGATAACAACACGGGCAATCTCCTGGCCAAGTTGGGAAGGTTGGAGTCTCTGACCTCCATTCCTAATCACAGTGATGAATTTTATATGTTTCGGATACCTATGATATTAGATTTGTTCTACTTTGACTACTTTCCTCTTTATACCGGATCCATATGATCCAACCAAGTGTCATGATGATTCATGGAAAAACTTTTGCAGGACAGCATTCTCAAAATTTCCACATATTGGTCCAGATATTACATAATCCTATCGAAGGTGAAAACAATATCAAACTCAACCTAGATTTTTTATAAACTTGATATGCCCTGAAAGTTATAGATGATAAAATGAAAACTGGGGACTACCACCATGTTCAGAAGCAAAAGTTAACAGAACACATAGACAGACAGATGGATGGACAAACAGATATGAATGATTATATAAGCTGTGTGACCTTCCGTCAGGACAGCAACACTATTCAGAAATTATATATATAATATGATGTCATTTACAGCTAGTGTTAGGCTTAATGCCTGTTAGCTGACAATTTGCATAATTTTGGAATATTTGACTACCGACCTCATGCATAACTGGTGCAAATTTGGTAGTTCCATCTCAATTTATTAAAATTACATTTTGCTATATTTATAGTGTTTTTGACACCTATAATAGTACTTTCAATTTCTACCACCAGGAGCGCCACCATGACTTTGCATGATATAAGAATCTTGCCTGTGAAGTGTTCATTTAATGGTAAATAGATGTATGTCTGCAAGTTCACATGTAATGATCATCACTGAAAAAAAATCTTTTGTTGAAATGCATTCCCTCCATGACCTTGAGAAAGTACATCAAGGTCACCTAAATTAAGCAGTATCAACCTTTTATATATGATATACATTTGTGGTATATTGGTATCATCAGCCTTACTCTTTCTCAAAATATTGAATTTAGTGCCCTTCACTAAGTCCTTAACAAGAGAGCTGTGTGAATTGAAAAAAAAAATGTTAAAAATCAGAAATCCACAGCAGTGCCACCTAGTGAACAACTTTGTTTGTCCTTTTCACATGGAACATATCCACCCTGTTTCAGCTTAATCTGAGTGACAGTTCTAGAGAAGAAGTTGAAAAATAACAAAAACACACAAAAAAATTGGGAAAAACATTTGTAAACTATAAACAAGGCACACTTTGAGATCCACTCAAATATATTATCAATTGGATGGAAATGAACCTTAGGCCCTTAAAGGTTAATATATCAGTACATACTCAACATTAGTGGAAATGTTTTAATTAATTGATTGAATCCCAAATATGTCCTAATTCAGATCTGCTGTGAAAATTCATACTACC
Organism: Hermodice carunculata; assembly: GCA_964020975.1. Classification (NCBI taxonomy): domain Eukaryota; kingdom Metazoa; phylum Annelida; class Polychaeta; order Eunicida; family Amphinomidae; genus Hermodice; species Hermodice carunculata. Next base: position 61,281,588 of record OZ026626.1, on the reverse strand, counting down.
GTCTGGACTGGTTTGGTAGCACTTGATAATAAGGGGGCAGTCATTATTTACTGGGGGGGGGGGGGGGCTCGGGATATTGGAATAGGGTATCATCATAGTCTTTGTGGCCCCCCTATAAAAACAGACAAGACTTTGCCCCCCCCCCCTTATACTGGTTATTGTTGTATGACTTTGTTATAAGTTGATTCACAATTTGATGACACCCTCACCCACCCCTAGGGTGGGAGGGGGGCAATTTTATGACCCCTATGTCAGTCATTTTGTGACCCCCCTATTAGGAGCATGTGAACTTTTGTGCCCCCCTCCCCTATAATTGGGTACAGAAATTTTTGAGGCCCCTTCCCAAATATGCCCCCCCCCCCCCCCCGTAAATAATGACCGCCCCTAAGAAATTCATGCTTGTGATATCCATTAAAAACTTGCAACAAGAACTGTGTGTTTTATACACAATGCAGTGTTCAGTGTGATTCTGGTCATAATATGCCAACATTGCCATGCTAGTTTTAGTAGTTGAGAGCTTCCAGTGTCCCAAAGGGAATTAAGTATTGCATATAAGATGCATAGTTTTTGATCAATTTTTTAGACGGATGTCACTACCATGTTTTTCTTGGCTTGATGATTCAGGAGAGATTAGTAACTTCCTCTCATCATGACCTAATGAGTTCATACACCCCATTTATTTCTACATACTTATCTGCCATCACTTTGGTCACAGTTGTGTTGATTCATGAATCAAACATTCGGAGATTGAGGTATTTCAAAACCATCAATTGAGCATCCCTTCAATCTAACTAAATCCTTATAAGCAGTCAAGATTATTTCTGCAGTAGTCAGAAGGTGATCAATGATAATAGAATGCAGGCCTAGGGGAGGGAGGGAGGGAGGAAGGGAGGAAATTAAGGAAGAAGGAAAGGAAGACAGGAAGGACAGAAGGACAAGCAGGAAGGAAGGAAGGCCGAGGACCTCGAAATTGTTGGAATAATCTAGCAGTTAATATCACACTCCACTTAATCTCAGTGAGTTGACGTGATATAATGCTCTTTACTGGAAGTACATCAAAGTTTATAGATCAAGAGACCAGCTTTCCATTATCATGGTCTGCATCACTCACTTGTTTCCACCTGTCCCACAAATCGACAGTAAAGAACTATTCCAGGTGTGAAGAATGTTTACATGGCCTTTAGGTCTGGTCTTCATATATCATTCATCCTCTCATCTGGCAAACTACCACTCCTCTTGGTCCAATCAACCCTTTTTTTTTTACATGGAATCTTTTTGACAGGGCAAAGAATCGCCCTTTGTTTTGCTTGAAAAATGATTTCCAAACTTCAAAATAAAGAATATCGATGAGTGCCACATGGATGTTTTGGTTCAGTCCCATTTCCGGGAGTCAGTGCTGACTTAAGAGACAAGATTGTGGCTGGAACCAGTATGCTACCTATCCAGGTCTATTGCCATCACTGATTGCAATGAAACCTATGCCAACCCACTGAGGCCCATCACATATGGCAGGCAAACAGCCTATGAGATAGTACAAATTACATTGAATTCCTTTCCATCACTTTTCTACTTCAAAGTTCCAATGAACACCAAAAAATTAAAATCATAAATAGAACAGGCTGATTTTCCAACTGAAAATCAAATATCTCCTCGTGCACCCTTACCAGTTGTCATCCTCACAAATTTCTTGCACTAACAATGGCATTAACCTGCAAATAAGGTCAAGGTCACCTTTTCTGAAAATTTCATAAATGGAAATAAATTTCCATTCCGTAATTCAAATCTTTCTGTAGTGTATCATGCAGAAATCAAATTCACTAATGCAGCCCTATGACCTTGAAAATGGGGGTCAAGGTCACTTTTCCTCAGATTTGAATGATGCCTTATATGGAGGACTGTAATCCTGTCTAATATGACAGGCCTATCTCAAAATTGTCTGGACTTACCTCATTTGCTTTGATGTGTTGATAAATTCCCTATTCAGGCTCTGTGACCTTAGAAATAGAGTCAAAGTCACCAATCTCTGAACTTGATCAAGCCCTTATATAGCAGACTATAATCCTGTGCAGTATAAAAGCTCTAACTCAAAAACTTTTGGAGTTATCTTATTTGCATTGATGTCTTGAAGAATTCACTAATGTGGCTCTGTGACCTTGGGAACAAGGTCAGTGTCACCCATCTTTGAACTTGAACAAGCTCTATAGAGAACTATCGTCCTGTGCAATATAAAAGCCCCAGCTCAAAACATTCGCAAGTCACCATGCAGAAACCAAATTCACTAACATGGCTCTGTGACCTTGGAAATGGAGTCAAGATCATCCATCTTGGAACTTGACTGAGCCCCTATAGGGGACTGTAGTCCTATACAATATGAAAGCCCCAGCACCAAAACTTCTAGGGTTATCGCATTCGTGTCAATGTATTGAAGGAGGAGGAGGTGAAGAAAAAGAAACAGATGCAAAAACAATACGTCTCTCCCTGTGGGTATACAGAGAAACATAACTAGATATTAAAATTTAGTAATCAGCCATAAAGTATTTTTCAATTTATCACAGAATCACAAGTGGGTTCTGTATTTTTCCAAGATTATGGCAAACAGGATTTGCAAATGGATTAATCAAAATTGGAATTCTGAAAATGACATTGGAATAAACAGCATGCTGAGATAAAAAAGAATCTTTAAGTTGCTGGAAAGTATCTCCAGTGTGAACATTGTTATCAAACATGCAGCAAAACAGCTGTGTTTCTGGTCACCATCTATCATGTATGTTTTGTAAAGTTAATATTTCTCTCATTCTTCAGTTTTATATAGACATTCTATACAAAATTGATACTGTTTTTAGCACATTAAATAGAAAAAAAATCCACACAAATATCAGCAAATTCTGCCCTTACTTTGGATTGAATGCAAGTAATCTGAAATTCTATTTCAAAGATGGATATTGTATATCATGTACATGTACATTACGTACATGAAATGACCATGAAGTATGTAACTGTTCACCAGGGAAAATGCAGTTGCAGCATATGCTGAAGTGCTTAGTATAAAATATGACTGGTGACTGTGTCAGTCAGCAATCAATCTGTGTTTTACTGCATGATCCATTTTGTAAATTAAGAAGCCTGACCACTTATTTTGAGTAATTTGAAAAACACATCAAATATTGATATGTCATATTTGAAAAATCTTCTCATTTAACCCCCTTGAATAAAACTATGTCAACAGATTTCCTTGGCACAGGTATGGTGCTGAGCACCCAATGCACACTAAGGAAAGCTGTTGACCTGGGGCACTTCTATGCATACGTCTTATCTACAATTCTCATTTGAGACATTTTTCAGTACTGTTGAAATTATTAAAATTAAGGTAATTTAAAAAAGAAAATTAAAGTAACGTCCAACCTGGCAAAGTGACTTCATTTCTGGGGCCAAATATCACACAAATATGCATTCGTATACATGTATACTAAAACTATATTGTTAACTGACCACATGGCTTTTCAGAATCTGTCTGCACTGAAGATAGAACTCTACATTCAAACAAACAAGCATTTTAAGTAAAAACGTGTTGTTGTGAAATTTTGGATATTTCATACGAAATGATCTAAATGCATGTATCTACACAAAAAGTATTAGGCATTTTTGATAACCGCATGTTTTATTACAATGGAGATATAAAAATTGCACAATGACTGATTTTATCAAAATTGATAAAGCTGGTAGACTCTCCATTTTTGAGACACATTTAAAAAAGTACTGACCAATTCTTAGAAAATACTTGATGCAATGTTGCTCTAAAGAATTTTAGAGTAAATCAGTTTTTATTTCATCAAAATCAGATGATTATTTTCAGAGAATATCCACATGAACCAGAAATTTTGGTGCTTACTGTTTGTTGTCAAGATTCAAAGGTTTTAAACACAGTCCATTGACTACATGTACATGTACTTTCTTCAGACTGTATTGGGACAAGAACTTCCAAATTTGAATAACTAATAGACAATTTACGTAGATCTTCCAAACTCTCAAAATGAACAAAATTAGTCAAAACTGGTTGGACATTACCTTAAATGCAATTTTAGATTGCCAGAGGATTGTATAACCACTGAAGCAGACAACAAATGCCCATCAGGTACATGTAGTTAAATGGCCAGTTCAAAACTAAAGGTAAAGTGTTAACTCTTACATAGCCAATTTAGAGACTGAGTCAACAGCTTTCCTTGGGGCACTTTCAGAGCGTAGCGCGGAAAGTGCTCCATGGAAAGCTGTTCACCTGGACCACATTTTTCACTGGGAACATAGGCATGCTGGTACTTGAATGAAAGGTCTTTTAATGAGGAATATGAATCTGGAATCATTACAGTAATCCAGCTTCATCAGCACAGCTTAAGCCGTGACTGGCACTCAAAGGGTTAATACTTAACTCCTTATGTGCCAACTTTTGGACTGAGTCAACAGCTTTTCTCAGCACGCATTGGGTACAATGTGCCCAATGCAAGCTGAGAAAAGCTGTTGACCTGGGATATTTTCTCTGAAACTAGAGATATGTTGGTACTTTAATGAAAGGTTTCTTAACAAGGAATACAAATCTGATATTTTTATGACAATTCAGACCAGTTTCTCTTTAGTAGATCGACTTTAGACGTGATTGGCACTCAAAGAGTTAAATATACAGTGTCTGCAAACTGAGTGCCATGGAATGAGCTTGCCACACATACAGGCTTAACTTATTCCATACCAGTCCCCGATTTTTCCGTACATTTGCCTAGATTTAAGATGACAATTGCATATTTAAATTCTTCATGAAAAAAGCTTTCGTTCAAGTACCAACATGCCTATAGTCTTAATTCAGCGGTTCTGGCACTGCCTGGCAAGTCATGCTGCAGCTGCCGCAAGGGCAGCTGCAGCATGACTTGCCAGGCAGTGCCAGAACCACTGACCAATGCCTGTCACCATAGTATGGAATGACCTAAGCCAAGGAGTATGTATGAGCCTAATAGGTGACATGTTTTGCTTGCTGTACACTTTTACATAGTACAACACTAACCTATCATTAATTGGTCTGGCAATGGACTGAAGCAGAATTAAAACCAAATTTATGGTTTAATAAAAACCAAAGTCTCATTTTGACTACAACGCAATATGATGAAGTGTATAACAGCATGAATACCTTAAAAGATGAATAAAAGAAATTTTTAGAAACAAATAGAAAAATAGAGGCCCTACACACACAGGCTGCCACAGTGGAATGCAAAAAAAACCCAAAAAACAACAATATTTATTTGAAACTCTAAACTCTAAAATTCAGAGATCTGTCTATCTTTTCATAAATTTTACATAAACTCTTGTGGATGATTTCCAGGTGCAAATACAATCTATCAATTACTTTATTAACTTAAGGCAAACTGCAAACTTGTATTAATATACATTGGTCTTAGCCAGCACCTCAAAGCCCTGAAATACAATCCATGTACTGCAAACCTGTATTTTCACAGGGCTGTACATGTGGGTTGAAAATGTATCTACATCCACTGAAAGGTAGGAATACATCCCTTGTATTAGATGAAACTTACTCCACAAAAACACATGGAAAGCTAATTCTGCTGAATGGCAGATCTGGAACGAACTTTCTCCCTTTTTTTTCTTTGTGTGTGTGTGTGTTCTGTTTATATATTACCTTAGAATGCAGACTAAAACATAACTGTGAAGTTATGGAATTTTTCTGCTGCCATGTTCAGTTCACATTCTGCTCTTATGTCAGATAGCATTTCCCTCAATTCAAACACAGATTTTTTTAGGCCAGTGTCAGTGCAGGCATCAGACTGAGTTCAACAGAACAACAGTGTAGCAAAAACAGCTTCTCCTACAGCAAAATGTAGACATTTTGCTGCAATGTTACAACTTTGTATTCTAAAATGATTGAGGGCGTGTGACAGCAAGTGACCAATGACATTGCAGCATTCAGGTCACCTGACCAGTTTTTACCAGTTTGAGTTGTTATGACTCAAATGGTCTGAAAAGTGCTGCAGATCTAATTGCCCCCCCCCCCATCCCTAATCACTACTGTTGATGCAGAATATTGTGCAATTGATTTGTAATTTTTTGTTTTCATAAACATGATTTTGAGGAAGCAAAATTACACACTTTTAATGTATGGTATTAAGCAAAGATTAAACAAATGACACATAAAAAGTCATTAATAAATCTTGCTAAAATCGACCAAATTTAGGCCTACTGGTTAATTTGCATTCATAGCCACAAGATGGCTCTGCAAAATGTGTGGGCTCAATTTGCAGAACAGCCGACTCAGTAGTGAAACATGGACAACACTTCGAGGATTTTGTGGAAATATTAGTGGTTTTGTGAGGTTTTTGGGGAATATTGATTAACTTTTATGCAGCAACATTTCAGAATAAGCTTTAAAGTGACCCTTTTTCAGTTTTGGTTGCAGAATCAAAATTGTTCCGCCAGCCCAGGAACCTCGAGCTTCGCTCTGTTCCTGGTGCTGCCCAAACAATTTCAATTCTGCGACCAAAACCTCAAACTGTCACTTTACAGCTATAACCAAATACTCCATATAAAATTCTGAACATTTTCACATTCATTTGGATCTGGAACACTGCATGTTAGAAGGCATTCTGATTGGAAGGTTTGCATTTCAAGCATGCATAGCCATTACAAAAAAAAAAATGTCATTACTGTCTATTTATCTTTATAACCTTCTCCCAGTCATATCATCCAAAAAGTGTCCAGATATATATTGATGACTGTCAAATTTTCATGTCAAGGAAATTTTTTGAATGAGACATGGCAAAAGGACCTGAATCATGATAACATGTCCCTTGTCACCAACTATCCTTGCCTGGGGCTTAACCTATTGCCTTCCACCCACACCAAGGAAAGCTGTTGACTCAGCCTTATTTTCACCTGGAAAGAGTTAACTACAGTGTACATACAACATTTTTTTATTTTCCATAAGTGTGACAGTCCCCCCCCCCACCCCCACCCCATCTCAAAATCCCAAGCATCTGTTTCAAAATCTTATATAACTTTTCAAAATACTGCAAATGCATAGATAATTGAATTATCGAAAATAATTCATCATGGCACTGCAGCAAATTCCTCTTTTCCAGGAAACAGCTATTTTCAAAAGAGTTGGCCACTTTTTGGTTTAATAATATCCATCTTTATTATGAGTGTTGAGGAAATAGATAAACAGACCAGACAGTTCAAAGAAACATGCACACAGCCCAGTCAGTCAAACCCAGACAACTGCTGCACGTCTGTAAGAACTCTAGGTTGAAAAAGACATTAAAGTAATTCAGTTTATTTGGTGGTATTTTTATCACAAGAACATAAATCTGTGATAACAAGGATGAGACACAAACACAGACATAGACACAGACACACATATGGACACACACCTGTGTGATGTTCCCTCTTAATGAGGGACCGTATCACAAGGTGGATTCTGATACTAGACATTGGGTTCCTCGGCTCCCACTTGAGCACTCTTCTTTTTATTTCCATGTTGAATGTCCTCTCCTCACCAGGTGGTTTTCCTATAACATGATCAACTCTTTAGACCCTTGCAATCATCAGTATAAAATGACAGAGCATGATTGTACATGAATATATACATATATGGGGTCAAGTGGTCAACTACATGTATAGACTTTCAGGATGTCTTAGTTAAGGGAAGACATGAGAGTAAAATTGATGTTTCTGTCCTCATGAATAATGAGAGAGGCTGAAACAAACACCACTGAGTATTGTAGAAACTCTGTACTAGATGAATGACTATTCTCTACTGTATATGCGATCAGTTTACCAGATGGGTGACCATTCTACCTGATGAGTGACCACTCTGTACTAGATGACTGGCCACTCAGTTTTAGATGAGTGACCACGTGCACTAGATGAGTGGCCACTCTGTATCAAGTCAGTGACCCTTCTCTATTACATGCAGATGAGTAGACGAATAACAATCTGTATTAGAAGAGTGTCTACTCTGTACTAGATGAGTGGAAACTCTGTACTGGATGAGTGACCACTCTGTATTGAATGAGTGACCACTCTATACTGGATGAGTGTCCACTCTGTATTAGACAAGTGACCACTGTGATAGATGATCGAGTGACCACTCTGTATGTACTAGATCAGTGGCCACTCTGTATTAGATGATTGAACAATCAGTACTATATGAGTGGCCACTCTGCATTAGAGAAGAGAGCACTATCTGCTAGACAAGTGGCCAATCTGTACTAGATGAGTCAGGCCACTCTGTACTGGGCAAATGACCACTCTGTACTAGATGAATGGCCACTCTGTACTAGATTAGTGGCCACTCTGTACTAGATGAGTGACCACTCTGTATTAGATGAGTGACCAATCTGTACTAGATGAGTGGCCATGCTGTACTAGATGAGTGACCACTCTGTAATACATGTAGATGAGTGGCCACTCTGTACTAGATGAGTGGCCACTCTGTAGTAGATGAGTGGCCACTCTGTAGTAGATGAGTGACCACTCTGTACTAAATGAGCCACCCCTCTGTACTAGATGTGTGGCCACTTTGTGCTAGATGAGTGAGTACTATGAACTACACAGTGGACTGCTGCCTTCACTCAGTACATCCTTATTGATGAAATACACCTTGTGTCTGACATATGCTCTCCACCATCACCAGAATTTTTTCATTTCCCCTCAGTTCCATCTGGTAATGGCACTACATTAATTACATGCATATGTACTTTGATATATCCAGTTGCTTGTTATTAATCTTACTTAGTATATTTTAAATTTACATCATGTCATCTGTGTTGTTAAATATTTATTGTGTATTTTATTCTGTCACTTAATGTGGACTGACATGCTGCCAATCATGGTACCATCTGGGGCCCGGTGATGAGGAAGACTAAGCAAAGTTCCTGTGCACCAAGCAAACAATTTTGAGATTTTAACTTGTGTGCCTTCTCCGTAAGTTCCCATCATCCTTCATTCTCCCTCTGTATATCCATACATTTATCCCGGGTTCCTTTGATGTACTCAACTACCAACATGTCTACCTGCTCTGCCATCTGTCTATGTATGTATGTATGTATGTATGTATGTATGTATGTATGTATGTATGTATGTATGTATGTATGTATGTATGTATGTATGTATGTATGTACGTATATATGTATGTACATATGTATGTATGTTGTATGTATGTATGTTTACACCCACTCTGAAACACATCCACCTACCAACCATATTATATGACACAAATTATCTGTATCACCATTTCTCATTCAAAATCACATATTAAATAGAAAGACAGACAGACAGACATATACATTAATTTTCATATAATTTGAATTCTTGACTGGCCAACCTGCCAATGTTCTGCCCAATAAAAGTATCAGTGACACCATGAAGAGTGATTCCTGGCAAATGTGTAGCACTCTGTCACCATTCTATCACTGCAAGGTTCTGAATTGTCACTCAAAAAAGATTGAATGTGTTAAAATATACATGTAATGCTGCACACTATAACTTCTAGATGTGTATTCTGTACCTCTGATGTTGCTCCCACTAAAACTAAGCAACTCCCTCAGGATATAACTGTCCATACATAGCATAAATATGCTGATGCCCTCAGGCAAAACGTATATTCTTCAAGATTAGCTTTACATGATGAACGTGGCCACCAAAATGCAAGCTGAGTGACAGCAGGAATGTTAATGAAGACAACAGCAACTAATTTCAGGAAATAACTAAGAGTATGGTTATCATCTCTACGCATCACAACAGGTCACAGTTTCACTGATTTACACAAGTAAAGTGCATTGCTTTGTATGTTATAGCACCCATTTCTGTAACAGACAGCTTGCAACTTCCTTTTGAACTTGGATTCATGTGGTTTGGAAACTCACATGTGAATGAAAAAAAAATGACCTAGACATTAAGACATGGGATTCCTGGAGATAATAAAAATAAAACTTTTCATAGATTTATCGAGAAATGATTTGTGCTACACACAAAACTGTATATCCATGTTAAGCGTACTTCAATAGAAAAAATGTGTTTTTGTAATGACATTTTCGTCACTGAAGGGTGGGAGTGCACCACGTAGTGTATCTGATACATAAATCACCACATGCCAGCTCCCACACTGAAGCAGAAACCACAGGATGGTGTAGAACTACTGCACAACACCAAACGACATAACCACCAGACACAAAAAGAAAACAAAACAAAAACAAAGTAAAACATTACAGTCAAGCAGAAGTCAAGCAGTGCTTATGTGCGCAATACTCCGAGAATGTTAGCCTGTCACAGGCAGAGCAAGAAGGGATGCTCTGAGCTTGGGGCTAGGAAAATGTAAAAATCACAGTTAGCCAATTCTACGTAACAATCAAGTTTTTCTTTTGTAACAAGTGCCTCTGGCTGTGCCCAGGTAGTAAATTAAACTGATGTCAAAGGAGGTAATGTGTTGAAGGGGAAGAACATTCACTTTAAACATGTTTCAACAAATGTCCAAGTTACCTAAGGCCTAACAAAAATATATGTGTGGTTCCAGTAACCCAACCCACCCTATTGAAAAGGCTGGACCTTAAATAAATTTTATGACACATTTAAAAAAAAAAAAAAAGTTTCAAGCCTCCCTTCCCTAATAAACATTGACAAATTGAAAGATTTTATTGAGAAGGTGGCCACTGTGTGCCTTATTTTGCAGTAAAGTCAACTCAAACACAGTATTTTATTTCAGTTAATTTTGGAGGGTTAACTTTGGCTGGGGAGACTGTATAGCCACAGTTGTTCAGCAATTGTTATTGTAATATTTCATTAGGGTCCAGGTGTCCTTTCTTCGAGTTACCACAGCAAACGGTTGTTAACGTACTTTTATAACATGACTTACTATCTTAACTTAAATCTGTCTGAAGCAGTTATCATCATTAGTTACAAATGAAAATGTCACACGATACCCTGGCAAATCATTCGCATATTGGTGAGCACCATTTTGAACATGGCGCAATCCATTGTAGGATCATGGACCTATCTCGTTAATAGGTCCATGATGGGACAGTCCCACAAAACTACATTTGATTTTGATATCAAAGTGAATCACGGCCACATGTTTTCAGCACTGTTTGCAATGTGCAGGGATGAAAATGAACAAGGTGGACTGAACATATCAAATGTACCAAGTTTGCACATGATCATATTCGATCTCAAAATGCTTGGCGCCTCGTCTTACAGCTGTGTGTTGAGGTTCGTTGTTTATTCATGATCCTCCTTGCAAATATTATCCTGGCTAGGATTGGTAGATAGTGTGAGGCCCAATAAATAATACAGTGGAACCTCCTTAATCCGAACACCTATGTACCCCAGTGAACTGTTCAGATTAATGAAGCATCTGGATTACTGAATCACTGTTACTTGACGTGAACAAATCTGTTCCAGGAGAAGTGTTCAGATTAATGAGACATATGGATTAATGAGGTCCGTCTAAATGAGGTTCCACTGTATACACCATAAAACAGCATGTATTATGTCATTATTCATGCTCTAAAATATTTGCAAAATATATATACTTTTGGCTTCATATATCATGAACACCCTAAGATCGTTCGAATACTACTATCCTCATTCACAAACCATTGGGTGCAGAATCAACAATTTTCAAAAAGGCAGCCAAATCGGTATCGGTTTGTCCCAATTGGATATTTTGAAGAGGTAGAATCCAAAATGTGCAATTAGTGGTAAGGGAAGGTTGATTTGACAAATGAATGTAATATACAATACATAATGGGACTTTTCCAGTGTGAGCATTACATAAAAATGTAAATACAGTACCATGAAGCTACCAGTTGTGGGCAGCAGTGGGTCCCAGAATAGGAATATTGTATCTGACACTGAAGTCACCCCCAGACTATGAATTAAGTAGCAGCACTAGGCACAGATGCCTAGGACTCCTGCTGGGTCAAAGATGGAGCTTAGTGGAGAAGGTTGGCCAGACACTGGATACAGGTGCCAAACTGCCGGTGGGTATTAATATATAATTGGTAATTGCCTGCTGTGCAGACAGTATCTTGTTATACATTAAAGTTGTTCCCACAAAATTTCAATTACCTTGCACATTTTAAGCCAAGTTAATGAACAATGAATTAAGTAAATTACTCAAACAATTTCTAACTGGCACAACTTCAGATTCAAAGAGTAAAAAACAGACCAGAGCATGAAATTTAAAAAATGTATGTATATATATATATATATATATATATATATATATATATAAACTTTAATTTCAAGAGGGTGGTCCATTTAGTACTAAAAGTACTTATCTTCCCCAGGGCCCTCTTCAAAACTAGAACAGACACAAAATCTATTCATCATGATCAGTACATACATACAGGGTGTATCCAGTTGGTCAAATGATCAGTACATACATACAGGGTGTATCCAGTTGGTCAAATGATCAGTACATACATACAGGGTGTATCCAGTTGGTCAAATGATCAGTACATACATACAGGGTGTATCCAGTTGGTCAAATGATCAGTACATACATACAGGGTGTATCCAGTTGGTCAAATGATCAGTACATACATACAGGGTGTATCCAGTTGGTCAACATGAACATGAAGAATTAAACACTAAATATGAATATTACATGCGCTCGATGAGTGACTTATTCTGCCATGCTGTGAACTATATCAGTTTGGGTACTCAGATCACTTTTGTGATTCCAAGATTTGCTACATAAGCAGTCTTTTCAACACAGGCACTGTCTTTGTTTCTCTTATTTCTTTCGGTAAAGAGTTCCACATGATGGATCTAGAATAACCGATGTCTGTTTTGCATATCCTGACTTTGCTTTCTCTACATAGAGGCTGTTCTTCACAGCATATGTAAACAGCATGCAAGTAACTGATAGCAAACGGGAACCAAAAGTGAAGAAAAACTTCACTTTAATATCACAAATGTACAGCACATTTCACCACTTGCACAGCTCCTCAGAGACTGAATGATGTTCTCCTTCTTTCTTTTCCCATAACAGCAAAGGCCCTAGTAGCATATTGGTTAAGTTCCAAGTGTACAATGGTCCCCCTCTTATAAGCCCCCCTCCCCCCAAAGACAGGCCACCTCTCTACAAAGGCCACTTCTCCATGCATCAAGTATGGTACCTTCATTGTATTTTACCCCACGAGAGAGGACACTCCTGTTATGAGGCCACACTTCCAGTGCATTTGGGGTGAACGGAACCACTGTAAATCTGGCACTGGACTATGGGCTCTAAGCTGTCTATGCTGATAGTGTAGGTATGATATTCCAAGCATGCATAATTGCTTGCAAGTGTCTTGGATGCAAGCTGAACAAACTGTAACAAAAGGAGTAAGAGACCCATTTGTTTGTTCATTGCTTCATGTATGCGTATTTCACTGTGGAGAATTAGACTCAATGGTGATCATGTGACTTGTGTTGATAATATGAGCCATATATATGTGAAAGGTATTCATGAAAAGTCATGAATGAGAAGTTGGGCCGGTCATTCATGAAAAGTCATGAACGAGAAGTTGGGCAGGTCATTCAGGACAGAACTGTTTGGTTTTATCTGAGCACTAAAAGAGGTCACAGGAAAATGCATGGGCATGAGACATTTACAGAGCTAAAAAATTAGCATTACCACCAACCAAACACTGGTCAATTTTGCAGTTGGCTATTTAAGTTTTACTCTACACTGGGGATCAACCAAAAGTTTCTTAAAATAGAACTGCCTCATGTTCCAATGGAAAATCAAATGTCTCCACGTGTGCACTTTAAAAGTATACATATAACATGATCAACTATGACAGTGCTTTATGACCTTGAGAATTAGGTCAAGGTCACCCACATACAATTCCAACTTATATCTTACTTACCAAGGTTTATAATCCTACCATCAAGTCATGACACATCCTTCAATAGTTATCACATGAAAAGATAATTACCAAAAATAGCTTGTGACTTTGAGGATTAGGTCAAGGTCAATCAAATATAATCCCAAACTAGGTCTTACCCGGGTACATAATCCTACCAGGTTTCATTACAGCTTGTGGAATCCTTCAAGAGTTCTTGCATGGGAATCAAATTGCCATTTATGGCTCTGTGACCTTCAGAATCAGGTCAAAGTCCCCCAAATACATCCCAAGCTGGGTCTTACTTTCTTACCAGTATCCTACCAAGTTTCATTAAGTTTTAAATCCTTCAAGACTTTTCACACAGAAATAGAATTACCATATATGGCTCTATGACCTTGATAATTAGGTTGAGGTCACTCAATACAATCCCTAACTAAGCCTTAGGAGGAGGAGGAGGAGGAGGAGGAGGAGGAGGAGGAGGAGGAGGAGGAGGAGGAGGAGGAGGAGGAGGAGGAGGAGGAGGAGGAGGAGGAGGAGGAGGAGGAGGAGGAGGAGGAGGAGGAGGAGGAGGAGGAGGAAGAAATGGGCACATAAACATATGTCAATCCATAGTACACAGGAAGACATAATTTTTAAGAAGATATCGAACAAACCACTTAATACCTTTTGGCCAATGTGGTTTCATATGTTCAGTGACCTAAGTTTGGTCTTTGAAGGACACTCAATGTAAAATTTAAAAACACCAAAAGAAAGCACATAAGTACTTTGCCATTTGTGTTCAGAGGCCTATGACCAAGGAAAATGGAATCTTGACCCCAGTGTGACCTTTCAAGGTCATCCAAAATCAAATTCAAAAAAGCCAAAGGAAAGCCCACAGACACTTTTCTAATCATGTTCAATATTAACCATGGGCCTATAATTAACCATGTATACCCAAGATATAAAAGGAAAGTTAGATTTATTGAGTCAAAAATAGGTCATCCACTTTCAATACACATTACCCAGAATATTCAAGTAACCGGAGCAACTAAGTGCAGTCCTGTAAGTGCTGTACAAGCATGTGGTGGTTCGAGATGGCCTTTCTTCAAATGGTATTATCACCAGGTGCGACAAAATACTGCAAGATAATGCCTTGTGACCTTGAAAAATAGGTCACGGTCAAACATGTTTGAAAGTTAGGTTTTACAATGGTGCATATCCATGTGCAGTTTGGAAGTCATATCTGAAAAAAACTTTTCAGTTAAAGCAGTACTACTATTTTGCAATCCTGACTCCTGACCTCAAAGAGCGGGTCAAATAAAGCGGTATGACTTTGACTTCAAATAGGCTTTTTCACCACTTCATGATCATGATGCTTCTTCTGTGTAAAATTCAGATTGATAGATGCAGGCTCTCAGAAGTTATAATGGTAACACCACCTTGCACATGCAACATAAAGCCCTTGACCTTGAAAAATAGGTCAAGGTCAAATATGTATGAAATTACGTACGGGTTTGTAATGGTGCATAATCATGTGCAACTTGGATGCCAAATCCCAAAAACCCTTTTAATTACATCAAGACTTTTCTTGTGCACTTGACTTTTTACCTTCAAAAAGTAGTTCAGATATAAAGGTATGACCTTGACTTTAAATAAGCTTTTAAAAAACTCCACCATGCTTGTTTTGTGTAAATTCAGGTTGACAGATGCAAGCTTTCAATAGTTTGAGTGGCAGTTGGTCACAGTCAACCATTCTTACACACAAAATAGATCTTATAGCGGTCTACAATCGCACGTAAGTTGGAAGTCCCAACTCAAAACTTCTTAAGTTCTAGTGGTAACATCAGATGGACGGACAGACAGACAGAGACAGACAGATGTCTCTAGTATGACACACTTATATGTAGACAAACATGACCCATATTCATAAATATCAAACCCAACAATGACAGCAAAGAGATTCCAGAGTTACCAAACCACCCGCATTCATCTTCCAATACCAATGTGAGGAAACAAATTTCACCCTTGACTTGAGACAGACAGTCACCCACAAAAGACAACAGATGGAAGGCGTAGGGATGACAATACCCCTGGGGCCCATGAGGCCAAAGGGTAAAAAACCCTCGCTGATTTGAGAATTTAGTCATTTTCCAGTAAGCAAATATCTTAGTTTTAAGCCCTGTATTAACATTTGAGCATGAGACTGGACACATATTTCCATGACATTTAGACCAAACAGTTTCCCAGTGCATCATTGGGGAGTCCAATATTTTCCCTAAGAAGTCTGAGTGATTCAGGGATTCATGTATTTTCTATTCAGGTGGAACGGGAATATGCTCCAAGCTGTGAACTTTCATAGTAACCTCTTGTAAATAATAACCGGTAAATTGGTCGATTGGTTGATGTTAATGGAATAAAAATATTCTCTAATACATAATAATATTACACTAGTGTACTCATAAATGGTCGATACATTTTACCAACATACTGTATATGTCACTTTATGCACGCCATTAAATTCACGAAGTTTTGGTATGAGCCACTAGCCGGGTGGATTACAGTGAAACCTCTTCATAATGACACTCTGATATCAGACACATTTACTTAATGACACAAATTTTGGCAGATCTAAAGTCAAACTCCTTTGCTATTGGACTTGTTCATCTGACATATCCACACATGACACTTTTTTATAGGGAACAGATGGTGTCATTATAATGTGGTTTCACTGTTCATGGGCACTGCTGGTTTTTATCCAATTGGCTGTGCCTGTGGTGTCCATTTTACTACAGTATCTGCAATTCATCTGCCTATAAAGATTCTGATATGTTTCACCTGCCACACAGGCAGGTATATGTACATGTATGTCAGATGGGGGCATACAGTTGTGGAATGAACTAAGATATCTCTGAGACTTGCTCTTCATCTCAATCACATTTTTGTGATATTTTTATCTGTCAAAATAGGGGTGCACATTGCAGAAAGAAGCATTCCCAACCTTCTTGAAATGATTAGGAGGCCTGGCAGCTGGAAATGACCAGCAAAATACCATATTATCCCTTTTAAGCATCCCTGCTCACTTAAGCTCCCTCCTGCCAGCCAGTTTTTTTTTTTGCACGAAAGTTCTGCAAAACACGTATTGCAAAGTCATAATATTGTAGTTCTAGACATTTTAGTGCACACTTAATTTAAGGCAAATGCAATTTTTGGCTGAGAATAGAAATTTTAGCACATTTTAATTGAGTGCATATTGATAGTTGTGCTAAATTAAAATGCACTATGCAAAGTGACTCCCCTGAGAAGTGGCTGTAAACCTGCAGTGTGGCACACCTCACAATTGCAAATGAACGAATTTGCACTCTGGTCACCTTGACAGCCTTTGAATCTTGAATGGAAATTTCCACCCCATTCCCGCCTTGGGTGAGTGGCCCAGAAGACTTTACCCGTCTGCTCCCGACCAGCATATGTTCAAGATGCAAGAATTTAGTGCTACTGACAGCCTTGCAAATTACTGACTTAGAGCTCTGCAAATTAATCCATACAAGAGTTAAACACCAACGAAATCTTCTGGTTCTACTGTGTTTGCATTATTTTGCATAGATATTTTAGCGCACTTTAATTTAGCACATCAAATAAGTGTGCTAATATCATTAAATTAAATTGAGCGCTAAAATTTCTAGAACTACAGTGTATACATATAATAATGATTTACCAGTTAATGCAGCTAATTGTTCAAGCACACGAAAAATCCATTTCCTGAAATATATTCTTGTCACTGTGATCACTGTGATTTTCAGAAACTATGTCAAGGTCATCAATATAATGGAATATCAAACTGCCATGTATGATACACATTTGTGGTACATTGGGTACCATTAGCCTTACTCTTTCTCAAAATATTGAACTTAATGTGTCTTCACCACATTTCAGTTCATATTTTGCACGCTACTGTAAGATGCACAACAATATTTTTTGTGTGTCTTTGTATTTTGCCTGATCAACTTTTCTGCCAAGTTTCTTGATGATTCACAAGAAAATTCTTTGAAAAAAAAAACAAAAAAACAATATTATCAACATTTCCACATATATTAACCCATATATATTACATAATATTCTGCAGTAGCAATCAAATGTTTCTATTTGTACAAGTGCCTTAGGCTGTGCCCAGGTAACAAATGAAACTGACGTCAAAGGAGTAAATGTGTCAAGGGGAAAGAACATCCATCTCAAACATGTTGCAACAAATGTCCAAGTTATCTAAGGCCTAACAAAAATATATGTGTGGTTCCGGTAACCCTACCAATGCTACTGAAAAGGCCCAACCCTAAATCAATTTCATCCAGCATAAGAAAAAAAAAAAATGTTTCAAGCCACCCTTCCCTAATAAAAATTGATTGACCCTGGCTGAAAGATTTTACAAAGAAAGTGGCCACTGTGTTCTATTATTTTGCAGTAAAATCAACTCAAACACAGCATTTTATTTCAGCTTGTTTGGAGGGTTAACTTGGGCCATGGAAACAACATAGCTGGATAGCCACAGTTGTTCAGTGAAACAGCATAGCCACGCTTGTTTGGTGATCGTTATCGTAATATTTAGCTAGGTATCAGGTGTCCATTCTCCAAGTTACCTGGGCAAACAGTCGTTTAAGTACTTTTAAAACATGACTTACTATCAACTTTGTCCTCTCACCCGCTTGTGTCTGAAGCAGTTATCATCATTGGTTAAAAATCCAAATGCAACATAATACTTGTGCCGACAAATCATGTATGTTGCTGAGTGCCATTTTGAACATGGTGCAACGCATTGTGGGACAGTCGCACAAAAATGCATTTGATTTGGATATCAAAGTGAATCATGGCCACAGCATATATCATATCATTATTGATGCTCTGAAATATTTGCAAAATATATACTTTTAGTTTCATATATTATAAACCCTTCAAGATCATCCACATACTATCCTCATTTACAAACCACTGAGTGGAGAATCAACAATTTGCAAAATGCCAAGTCTGTGTGAGTTAGTCCCCATTGTATATTTTGAAGAGGTAGTATCCAAAATATATGTGTGATTAGTGTTCAGAGAAGGTTAATTTGTCAAATGAATGTTATGTACAATGTATAATGGGACTTTTCCAGTGTGAGCATTACCTAAAATATAAATACAATGCCTTAATGTTACCAGTTGTTGGCAGTGGTGGGCCCCAGAATAGGAATATTGTATCAGACACTGAAGTTGCCCCCAGGCTATGAATTAAGTTGCAGTGCTGGGCACAGGAGCCAAGAGTTCCCACTGATTCAAAGCTGGAGCATGGAGAAGATTGCCCCAATAGTGGATACAGGTCCGAAAATACAACCAGGTTTTTATATGATTAGTGACCACTTGCCTTACCTGTAAAACTCAATATTGGACCTTTATATTGGCCCAGTGAGGAATCCCTATACCCTTATTTGGCAGTGTGACATCATGGGCTATGTCGTAAATTTTAGGAAAATTCCTTGCCTTGAAATGGCATCGAGAGCAGATGGTGAGCTGCTGACTAGCACAAAAAATGGACAAACAAAAATGGTTGGCTAACAACACAGAGGAACTAAGATTTGGAAAGTTTTATCCCAGAAAAAGACAGTAAAAAAAACATGAAGGGAAGCAATGTCACAGTTGGGTTTTTGAAGTGTTACATAGAAGCCAATCGAGTGAAAATCAAGGACTGTGACACTGACTTGGAATCCACGGACAATGCATCTCCACACTGACTTGATGTTACTCATAATAATCTCAGTCTGGGGGCTGAATATGTACCTATGCCAACACTATAGATCTGAAATGGAGCAGAATATAACAGATATCATATGGCCAGTCATCCAATATGAAATTTTACAGGAGGATGAAAAGTTATATTAGACTCTCTGCCATCCAATATCGGTATTATTTTTTAATAGTTGGTGCCACCAACATCAAACTTCATCCAGATTTCCATACACTTAGTAAGTGCTAAAGTTATTGAGGGTTAAACATGAAAAGTGTGGACTTTACTGCATTCACAAGCAAAAGTCTATGTACGGATGGACAGACAGACATGAGTGATTGTATAAGCTCTGTGGCCTTTCGTTAAATGCAGCCAAAAAAAGTGCATATGTCACGCCGATGCTAATCAATTCATGAAACATGCATATATCATATAAGTACTAATCAACTTAGAAAGCGTGATCTTGTCTTTGTGCAATCAGTAAATAAAACCCGCACATAAGTGTTAAATACTAAAGATGGTATCTTGGGACCGGGCCATCGTGATTCCACTACCCAATCACTCGTAGCTAACCGTATGGCCAGGCACGCTGACAGCCTCGCACATAAAGCAGGCCAATCAGCCCTTTACTTTGATTCTTACTGTCCTGACCTGTCAAGACTGAGCACGACATCTCTCGTACATTTAACAAATTGTCTTGAATGTGGCAGATTCACGGCTCTGGGCACGAATTATCACCATTAACCTCGTCACTTCCACAGATACCTGGTCGCCAACTTATACACAGCTGGCTGGGTTAACTGCTTAAGGGGCACGAAGATCGCGGGGAAGCTGTGGGGTGACTTCCCAGGAGTACTTCTTGTAAATGTAGTTGCATTGGAGGACCCTAGGGTTACTATGTGATAAAAGTACATTCTACCCTTAACATGTTTCGGTTTTTGTCATATGCCGAGAGGTTACAGTCTGGTCTGACTGCAAGGCATACATCACATAAAAGTATCTTTGTCATCTTTTCTCAAAGTTGACCATAATAAAAAATTATGACCTTCCAAGATAAAATAACCATTGACAGAGTTAAAACCAATAGTGCTATTTGTGTCATCTGGGAATTTTCTACCTCAATTCCAAAAGTGCATAATCATTTTTTAAATTGGTCACATCAGCAGCAAAGAAGGAAGTATCTATGGGACTCCCAAGTCCCAAATTAATTTCCCACAAAAATTCCAGCCCTGTCTTCTGCTGTGCCTATAATCAGCCGCCATGATACAGCCATACTGATTGAAAACCACACAATATTACTTATATTTTGGAAATAAATAATATTTCAAACACATGACAGTTACTTAATTCTTACGATTTATCAAGCTCAGCGTTTGCTTGGAAAATATAGCCAGGCCTTTTACACAGTTAACTCTTACAGCCCCGATTTAAGACTGAGTCAACAGCTTTCCTCATGACACTTTGCGTACAATGTACACAAAGTGACCCAAGGAAACTTGTTGACTAAGACTACTTTTTGCTTTAGACTAGGTTTGCTGGTATTTGAATGAAAGGTACATGTACCTTCAAGAGGAGTTTGAATTGTTTAACCATTTTATGTTTAACAGTAATGAGAAAACAACTATAGCCGTGATTAGCACTTTAAGGGTTAATTTTATCTGCATTGCTAGCTTGACAAGAAAAACATTTTGCTATGTTTGATACTGGGATTTCCCCATCATATGAGGGCACTTGAATGATATGCATGGGCCAAAGCAGCTTCACAGTTAATATGAATGTCCCATATTGGAGTAAAATATTGTGCCGATGCATTTCATACAGAATTCATAGTTGCTATACCACAAAAAAAGCAAAATAAATGGACATAAATGTGTGTTATTGCTTGATGATACTAAAAATATCACAGACAATCACCAAGCAGTGTATTTTTTTCTTGTTTTCATAATGTAATGAGTGATCTGTGTCAAAGTATGTCAGCCATATCCAGCACTCATAAACATGACTGGTTTTTGTATGAACAGAACAGGAATATAAAATCAAAAACAAACAAAAACCACAGAAAATCTGATAAGAAGAATGCATGTGCCACTGCTTGGTGTAAATAGAAGTCCTCGGACTGTTTTGACTAACCAAGATTACTATGGGAGCTAACGATATTCAGACATAAAATACAAACAAGTGAATGTATATAACAATCAAAATTGAAGGATCCATGTCTCCTGCTTTTTGTTCCTTTTTAAAAAAAAAAAAAAAAATTGAACTGTCACACACAGGACCCATACAATATTATTTGAAGAGGGGCAAACAGTTGCAAATGGTGTTGTATTTGTTGAAGAATGCACCGGCAAGACATAAAATATATGTATAAAATAAAATCTCAATTTTTTTTATTAACTCTTTAAGTGCCAAATTATGGACTGAATCAACAGCTTTTCTTGGCACGCATTGGGCAAAATGCACCCAATGCATGCTGGGAAAAGCTGTTGACCTGGGATATTTTCTCTGGAACTATAGCCACTTGAATGAAAGGTCTCTGAATGAAAATTCGAATCTGGTATCCTAATGATAATTCAGACTATATTTTGACTTATGTATATTGACTTTAGTCATGATTGGCACTGAAAGAGCTTATACATGTATGAAATGGTGTATATACAAACAACATACGAGAAAATGGTACAGCAATAGTCTCAAGTGAAAATGCTTCAAATAGGATCTTGTGCACACAAGCAGTTGAAACACTATAATGGTACTTGGTATTGAAGATTGTCTTGTCAGTGATAAAGCTTGAATGTAAAATATTAAAGTAAATGTTGTGGATGATGAAGTAGTTTTATGTATAACTGTAGCACTTTGATCATCAAAGAGATGCTGATAGGAGATGTGTGTTCAGGATGCAAGGTGTTTATAGTTGGTGTAAACCCTTTTATTAGGTCACATCATCTAAAGAAAGGTCATAAATACTTCCGCCATGCATACAATGCTTCTTTGGTACAATACGGTCTATGCATAAGTTCCCCAAGCCGGGAAACCCCAGCGGAGATTCCAATGTCAGAGCCAGGCGCGCACAGGTTTCTGGGTAATTTGCGGGCCACTCAGTCTTACCACACAGGCTACAGCGCTACTGAATACAGCAAGTAACGAGGAGTGAAACACGGACCATGATTTCTTCAAAAAACAGAATCTAGGGTGGCTGAAAAAGTATTTGAAAGACAAAGGAATATCAATTGACGTAAGGAATAAAGTGGCACTTTTATTTTTGATATTTGTCAGTTTGACATTTCTTCCAGGTATAAACATTACAGCCCACTGCACAACAGCCAGTGGTGGTATACCATGATAATTCACCTTGCTACTCAACGTTCTAACTATCAATGCTTTCCGATTCCCTCCGCCAACGATCTACAATGGTAAACTTCTATACATCTCCTGTATTTGGTCCATTTCCTGCTTTTCTGTTCATGTTGACACGAACAAGATTAGTGTCCGCCATCATGCATTATCATTACCACTTTTAAGAAGGTGCACAGCGCCATCTGGTAGCAAAAAATCAGCCTGCATGCCTCGCTTTCATAATGGGACAAGTGCGGGGGTTTTCTCGCTTGGTGAACTTATGCATAGACTGTATTCAGTGTAACCTTGAAAATAGGTCAAGGTCATCCAAAATATCTTACACTTGACAACTCTGTACATAGGCCCTTTGCTGCAAATATAAAAGGCAATGCTTTGATGATACTGGATATAAAGATCACAATGTCCCAAAATGGACATGTTCTTGGGATCTGTGACCTTGAAAATACGTCAAGGTCATCCAAAATAACTTACACTTAACATATTCCTGCATTGGTTCTTTGTTAAACAATCCAGAAACATGTACCTTACAATAACTTGTCATGACAGAACGTCACACCACGCATTTCGGATCCATGTGGTAGGCCTATTTGAGTCAACCAAAACGCAATAAGTGCTGAGTTTGTAAGTAATAACTGCTGTATCAAGGCATATCGATACTTAAATTGCAGAGTATAATAAATGTTGGATGGCAGGTGATCCAATATGAAGTTTTACACTACTCCAAAATGTAATATTGGACTTGGTTTTTGCCTCGCCCAACATTAGATTTGGTAATCCCGTAAAACTTCATATTGGACTCCCTGCCATCCAATATTCCAATATTTGTATGTATATATATATATATATATATATATATATATATATACATACAAATATTGGAAATATTATTATAATAAAATTATATATATATATATATATATATATATATATATATATATATATATATATATATATATATATATATATATATATATATATATAATTTTAGCTGCTTAAATATAATCTGAAGTTATACCCCAACTTTCTGTTTACCTTATTCAACTGACAGAACTACTAATCACCCAATACCTCCAACAATGGACCACTGACGAAAAGTTCACAAATAAAGGATAACAAAAGAACCAACACCAAGATATATGTAGAAAAATTAATGTGACATGTTTCAGGGATAACAAGCCTTTCATTAGAAGGAAAGTGATCATCAGATTTTTTTTTTTTTTTGACATCTGTATAAAGTACTATAAAGACGAGTTTCTTTTCAAGCCTCTCTGCTCTGTATGATGCTAATTTTTTACTGCCAAGGCTTATTTTCTCATAATAAGCCAGCACAATTCCCACATATTAGTGTGAAGCTACAAATGGAACACTGAAAATACATGTACACTTTCAATGCAAAGAAACTGTAATCCTTGCACATGTCTCAGTCCCTTTCCAGGGCACAATGAGCCAGTTGTTCTGATTTAACCCGGCCCAACCAAATTTGTACTAATTAACCTTATGAGTCATGCCCCAGACAGGATTTCCTTATTTGAGGGATCCAGAATTTTGAAGCAGGCATAGATCTGATATAAACAGGGATCATGATTGATGACTTAAATAAACATGTCATGGCCAATAACACTTCAAACGTAAACACAATGCACATGTATTATGTGACAACGAGCACGACTGCATACAGGTATCTAAGGCCCTCAGTACTCTTCCTGACCATCCTGATGAGTTAGACTAGTCATTGAAACCATTCGGGACTTTAAGCCTCTAGACTTAATGGCCAATCAGCCTAGTCTAATCTTACTGCAACAACCAAGTTCATGATTTCTCATTTTCTGCAGTGCAAAATAAATTTCAGCTTGAATCTTTAGATTGCTGACACACCTATCCAGAGAACAAACGAATATAAGTTTTTTTTTAATCATCAAGGAACAAAACTATAAACGGGAGTGGTCATGTTTGTAAAATTTCATATAAAATGTCAAAAATGATAGGCATACTACATAATTTTTTCCCTTGTGAGGGACTTTTACTTGCATATAATTGTCTCTTATTACCACATATAAATTATTGTTTGCTTGCCTGGGGTTTTTCATCCAATGTACTTTTATGTTTCAAAACAAAGCTATATGCCTTATAATATGCACTGAATATTTTTGCACACACACTCAACGTCTATTCAAAACAAGAAGCCCATGGGCCTAATGCTCTGCTGGCCACCATCACAAAACAATCATTTGCTTAAATGTGTTCCCTCAATGACCTTGAAAAATTAATCAAGGTCATCTGTTTTATGCAATATCAAACTTCCACACGATACACATTTGTGGTACATTTGGCACCAATCACCTTATTCTTTATCAAGATATTGAATTAAATATCCTTTTCGTAAGTGCTTAATGACCTTGAAAAATTGGTCAAGGTCACACAATCATTGGGTCAAGGTGAATCATAAAGTAGGTCACCAAGTAGAGTTTTAGTACTCAAGTGCTATTGTGATGTGGAGGCTCAATTCTCTTTGCCATCGATGTACAAGTGACATCCTGCTATTACACAATCACCAGCAATTCCAACTTCACAGGTCTGGTGACCTAACAAAATTGTTCAAGGTCACTGATCTTATTTACCCTATTAGGATTGAACATGATCTATATATCCTATAAATTTGGCATGTCTAATTCAGTTATTTTTTGAGATATCAGATTTTGTATCTTTTAAGACATTTAAATTCATCATTTTCATCAAAGTATAGGTGGCACCACTAGTATCATAGCAACTGGGATTTTTGACCTCTTCTAAAAACCCAATAAATTTCATGAAGATCCATTAAAAATAGCGGACGCTGGGCTCGTCACAAGATTTTCATATTTTGACCCCTATACCTTAGATATACTGCAGGTGGTGCCACCAACATGCACGTCGACATACTTTTATAACTTTATAAGTCCTAAAAGTTATCTGTGCCAAATTAAAAAACTGTGGGGTGTTGAGCATGCACAAGATGACCCCTATATTCCAAATGGCCATTTGACCTTGACCTCGAACTGGGATTTAAATATTGTTACCTTCACAATGTACTCCCTGCATCCAGCTTTCTCCATGCATGGTCTGTTTATTCAAATTAAGTGATAACTTTTCAAGTTACAGAAGAAAAACAATAAACTTGCATGGACAAGTGCCAAACAGATCAAGGACAATACACCCTTTCTTGGTATGATGCATCTATTGTGGCATAAATTTCATTATTCTATCTTTGTTGCTGGCAAGCGGGACAAATCAGACAGACGGACTGCCCCTATCCTCACTAACGAACTCTAAGTTGCCAATGCCATCTTCAGCGGCAGGTGACAAAAAAAATGGAGCCAATCAGCAGCAATGATGTGCTTAACAAAATATACATGTATTGTTGAGATTTTTTTTTTAAATTTAGACCACTACTACTACTACTACTACTACTACTACTACTACTACATGTACTACTACTACTGCTCCCACTACTACTCTTCCTCTAACTACTACAATTCCTTATACTGCTACTATTACTTCTACCACTACTACTACTACTTCCACTAATATTATTTCTACCACTACTATGACTTTTACTACTATTACTTCTACCATTACTATTACTTTTACTATTACTATTACTACTACTACTACTACTAGTACTACTACTACTACTACTTCTACCACTACAACTACTATTACTTTTACTACTACTACTATTACTTCTACTGCTAGTACTACCCACAGACATCAAACTGCACACATTTGGACCTGGTTTCACAGAAGTTAAAGTGCCATCAAGGCCAGCTGCTGACTCAGTCTGTATTATTGATGGGGGACAGGCTTCAAGTACATGTATAATGCTAAGGCATGTTTCATGCCGTTAACTATGTACACATATATATCAATAATGTTCTTAAATGTAGACCGTAGATATATAATACCTGTACAATACAGTGAAACCTGTTTTGAGAGACCACTGTAATAAAAGACCACCTGCCTTTTAAGACCATATTTCCAAAGTCCCTTTTGTTATCTCTCCAATGTTACTGCACCTCCATAGCGAGACCACCTGCCTTATATGACCACTATTTGGCCTGCTCTGGGGGTGGTCTCTCAAAACAGGTTCACTGTACATACAACATAGAAACATAATACATATACAATACATGTACAATGCACATACAACAAACATGTTGAATACATTATATACATGTACAGTGTACTCATACAACACATGTATACATGTGATATGTGCCGCCAAGGGGGACGACAATCCCACCCACTATGGACAGACTGAGTTGTACATTGTACAACTAACGATATTTCGCAACTATTCTCCAATTGTTTGTTTCAGCCACCTAGTGTACCAATGGAGTTTTCTAGAGTAAAGGTTACAAAAGTTCTTGGTACAAAAAATTAAGATTGCTGAACTAAATAACTGGGGGTGGGGGATTTTATAGTGTTCATTGCACACATATACCTCTTTAGTCAACAACATATAGACATTATTATACTGCCACTAATACCACACTTAATTCAAAGTGTAACATAAACTTGGATTTTTACATTTTGCTGGCAAGTGAAATGGAGTGAAATAATGTTCAGCCAGGTATCAGTGTGGCAAAGTCCCTGTAGGTGGCAGCAGTGGACACACATACATGTATACATGTATACATGTACCTCAGCAGTAACCCATGTCACAACATTAGAAGCAATTACTGTTATAGGTCAGCAACATCAGTGGTGCTTTTGTTTTGTTTGTTTGTTTTTTTGGGGGGGGGGGATTTTTTTCTTCTTTTAACAAGAAACAAACAGAAGATATGTGTAAAACTACACACAGTTCTAATTCATGCCCTGACGCAAAGACATAGCTTTTTCTGTTCTGCTGCTCGTTATCAAAGTTTTTTTGTTTTTGTTTGTTTTGAATTGCTGTGTATTGACTTTTCATTTATAATAATAATCATGAACACATCTACGGTGCCCAATAATGCACGTCAGACGTCTGTATAACTTACAGATTCCTGTACAGTGGTCACTCTTCAAGGGGATTCACTATACAGAACCACCTGCTGTCTAAAATTTGCTGTCTCCCTTGTCGGTAGAACATATACTACTGTGATTTCATTTTTGCTTGTTTCGCTGATGCTACAAAACCGTGAAAATAAGAACCCTGTGAAAAAGATTTTTAACATGGCATTAATAGGAATTATAACCAAAAAAAATGTGAATCTTTAAAGTTTCAGTGAAAGGTCAAAAATGCAAAAACCGTGAAAATTAAAACCCGTGTAAATAAATGTATTCACAGTATTTGCTCGTTACCCCAAGTCTGAGGAACTTCAAAACAGATTGAAAATTTACGGTGTTCTTTTTACATAGTGCTTTTTAACTCATAGAATTAGCTTGAAGAATACACTTGCTTACTTTATAGTTGTGTTGGTCTGAAAAGAGACCCAAAGTAACTATTGAAGCAGAAAGTGCTAGATCATTTGACATTGGATCACAGTTGTTCCACCAGTCTTGAAACTATGACCAAAACAATTGCATTCTTTCACACTCCTGAAAACCAATGAATAATTGTATCTTGGCTGGCCCAGAAGTCACAAAATTCATTTGGGACCAGTTTCATTTTAAACAATCTTGAATTATGAGGAATAAACCCATGAATGACAGAAAATTGAAACGCTTGCAACTAACTTTCCTGTGTCAAGGAAACCCACTGACCTAGGACATGGCATCATGACAGGTCATACAATCCTCAGCAAAACATATTTTCTATTTGCATGGAATTCATAACTAAAAGCATTACAGCAGTCAACAATTGTACATTCAGATGCTTATGACCTTAAAGTGGGAAAGGGTTAAAGCACGCAACCCATGGCAAGGAAAGCTGTTGACCTGGAGCATTTTACCTTGATGGGGGTAAGGAGTTTTCCATACTAGAGTACTGGGCAATCTTATTTGCTGTACAAATGTATTGGAACCCCTTTTAATTTCCGTACTTCATACCAACACTAATTATTATTTGTGCATTTTCCTATTTTCCGTACATTGTATGAGGGCAAAATTATTATTTCTACCAGCATACCAGGGACCCCTCTCTGATAAGTCTCACCTACAATTCCAGGGTCAAAATTTCACAAAATTTTGCGAGAATCTATTTGGAGTTTTGTCAATTGATTTTCCTTTTAATGAAAGACAAGTCTAGGAGAATCTTTGCGAGATGGATTCTTGGATTCTCGCCGAAATTCCAGCCCTGAATTATCATTCAAGTTACTTTCTGTTCCTGTTGGTATAGTCAAAACACTGAAGCAGACAAAATTTTACCACAAGCCAGCTTTGGCCAGTTCAAGGGGTAAACAAGAGGTTTTAAGGGATCAATTTTTTCCCTTTTTTATATAGCAGTTCCTTAGTGACATGTAAAGAATGGAGATGGAACCAAGCATGCTTTTGAGATCAGTATACACAGATAAGGCAACTACACACCCAAGAATTATGACACCTGTCAAAGTGATGACTCAGAAATTTTCAGTACAGTTTTATGCAGTCACTTTACAGTGCTTTCGAAATACTAACATTGTTACAGAGCCACACAGATTTTTACATCATTGCTACTCACAGCAAGGTTAAGATATTAAGAGTACGTCTACGTCTGTCCCATAGAGAGTACCTCCTTCAGTCAACACTTGACTTCTTTCACAATTCATGTGTAGACTAAATGGGTCTACATGTGTCCCTTTTTGTAAGTCTCATGGATGTGTTTTAGCCAGTGAAAAGGTAACACGGCTAAACATCTGAAGGAAATATATTTTTTTCTTTGTTTATTGGCTGAGACAGTTAATTAGACTCCCTGCCGCATCTACTGAAGCACTGCACTGCGTTTCCTTTTTTATACACGCAGAAAACAGATGATCAACTGTCTTTGAAAAAAAAAACACAGTGGGAGACTACTGTACAGTGTGCTTAAAAATAAGACAGTAGATCACCGTCTTTTAATCCTTCACCCCGGAATTAACTACTTCGGTGCCAAGTTTTGGACTGAGTCAACAGCTTTCCTTGGTGTGCTTTGGACAATGCACCCAAAGTGCACCAAGGAAACCTATTGACCCAGAGCATAACAGTAAAACCTCCCTAACCGAACACCCTCTTTATACTGAACACTTTTTCTCAGTCTCAATTTTTCCCCATATACTTCCATAATATGCAAACCTCCCTATACTGAACACCTCTCTATACTGAACATGAACACCCCAAATGATTCAAAAACAAAAACAAAAACAAAAAAACAAAACAAAACAAAAAAACAAAACAAAAAACAGAAAACAAAAAAAACAAAAAAACACTCTCTAAACTGAACACACATTCAGTACATTTGTGTGTATTTGGACTGAGTAATTACTACCAAGGCTGAAACAAAACAGATTAACTTCAAAGACAGACTTAATCGCTCATATAGCAGTAGCCGCAGAAACCACCCACATGCAAGCTGTTGAACACCTGTTCTATAGATGGCAATAACAGGGTGAAGGATGAAAGTGTCAATGTCACTTACCACCTTGTTCCTCAACTCTCTAGATTTATAATACGACTAGATTCCCTGTGTTTTCTTGAACCATTCAAAAAAAAAACAAATACAAAAAAAAAAACCAATAACTTACAAATTAAGTTTGTCTCACCAAAGCCAGGTTACACATATTTAATTTTTTAAGAAGCACCAGTACACTAAATTGAGCAAGAGCACTGCCTAACTCTTCAAATGCCAAATTTTGGACTGAGTCAACAGCTTTTCTCAGTGAGAAATGCTGTTGGCCTGGGATATTCTCCCTGGAACTATAGCCATGCTGATACTTGAATGAAAGGTCTACAAGGAATATGAATCTGAGATCCTAATGATAATTCAGACTAGTTTCACTTTATAAGATTGACTTTAGATGTGATTGGCACTGAAAGAGTTACATAAGGTGTCAGTTCATAAGCTCGTTATTTTAGCCACGTTGTTCCTCTTTTGACACATTAAGACAAACTTTTTAAACATTAACATTTTGATAAATTTTAAACATTATGTGCCAACTATTCTGTTCATTGCCACTGTTAGAGGATGTTCACAATTACCTCAGCTAGTATCCGTATAGTACGGTTGGTAAAACAATATGCCACAATGCGGAAACCTCCCTAAACCGAACACCAAACACTTTTGTTCGGTCCCAAGGGCGTTTGGTATAGGGAGGTTTTACTATATATTCTGTGAGACTATAGGCATGCTGGTACTTAAATGAAAGGTCTTTTCACAAAGAATATTAATATAGCATCCACTTGACAATTCAGAGAACTTCATTTTGAGTACTTTGACTTTGGTCACAGTTGGTAGTGAAAGGGTTAAGTCTGCGTGCTAAGTGGCCGACTCACACCAAGGAAAGCTGTTGACTTGGGTCATGTTAGTATGATAGGTCTCTTCTCAAACTGTTTTTCATTAAGGTTGAAATTACATTCATGTAATGTAAAACATTGAGATCTTAGTGGACAACATTTGAGCAGCAGCCAGTTTGAACCGATTTACAGGGGAAAAGGGTTTAAGAGCCCCACAGAGGGCCCTGTGCACCTGCCAAACTCCTGGAAAGAGTTGGTAAGAATGATACAGCAGCAGCTATGAAAAGAAACGAAAACACAGCAGACCCAACCATGGCAGTCATCACCAGGAAGACGTTACCTGGAATTTGTTAACATGTAGCGGAACTGTAGTCACTCTCGTGGTTCCATACACATGCTGATAAAAAGCCAAGCTACGCCGCATCACTGAATTCCAAAAGCACAATTTCCTCCTACATTTACACACCTGCCCTAATAATTTACACCCATAAAGAAGGAGAAAAAAGGCAGAAAAATACTCCGAGGACATACTTAGGGGCTTCAGTTAGCAATGGAGCCCACCTGATGCTAACCTCCACGTGGTTTCCTCATTCACACTGCATGCAGTTGGGGCCTCTTTAATATTTTCCGTCTGTAGTTCGATTCATTAGCTCAAATTTGCACCGTAGTAAGTCTCCTAAGTGGATCTCCAGTCGATATATAAGAATCTCACCTCTTTGTACCCGGCTCTGCCCACTGTGATAATACATGAGTAGGAAAACATCGACTTCTGTCCTCTAAATCTAATGGTACGAAGAATAATCAAACATACGCTGACCTTTCTGTTATATCACCATCGGGATACTCATTTAAACAGACAAAAAAGGGAAAGAAAAACGAGTCGGCATGGTATAATTATATCACTTAATTGGTGTTACAGATTTTAAAAGGGAACCACGATATAATGGCATGCTGTACTTTAATAGTGAAAGAGACTACTCCACTGCTCACTTTGGCACGTGGCTCAATGGCCCTGGCCTGACTGCTGGGACACCCCAGGGGCACAGACCAAGGAGGGTGTCAGATAAGGAGACACAATGAGTAAGAGTGGGTTCTTGTGTCAAAAGGGATAAGAAAGGAGGGTCAATGTAAAAAATTATTATCTTGAGTAAGATAACCAAGAAAAGTTTACTGCTCTCTCAAAAAAGAATGACTTTCTTGTTATAAGAAAACAATGTGTTTGACCCAATTAAAGTATCATATATCATAATGCAGAAACTCTGGGTATGTATATTTCTATCTGGTTATGTTGAATCTAACAGGTAGCTGAAATTAAGATACCAAACAACAGAAACTATCGTTCCCTGTTGCAATTACATATACATGTACATGTGTAGAGTGAAAAACGCAAATAAATACAAATACATTTTCTTCATGTTGGTTTTGTTCTTCATTCCACCTTACGTGATCATAGCCATGTGGGATATAAATTTATTTGCCATACACTGCCACAGTCTCAGAAGTCACATCATTAACTCTAATCATAATACACCTATTCATCCTGATCAATAATGCAAAACTTATTGATAGCTTCACAATCAGTTGTCTCAATGGCTACTTTTCAGCCATTCTGCATGCAAAATTCAACTTCAAATACAAAGGAGATCTGTCAAATAAAACATAAACTGATCTCCTTAAGGCCGGGGTAAACAAATCAGTAAAAGACACACAATCTTACATCCAGTTATGCTGTGGTGCACCTATTAACCATTACGACTTCTGAGAATAAAATCTTCCACTAGGCATCATGAATATGGGTCAGTTAACCCACTCAGTACAAAATTAGAGCCTCGGTCAACAGCTTTCTTTAGGTTGCTTTGGGCCACAGTAGACCGAGGAAAGCTGCTGATGCTTTTTTCTTTTCTTCTGGAAATATAGATATGTTGGTTCATGAATGGAGTGTCTCTTCATGAGGAAACACAATGTAGAAGCAAAATAGTCTTTCATGTGAAAGAATGAATTAGGATTGAAACAGTTAAAACAAACAGAAGCTTATTTACATGGTATTGTAGTCAATCTGCATTTCTGTGTCCCCCCAACATCAATTTGTGTCTTATTGCAGTTTAATCATTTGGTGACAAATATGATGTCCCAAAGACCTCCTGGCTGTGGTTTACCCTTGTCTTTTGTGTAATTTTCCTTCTCTCTGGTTTCTACTTCACTAAATCTTCACAGACCCACGCCACCATAAATTAAACATTTCAGATTTATGGTGCAACTTGGCAACCCTATTAAAGTTGGTAACTTTTCTAGTAAGATTAATTCACTAACAAACACAGCAGGTACATTATAGCTGGAGCCAAGAAGGATATTGATTCCTATATTTTGTGTTGACTTAATGATGACAAATTCATTAATAATTCAATTTAATTGGTCCACTAACATCAA
Organism: Hermodice carunculata; assembly: GCA_964020975.1. NCBI lineage: Eukaryota > Metazoa > Annelida > Polychaeta > Eunicida > Amphinomidae > Hermodice > Hermodice carunculata. The sequence continues at coordinate 61,247,827 of OZ026626.1, read as the reverse complement.
GTAATTTGTATAAATACCACGATTAGATTCTTGTCTAGACAAAGGCTACTTCCTTCAGCAGATCCAGTATGATAAATAGGAGATGTGTTTCCACAGGCAAAAAACATTAGTTTGATCTATGCTTAACCCATTTTCTGCTTGAATGAAGACTGAGTCAACAGCTTTTCCTTGGCATGGGTTGGAAACATGCCAAGGAAAGCTGTTATCTTGAAGGTCTTATCTACAAGTCTCAGTCAAATTGTTTTTCATTAGTGTCAAAATTAAAAGGCAATCAAAGATTGCTGGATCCATGCCCCCCCCCCACCTCATTTATAACTTTGCTGCTCACTATGAAACTATGTTAAATAGTACAGGAATTATATAGTTAGGTCACTATTTTATAAGGATGTCACTGTGACACAGTTACTTGACCTAGTGACCTACTTTTGGTACATGACACACCCTTATGTGTGGATGCATCTGTATGTAAAGTTTCATTAATCTAAGTTGAAGGGCAAGTGAATTATAGCCCGGACACGAAAAGCAGATGGACTGACGCATGGATGCACGGAAAAAGTGATTGCTATATGCCCCTCCTCCAGTAGGACGGGGGCATAATCAGTTGGAAACACTGAAACATTTGGCCTGTTTAAGGCAGAAAGGGTTCACCTGAACTTGCTGCTGGTTAAAGTCCTCTGCTTCAATATTTTGGACAAATTTCAACAATCATGAAAAACAATTTCATTGAAAATTGTACAAGACCTATGAAGATAACATGACTCAGGTCAGCAACTTTCCTTGGCACATTTTTTGTGCTTGGCAACTCATGTCAAGGGAAGCTATTGATTCAAGCTTTCTTCAAGGAGGAAAGGGTTGAATATATACATATATATATATGTATATATATATATATATATATATATATATATATATATATATATATATATATATATATATATATATATATATATATATATATATATATATATATTTATGTTAATTACCAACAATACTTTTTAAAAAAAGAAAACTTGGCCTTTGTACTTAACCCTTCCCACTCAACATGGGGCAATTATTCTAGGGTTAAATACTTCACTTCTCTACTGACCTCGTACCATATTATTATAGACATTGAAAAACCAACAGTCCATTGGGTTAATATGAATCAGAACGTTAATCTATGTAACCCAGTAAATATGCACCATATTTGCTACAGAAGTTTATATTCATATTCATATTTGTATCCTGACATGTAAAACCAATGGGACTGTTTACTTTGTATCCTCCAGAATATACTGGTACGAGGTTCATAAAAGCCTTGTTCAGTGGTTTTTGCATCACCCCTCCAGTCATGCTCCATTCTTGAGGAGATCTGCACGATGACTATTCTAGCAATGCAAAAGAAGAAAAATGCTTTCAAACTTTAGATAATCTCTCTCTCTCTCTCACTCTCTCTCTCTCTCACTCTCTCTCTCTCTCTCTCTCTCTCTCCCTCCCTCCCTCCCTCCCTCTCTCTCTCTCTCTCTCTCTCACACACACACACACACACACACACACACACACACACACACACACAACAAACACAGTTATCCCCATCCCACCATGTTACACCTCTACTGGGTCATGCTTCAGGTGACATCTTGTGGAAGTTGTACTAATAACGTAGATAAGCCCTATAATCAAAACATGAGTTCCCATTTTTAGCAAGTTAATTTGTCTGCGTATCCATGCTATGACATTATAGGGTACTTTGACAACACAATTGAGTTAGACTCCATAGAGTCCTGTCTATGAAAATTAAATATGAATCCACAGAGACTGTAATTGTGTAGTTTTACCAAATGGTACTCTAGCCAAGAGACTAGTCTTTTATAATTTGTCACATTTCATTTTCAAATTCTATCAATTTTAATTAAATGGCACTTTTAACTGTATTAGGGTCATTTCATTTTCAAAAGGTCACTTAATAAGACAAACAATACATGCAGATAACTTCTACAAGGTCTCTAATAGTACTATGAGCAAAATGACTGAAAATATATTGCTTGAAAATTACACCACAGATATTTTCCATACACATGATTTAGGAGGTAATGTCACGTACGACATATTGTTTTTCCAATGTACACTGCATTGCTAATTTGATATGACAATTAACCCTTAAAGCGCTGATTTAAGATTGAGTCAACAGCTTTCCTTGGGACACTTTGCATGCATTGCACACAAAGTGTCCCAAGGAAAGCTGTTGACTAAGACTAGTTTTGCTTTAGACTAGGCTTGGTATTTGAATGAAAGGTATCTTCATGACGAATTGGAATCTTTTAACCATTATATGTTTAACGGCAATATGAATACAACTATAGCAGTGATTAGCGCTTTAAGGGTTAAATCAGGCTCTACATGTAGTAGTCTCTAAATATCAGTATTTTACAAGACAAGAGACAGTGGGTTTCTGTACAGTATCCTTTCTACAAAGACACATCAGAATCTAGCACGATATATTTAGCTCAATTTTCACAAATGAGACTTGAAGTAGGTTGAACTGCTAAACTCTGTCACATGTAATTTTGAACAGGTTTGCAATGTTTAAGTAGACGAGACAATGAAGTCCGAACTTAATTACTCTGAGAAAGCACACACATGTACAGTAAATGTTCTGTTCTGTTCTAAAGTAACCCTGTCCTAGTTAACATAAGCTTAAGTCAACAGTTTTCCCTGGTGCAGGTTGGGTGCAAGGAAGTGCTATCACTGTAGGTATCATCTACAATTCTCACCAAAAAATGTTTGTTATTGATGAGAATTTCATGTGATAAGATTGAGACAGATGACAATTTTCATTGGGCATTTTGGGTGATTTGAGCAGGAAAAGCTCAACCATTTAGATATATGGGGACCATACCCGTATGGGACTTAAATCAACAGCTTTTCTTGGTCCATCTTGACTGCAAAGCACCGAGACTGTACGGAGGAAAGGTTCTAATTGCCTGTATCATTCATGATGATAGAGAGAGGGAGACAGCGAAGTGACACAGCACCATTTCTTGTACTTTTTAATGGGAAAAAGTTACATGCAGATACATGTACATTGCCATGAAAAGAAGGGTTAAAATGACCAGCGTACCCTGGCAATCAAAGTGATTGAACAAGCTGCACGATGGCTGCATCCTGCTTTAACTCATTCCATACTAAGGTGACAGGCCTTTGGTCAGTGGTTCTGGCACTGCCTGGCAAGTCATGCTGCAAGGGCAGCTGCAGCATGACTTTCCAGGCAGTGCCAGAATCACTAACTTGAGACTATAGGCATGTTGGTACTTGAAAGAAAGCTCTTTTCTTGAAGAATTTAAATATGCAATTGTTGTCTTAAATTTAAGTACATGTAAGTATATATGGAAAAATCAGGGACTGGTATGGAATGATTTATCTCTTTTTCTACTTAAACCAGCCAAGCCAGGACTTTTCAAATGTCATCTCTTTTGATGTTTCGACTATTTTTAACTGTGATACAGAACGATGTGAATGAGAAATATGTCGGACGAGATAACATGCCCCAGGTCAACACCCTTCCTTGGTGTGTGTCAAGTGCCAAGGCCAAGGTAAGCTGTTGACTTGGTCTTAATTCATGGAAAAAGGGTTAAAAAAATTGGGTAATATTCCAGGCCATATTTGCCCTTCTGCAATGCAGATTTGTTACTAAATGGAATGACAAGCACTTCCACATTGCCCCTTGAACTCAATTAATTCTAAGGTCTTGGTACATCAGGTGTGGCTCTGGCCTAATAATGGCAATCTAATTTTGAAATCATTTATTATCTAAAAATGGTATACATGAATACAAACATTATACCACATCCAACCGATACTTTATATTTTAATGGTATGGAAGCGTAAATGCCTACATCCTTCACTGTAAGTCGTATGAAGCAAATTTCCTGTTAACAATCAATGTCCACCCCACTTTGTTTGACCTGCAATTTTAAATTCATTGAATCTAATCTAACCAGATGTTTTGTCCATTTGAAAAAAAAAAAAAGACCAAAAATTAAAAAAAAAAAAAAAAACAGGATATATCACCTTATACCATTCACTTTTGTTGCCCCCTTTTGATACAAGCCCAAGTAAAGTGTAGAAAGGCATGATGTCTAGGGTATCCTCCAAGCATATTGTCTTATAAACTAGTCCCGGTGCTTCCAGAATAAGCCGCATGTGCAATACAGCTGGCGTTGACACATTGGACATGCCATGCCTGACACAGCAGGTTTTGGGTCATGTTAGAGGCACAAATTCCAATACACCTGTGATTTGTATGATCTGCGACTTGCTTCACTACTGTGTGTTTGATGCATAGTCGGAGCACATTTGGAGCATATTTGCTGGGTCATTCAGGGCTTGCCTCTTGAAGATATGGATTTTAAGGCATGCCTGATGCTGGGTTATGGCATGCTTGATGCAGGCTTTTTTCGGGTGTCATGATCTATGAGACAACCAGAAGTGTGCTTTTAAGCTTCAGCATCCTTCAGACTGTGGTTTGGGGTATGCTCAAGGCACAGCTTAGGGCATGCTCCAGACACTATTGAAGACATGCTTCAGCATCTTTCAGGCATTCTTTGAGGCATGCTTCAGACATCCTTTAAGGCATGCTTAAGCCATCCTTCGAGACATGCTTCAGACATCCCTAGAGGCATGCTTCAGACATCCTTTGGGACATGCTTGAGACATCATTTGTGGTATGCACAAGGTATGTTTTTTGTATCATACCTGATACATGTACATGCCTCAGGATATGAGAGTTTGGGTCATGTATACACTTAGCATGGTTAAGGCTCTGCATGAGTAGACCATGCCCTTTGTCTCCTTTATGGAAGAACTATTCATTTGATCATGTAGGGACTGAATCAACAGCTTCCCTCAGCACATTCTGGTACCATGCCTACAAGAAAGTTGTTGACTGGTCATCTATCTCATTCTCAATGAAACAAGAGGCCTGTGGGCCTAATTATATAATGCTCTGCTGGCGACCATTACCCAAAATTAATTCCTGAAGTGCATTCCCGCCACAACTTTAAAAAATTTATCAAGGTCATCCATAGTATCCAATATCAAATTTCCACATAATACACATTTGTGATATATATATAAAAAAAAGGTCAAAGCCACATAACCATTGGATCACGATGACCCAAAAAGTAGGTCACAAAGTATAGTTTTATGTACAATGTCAAGTTCAATTTTGATGAAGAGGTTCAATTCTCTATGCCATTGATGTCCAAGCTACATCCCGCTATTACAAAGTCTTATCTTCAAACTTTATAGGTCTGGTGACCTAACAAATATAGGTCAAGTTCACTGATCTTGCATAACATATTAGCATTGGCCATGATATATATATATATATATATATTGTGCATCTTGGCATGCCTAATTCAATTATTTCTCGAGATAGGGATGAACATACATGAGTGATGTCATGAGCTCTCCCAGGGTCAGCAGAGCTAAAAAGCAGACAAAAATTTATGACACTTAAGCATTTCAGGAAATATTTAATGGGCAAAAATTACATGCTGACATATCAGCATTATCCCTCGTGGTTCCGACAAGTCACAATTTCTTTTGCACCATTAGCAATTTAAGAGTGAAACTTTAAAAAAGTCTAACCCGAACAATGTTATTTATGAGGTCACTAATTGCTTGTGGATATTTTAAAATTAGAAACTCTAATGTTATAACCCTCTTCTGACATGTACAGATGAAATCATCCTGGTTTGTGGCTAATTTGGCTGTGGTCCATCTTTGACCAAATAAGAACTTCCACAGCCAAATCCAATCCAATCAGAAGTTTGTGTCTTTCTGTTACCCAACACATTTGCAATACGTGGAACTCAATTACAGCATTAAAATGGGATAAATTATGTCAATCTGGCTGATTAAATTACGAGTCAATTACTCCGATTAAAATTCAATTAATTATTTTCAAAGTTCTAGTAAAAGGCCTCAAGAGTAAAGTACATGTACATCATTCTGAAATACCAAAGTGATGTTTCCTGTCTTTTATATCTTGTATCATGTATTAATTACATGCAAGCTAACGCCAGTAAACATGTCATTTTGAACTACATCAAAACCTGGGTCAAGTGGACACCCTTGGGAGTGAACCCAGTGCCCACTTGAGATCAATGCCTACTTTGTGGAGGCGTTGCTAGTGTCACTAGTAAAGTAAGTACCCTTGGGACAGGTAGAGGAGCCCACTAGGAAAGGGTTTACTGTATTACATGTTACAACCTACAACCCTGATGCATTTCTGACTAGATTAACCCTTTCAGTGCCAATCACTCCCAAAGTCAATCTACTACAGTGAAACTAGTCTGAATTATCATTGAGATCTCAGATTTGTATTTCTTGTACAAAGACCTTTCATTCAAGTACCAGCATGTCTCTAGTTCCAGAGAAAAACATCCCAGGTCAACAGCAGAGAAAAGCTGTTGACTCAGTTCAAAATTTGGCACTTAAAGAGTTAACATCTGCCAAATTCCCATGATGAAGAGAGCAGAAGCATTTCAATGCAAAGCATGTCAAGCATTGATTGGTGCATCCACCTTGGCACGTATAATGGTTCCTGTGGCCTTGAAAATGAGGTCAAGGTCACCAAAATGTGACCAAGTGAGGAAATGTCATCTCAAGGTATGCATAAGGTAAATTTGAGTTTCAGGTGGACAGTACGTCGAGATATTGTGTTGACAAAAAAATGCTGGACAGGCGGAACAAAGGACAGAAACACAGATAACAAACTATCCCAAAACACAGTGGCTCCCCCTTCAGGTGGACTTGTAATAAAAAATGGTGGTACACACATCTGCAACACTACCCCTTCAGTTAGATTCCAGGTCAGAGTACAACTGAGTCAATAGCTTTCCTTGGTGCAGGCTGGACACAGTATCTATCCCGTGCCAAAGAAAGCTGTTGACCTAGGGCGTGCCATGATGAATGGTCTTACATACATTACAAATCTCAGCTAAAATGTTTTCCAGTAACAAGAAATTTAAACTATTATGACAGAGGACAATTTACATCCAGGCACTTTTGGGCAGGAAAGGGTTAATACCACAATAAAGTCCAGTGAGTCGGTATGATTTCCCGCAAATTACAATGTTCACCACCCATTTGATTTTGACAACAGGCGATATGCTCCCAATTGACCCGAGGATACCAGATTCATATTCTTTGTAAGGCAACCTTTCATTCAAGTACCAGCATGCCTGTTTGCAGAGACCATAAGAATAGGCCCAGGTCAACAACTTTCCTTGGTGCACATTGGGAGCATTGCACCCAAGGCATGCTCAGAGTAGCTGTTGACTTGTTCAAAACTTGCAACTAAAAGAGTTAAATTAGATCCATTGTGTCACATCACAATGCATTCTCGTAACTCAACACCATTTTCCACAAATGGCAACTGATGAGTTAGACATTGAGGTTATTAGAGTACTATTATTGACTGGAACAGTCACAACTGGCCCATTTATCATTGTACTCTTCTCATGTTATCTATGGGTTCAAGCTCACCGGTCATAGCACAACCATGTCACTTGTATAAAGCAACTGCACCCTGGTCATTGGTGAATGCATCACAATTTGTTGCGTTCCTCTTGTAATTAGCCTATCGTGAACCCTGTAAAGACCTTACTTTTATTGATGAGGTTGCTGTGCAACACAAAGAGACAAAGTAAAATGAAAAATTAGGTACTTTTTTGTACCTTTACAATTATAAAAAGTCTGCCTGTATGCTTGGTAAGGTACTTGAGATGATCAGTATAACTGGAACCATTATCACCAACAGACTGGATACCCGCTGTGGTCCTGTCACCTTGAAAACATTTCAACCTCTTTATTACATAACACTATAGGTGGCGCCACCAACATTGACATCGACCTACATTTTCATACACTTGATAAGTCCTAAAAGTTATACGGGCCTACCTCAAAAACTGTGTGGTGCGGGGCATTCACAAAATTTTTACATTGTGACCCTGATATTCCAACTGGCCATATGACCGTCACTTTCGACTTGGATTAAAACCTGTGAATATTCAAAATGTGTGCCCCACATGCAGCTTTCAATACATGTATGGTCTATTTGTTCAAATCAGGTAATAAATTTTTGAGTTATTGAAGGAAAACAATAAAGTTGGACAAACACCAGACTCCAAAATAACTGGGTCAAGGTGACTCAAAACATAGGTTGTCAGGTACATGCAGTTTTATGCATGTACAATGTCCTCAAGTGCAATTTTGATCTGGAGGCTCAACTCTCTTTGTCATTGCTGTCCAGGCAACATCCAGCCATTACAAAATAATCTTTTTCAAATTCACAGGTCTGGTGATCTATATTTGCTCAAATTAGGTCACAGTGGCACCAAAATCTAATCAGTTCATCTTGGCAGGAAAGATAAGCATATTGCCAAATTTAAGCAAAATTAATATATGGAGGCATTCTGTAGATATCACGGGAACAGGAATGTGCATATCCGGATGGACGGAAATCCGGACGGACAGACAACTCGAAAACATTAAGGGCCCCTCATGGCACAGACCCTTAAAAAGTACACATGAAGGACTAAAGACAGAAAGATTGTGGAGTCTTTATATCTTTACACACCTACGTTACTAACATTGCAATCTATTTGAGTTTGCTTTTCAGCCCAAACTGTGGGAGTGTCAGATTTTCTATTCTGCAGGGTGGCGACACCTGCTTCTCCTAGCACAGAACACTTCTCGTAGCACAGAACACTTCTCGTGGCACAGAACACTTCTCGTGGCACAGAACACTTCTCGTGGCATTTTTGACCAATGAACAAAGCTGGCTTTGTTTATCCCCCAGGTGTCTCCACCTGCAATAGGTAAATACCAGGAAAAAGCTGCCTGTACTTTACACTCACAGGAATACACAGCATTGTCCATAGCTTTCTACCTAAAAAACCCACAGGAATGTTAAAAAAATAGCAAATATGATGGTTCCTTGATGGCAATACCATGTTTTCATATCTGTAACCATGACAACATTGACAATAGTTATCCATCCATCATTTCATTTCTATTACATGTTTTTTTCTACAAATAAATACTACATGGCAACATCCTTTTAAGTGCAAAAAGCTCATAAATTACAAATTTGTGAGATGTACCTTTAAGAGTAGAGTCAGTCAATCATTCTTGAACAGTGAGCTGTCAGTAGTTTCCATTTAATGTTGTTTAACTCTTTCAGTGCCACATTTTTGACGGAGTCAACAGCTTCTCTCAGTGCGCATTGGACACAACGCACCCAATGAGCGCCAAGAAAAGCTGTTGACCTGGGATATTCTCTCTGGAATTACAGGTGTACTTGTACTTGAATGAAACGCCGTTTTACGAGGAATAGGAATCTGAGATCCTAATGATATGTCAGACTAGTCTGATTTACACAGATGGACTTAAGTCATGACTGATAATTAAGCAACTACTACTGAACAGGGTACAGGCTGCTTGAAAGGATGTATTGCACATGTATGCAGGTTCAAAAAGTGTTCCAACTTTGAATTATGATGTATCCACTATGTAGAAACACACAAGGCAAATATCCAGTTGTCCACAAAAAAGCAGATTTCTTAAATGATCTGCATCTTGCCCTCACTGGGTTGCAGATACAATACTTCAATTTTGTCCAGTAAGATAATGTAGTCTCAAAGACTTTTTTGGTCAGTAGAGGGCACCACTGGTCATTGCTCTTGACCAGCGGTGCCTTCTATGCTTGTTAACTCTTTCGCTGCCACTTTCAATGAGTCATTGTGCTCTGAATTAACATGACCATCCTAGACGTGTAGTCTCCGTAAACTGACCTTTCATTCAAGTACCAGCAGGCCACATTTTGCAGAGACCATAAAGACTGTCCAGGTCAACAGCTTTCCTGCACACATTGCACCCACAGCATGCCAAGGAAAGCTGTTGACGCCATCAAAACTTGACACTGAAAGGGTCAATGGACAACTGTGGCCTTATTCTGATGACAGAATCAAGATAAACAGCAGTCAAGAATCACCACTGATATTTTTATGATCAAGTATACTTTAAAAAAAAAAAAAAAAATATAACAGTTTTGTTGCAAAAATATCCATGCCGTCCCTTCCCCCCTTACCCAGGTACTCTATGATTGACATGGACAGAATGCTGGCTACAACTCTGTGGTATAGAGTTAACTTTCCAGAATGACGTGTTGAATACCATGTAAACATCATGTCTTTAATGTAAATGGCTTCACCATAAATTTGTACATTTATCTCGACCAAGTTAATGGTATCTCTCTGACAGCTAATTTTAGAATCCTGTGGCTCTGCTCAGTACACAGGGGAGCCTCAAATTTCTGGCTTCTAACACTTTGCAGTGGCAGAGTGGAACGTATCCTTGATAACTGGCCATACCTTCTGCTGATGTATAACTCCACGTGGCCAAGCACAGCCAGATGAGATATGGCCGCGCATGAGATTGAAGATTAAGACTCTCTGGTGAACTATATTCCCACACCATACCCATCAGTCATATGCCTTTTAACCTGCGTGTGATTAGGAAGGGGAGACCTGGGAATGATTCTGTGATGCTCACCTTCATTTATTACAATTTCATCCATGTACAGCACTTTGAAAATTCATTTGTTTTATCATATCAGGTATTTGTCTGTTATTTTCAATCTTGAATAATCAAAAAAAAAAAAAATAAAGAAATATGTATTTTCTGACTTAACCCTTTCCCCCTTAAACCTGCCAAAACTGGCTGGTGGTCAAATGTCGTGTGCTTCAGTGTTTTCAATTAATTTCAACAGTTATGAAAAACAATTTGACTGAGAAATGTACATGAGACTTATCAAGATCACATGCCCCAGGTCAACAGCTTTCCTTGGCATGGGTTGGGCACTTAGTGCCCAACCAATGCCAAGGAAAGCTGTTGACTCAGTCTTAATTCAAGGGGGAAAGGGTTAAACAACAAAAAGAAAGCTTAGACCACATACCACATACCTCCCAATGAGAGCCTATGCTCTAATACTCCACCACAACATATTCATCCCAATGAGAGCCCATGCTCTGATAACCCACTCATTCCAACTTGCAATTACTAGAATATTATATTTCTCCCAATATCCCTTTCCCACTTGGTCACTTTGTTATGCACTTAGTGCCCAACCCATGCCAAGGAACACTGTTGACTGAGTCTTAACTCAAGGGGAAAGGGGTTATGGTGAGACAACCTCGCATTTGGTCTTCTTAACAGACAAGCCAGATTGAGTACAACCAACAATAATCTCCTGTTATTGACGGTGCCTTTCAGCCCATCCATTTCACTGAACATATCCCCATCACCCCCCCTACCCACCCACCCACTAGCCCAGGATTAAGTGTGGTCCACCGGGAATCAGTTTTCCCATCTCTCTCATTTGTCGGACATTTACTAAAGATATATTGATGTAAGGGTTGAGTGTAGACCAACTCGACTAGCCTGTCGACTCCATATGACTGCTGGAGCTTGTCATGGGTATGCTCATGACTGTCACTTACTTATAGTTTACCAGGGATAAAGAGTAAATTTGGAGGGTAGGGTGGGGGTGAGGGGGTTGCGGCTCTGCCCCACCCCCTTCCAAAGTTGCACTTTCTAACTATTCACATTTAGTGATTTTGGATTCACTTCAAAACTGATAAACAAAATTGAAACTTTCCATGCTTGGTGACCTACATGTATCTGTATACATACAGATATCTGTTAGGATATTGTGTATCTAGTCCTATATTACTTTGCCTGAAAACTTCTCATACTTAGATATATCAAATTTCTCATATTGAGATGTGTTGCTGAAATTCTTCTTCTCTCCCTATCCCCCCACCCCACTACATGTGTATGTCTAGTAGTGCAAATAAGTACAGAAGACATGCACCATTGTGAATCACAAATTACATGTCAGTTACGGTTCCCTTAATAATCATGCAGATAGCAGCAAAACCCACTTGCACATGAGATTACAGACCTGTCAAAACGCATGGAAACTGCACGAGTATTATGTACCATATTGCAAGGCAAGTCTGCCCCAGGGCTATTGCCACATGTAAATATTGCCTACTTAACTCACTTCTAGTTAGAGTACAACTGAGTCAATAGCTTTCCTTGGCATAGGTTGAGTGCAATGTGCCAAAGGAAGCTATTGACATGGAGTGCAGTCTGACAATTAAACCTCAACAAATATGTTTTCTAGTGACAAGAAATTTAAGTCAAAATGTTCAGGCAGAGGAAAATTAACATCGGGGCACTTTGGGGGCGATTTGAGTTGGAAAGGGTTAAAACACTCAGACAAACTCTGACAGACGGACTGCAAAAATAACCTATTTATTTAATATTTTTATTATCATATATGCAATCCAATACAGGAAACACTTCTGCCCTATCAGTGCTTATGTTGGAGTATCTGGCTGTGTAGACAGCTGACTATTAAAGCAGGATGGTCTCATGATGCCAAGCTCCTCCCCCACCCCACCCCCAGTGCAGACAAACTCAGGTGTAGATTAATATCTTTTTTCCATTCCCATGTGGTCACTTACACTAATTAGTCTGATAAGGAGAGATTTCCCCATCACAGGCCACTTACTTGCTGTGAAACATCTGGCAAACATTTGACCCTTTCCCCCTTTAAGAGTGATTCAACAGCTTTCCTTGGTGTGTTGGCTGGGTGCTGTGCCCAACCCATGCCAAGGGATACTGTTGACCTGGAGCATGTTATTTTGATGCCTCATTTACAATGTTTGTTCAAATTGTTATTCATTACTGTTTAAATTAGTTGAAAACACTGAAGCGGACAACATTTGGCCACAGCCAGTTTGGGCTCGTTTTAAAGAGGAAATGGCTGCAAACACATTGTTTAGTCTGCTCCTATCCATTGTGTGCTTGATTAGTTTTGCTGATTATCATTGATATGAGCGTCCAACGAGGAGTTAAACACTGAAAGCTACATACGCAATTCTTGATGTCAGCTTTCGAGGCATGTCACCAGCATGAACTTTTTTGGATCACATTCTGTGTGGTCCCACAGGGAATTTTATATTGTATGCAACATACACAATTCTTGATGCCGGTTTTCAAGCCATGTCACCAGTATAACCACAGGGAATTAAATATTGTACTTTGAATCCATTTAATAGTTTTAATGTTTGTTTATTTCCCTGATGTTTCAAAGCTGCTAAAAAGAGAACCCAATGAAAAAGACTTTTAAAACAGTATGGATAGGAATTATAACAAAAATAGTGAATTTAAAGTTTTAGTGAAAGGTCCAAAATACAAAAACTGCCAAAATTATAACCTGTGAAAATAAATGTATTCACAGTATGCAAAATACACAGTACTTGATGTCAGTTTTCAAGAGATGTCACCAGCATGAACCTTATTGGATAACATTCTGTGTGGCCCCAGCAGGAATTAAATATTGCATGCACAACACAGATTTATTGGTTCCAGTTTTCAAGGAATGTCACCAGCATGAACCTTATTGGATGGCATTCTGTGTGGCCCCACAGAGAATTAAGTAATCCATGCAAAATACATAGTTCTTGATGCAAGTTTTCAAGGCATGTCACCCGCATGAGCATTACTGTGTCACATTCTCTGTGGTACTTCATAATGGATGCCATTTGCAGGTAGAGTATGTCCAAAAGTTACCTACCTGCACATTAAGTAATGAACAAATTTGACTAATTTTATGAGAATTGGTACAAAATGCAGAAGCACCATACATAATATCAGGGGAAAAAATTGCTTCTGAACTGTGAAATTTTTGTCATTTTCCAGTGTGACACCCAGATCTTTTCCAATAGCCTTGGACACTCTGGGCCTCTGTATTTGTATGAAAAATTGATCTCTTAACATGTTAAATATCATGGGAAGAGGAGCTGACCCCCACAACACAGAGAGATGGATGACACAAGGGCAACAGCGGATTACACAGGGAGCAAACCCCAAGACAAACGCGAAGACCAGTGGATGAACATTGGGGTCTTGATGGGTGCCACTGGCTCAGCAACCTCGGAGCTTTGCAAGAATGACCTTTTGACCTGGGCCACATCCTTCAAATTACCTTTGACTCCTCAATTCCTTTAAAGTTACTTTCTACTTTGTTAAACGTGACCTTTTGCATGTTTTGTCAAACACACATTTCTGAAGTGACTCCATCCACTGATGGAACAGTACACAGCAATATATTATAGCTCCCATGAATGAAATCAAGGATTTAAAGATATTCACCATTTGACCCCTTCAATACTGAGACTCAGCGACTGATTACTTTTGTTACCAGAATGGTATACAGTAGTCCCTGTCTTGACAGACCGCCCATCGGGCAGGTGAAAATGTGGTCTCTCAAAACAGGTGGTCTTTCATTAGAGGTATAATAACATGGAAAAGATAGCACATTGTTCTGAGAGAGCGGTCTTAAAAAGATATGTGGTCTCTCATTAGAGGGGTTTCTCAAGACAGGTACCACCGTCAAACAAACGGAATTGACTGTTGTAAATGTACTTATTTCCACATGTATCAATTTTCACTGTTTGTGCATTTCAGGCAATCAACTAAGTTTTACTTTCACTACTTTGCACATGATTTGTACAAATCAGTCCTATGTTAAAATACAATGTCATTGTGTTTTCATTTTCAAGGTTGCGTGCTACATGTATCAGCAAAATAAGGTAACAAGAGGCCCATGGGCCTAATTGCTCGGCTGCCCACCATCACCAAACCAGAGCCATGCCCAGGGGGCATGAATGTCTCGCCAGCATTCAGTAGCAATGTAATTGTAAGACCAAACATTATAATGGTATTTAGTAGATGTTGAATGTATCAAGTAAATCTCAATATATTTACTCAGAATATACCACTTTTTTTTTTTTTTTTTGAAAACAAAATGGCCAATAAAGTATATAACATCTTAATACAAATCAGAGCTTGACATGCCAGTTTCAAGCTTCGTAGTGAAAGATGTCATGTAAAGTACTTAATACCCCTTGGCCAACATGACTTCATATGTTCAGTTACCTAAGTTTGACCTTCAAAGGACACTTCAAGATAAATTTAAGAACACCAAAAATAAAGCATAGGTACTTTGCTATTCATGTTAAATAGTAACTAGGGACCTACAATCAACTATACCCAAGACACACAAGGAAAATAAGATTTGTCGAGTCAAAAGTAGGTCAAAGTCATCCACTTTCAAGAGATTTCTGACGTTTTGTAAGATGCAAAGCTAGTATAAATTTGGTGAACTTGGTTTGACTCTTGGCCATGAATAGCATTGTACATTCGAGGATGCAATGCATCTGACCTCCAAAGTAGGTCAAAAATACATCAAGGCCACCCACTTTCAATAGACTTCTAAAGCTTTCCTAAGAAGCAAAGGTGGTGTAAGTTTGGTAAACTTGGCTTGAATTGGTCAAAAGTTGCAGTGGTAATGCCACGTTTTGCATTTCACCCATGAAAAATACATTTAGGTCGTTGAAATCAGTTGAGGTCATCCAATTTCAACAGGCTTCTGAAGCTTCTAAGTGTGACAGTGATGACCCTCATCTCTAGGGATGATTACAATGAATCATCTACCCAAGCATGAAAGCCTTTCCTAGTCTAGTTAGTGAAATAATGCCACTCAGAAGTTTTTCTCCAATGCTCAATCAAGCATAAAGTAATCAGTGAAGTGTGACAGTGATGACCCTCATCTCTAGGGATGATTACAATAAGTCATCCACCCAAATATGAAAGGCCTATGTAGTCTAGTTAGTGAAATAATGCCACTCTGAAGTTTTTCTCCAATGCTCAATCAAGCATGAAGTAATCAATGAAGTGTGACAGTGATGACCCTCATCTCTAGGGATGATTACATTAAATCATGTACCCAAATATGAAAGGCCTATGTAGTCTACTTACTGAAATAATGCCACTCCGAAGTTTTTCTCCAATGCTCAATCAAGCATGAAGTAATCAATGAAGAGTGACAGTGATGACCCTCGTCTCTAGGGATGATTACAATAAATCTTCCACTCAAATATGAAAGGCCTATGTAGTGTAGTTACTGAAATAATGCCACTCCGAAGTTTTTCTCCAATGCTCAATCAAGCATGAAGTAATCAATGAAGTGTGACAGTTATGACCCTCGTCTCTGGGGATGATTACAATAAATCTTCCACCCAAATATGAAAGGCCTATGTAGTCTAGTTACTGAAATAATGCCACTCCGAAGTTTTTCTCCAATGCTCAATGAAGCATGAAGTAATCAATGAAGTGTAACATTGATGGCCCACATCTCTAGTGATGATTACAATCAATCATCCACCCAAGTATGATAGCCCTATCTGATCTAGTTAGTGAAATAATGCCACTCCGAAGTTTTTGGTTGACGGACGGACGGACGGACTGACGGACTGACGGACGGAGGGACGGACGGAAAGTGACAGCTTAGTCTTGCAAACAGCTAACACTGGCGAGACAAAAATCATTTCCTGAAATATATTCCCTCCATGACCTTGAAAAAATAATCAAGGTCATCCATATTATGCAATATCAAAATTCCACGATACACATTTATGGTACATTTGGCATCATTCACCTTTTTCTTTATCAATATATTGAATTCAATGTCCTTTTCTTAAGGGCTTAATGACCTTTAAAAATAGGTCAAGGTCACACAATCACTGGGTCAAGGTGACCCCAAAAGTAGGTCACCAAGTAGAGTTTTGTATACAATGTAATCAAGTGCAACTTTGATCTGGAGGCTCAATTCTCTTCTCTTTGCCATTGATGTCCAAGCTACACCCTACCCTGTCATTACAAAATCTCCTCTTTCAACTTTACAGGCTTTGTGATCTCACAAACATGTGCCTGAAATGTCAGGAACCAGGTCATACCGCAATGCTCTTCTGGGGCACCATGATATTGTGATCATGCATAATGTCAAAGTTCTAGCTCAAAGAGTTTTTGAGTTATCAAGTAAAACCTAAAATGACCCAGTGACCTTGGGAATTAGGGCAAGGTCACCTGTATGCATTCTCCATCTAGCCCTAACAGAAGGCCATCATAGCTCAAATATACCCAAGTTATCAAGTAAACAGTTTAATTCACAGACCCTGTGACCTTGGGAATTAACTTAAAGTTACCCATGATGCCTTTGCCTAGCATTTCTAGAGAATCATCATCCTGTATGATGTCAAAGGCATAACTTGTATCATTCATCAGATATCACATGAACAATAAATTCATTAAACTGGCCCTACAACCTTGAAAATTAGGTCATGGACACCAAATATGAAGTCTCAGCTTGGCCACTGCAGTGGTCCACCATCATCACACCTTAGATATTTCTCACGGGAATATCACCCGAAAATGAAATCGAAACAATGCCCGGTGACCTTCATGATCAAAGTCATCTTTATCCCATATCCTGTTTCTTATTGAGGGCCATCACCATATTCAATTTCAAAGATGTCATGCATATTGTTCTCGAGTAATCACATTTAAAACTATATTCACAAAAACTGTCCTTGTGACCTTGAGAATTAAGTAAAGGTTATGGGCCTGACGCTCTTCTGGCACTGTGGCTATATTGTACATCTTCATTTCAAAGTTGCGAGTCCTCAAGTGGCTTCTGAACATATAAAGCTTATTTACATTTAGTGTTTAAAGTGTCCACAAGATGGCACTTTGCTCCACATGTAATCATAGCTCATTTGTGCAATTCCTGCGATGGATATTGTTGCATGTGCAAGACAACAATGAGTGAGTCCTTCACTTCATGTCCTCAATGATCTTGGGACAGAAGATCAAGGTCACCCATATCAGGTAATACAAGAGGCCCATAGGCCTGGTGTTGTGCTGACATTGCCATTCATGTCCAAGCTACACCCTGCAATTACAAAATCACCTCTTTCAACTTTCCAGACATGGTGACCTCATAAAAATATGTCAAAGTCACTGATATTATATCAAATTCTAGTTCCGGACATTGTCTATATATCCTATAAATTTGGCAAGTCTAATCCAATTGCTTTTTAAGATATGGAATTTTATATCTTAAAACACAGTTTGGGTCATACTTTCCGTCAAATTATGGGTGGTGCCACTAATATCATTAGCAACTTAGACTTTGACTTCCCCCACAGTTATACTGAATTGGTAAAGATCTGCCAAAAATAAAAAATACTAGAGGGTTCACAAATTTTCATATTGTGACCCCCATATTGCATAATATTGTAGGTAGTGCCACCAATATCTAAATAAACTTAGATTTTTATACACCCTATAAGTCCTGAAAGTTATATTGGGCTAACTTGAAAACTATGGACAGTATTGCGCTAAGGAGCCAAAGTTTATGGATGGACAGACATGAGCTGTTGCATAAGCTCTGTGACCTTTGGTCAGCACAGCTGAAAACTGGTTTGAAAATAAAAATATTTGCAATAAATGTCACATGCCATTTCGGAACATACAGCCCATGATTGAAAATAATGAAAACATGTATGTTCTTTTCATTTTGACCGGAAGGTGTTGTATATGTAACAGCTATTTTTACAAATGTTATCTAGTCCTAGTGAGTTAAGTTCCCCCCTTCTCTCCCCTCCCTTCCCCTCCCCCTCCCCCCACTATAGCTCAAAGTAGAGTAGTGGGCTTGAAAGTCATCATTGTTGTCATCTTTGTAGTCGTCGTCGTCGTCGTCGTCGTCATCATCATCAGCTACTACTATGCAAGCACAAATCAAGCAACAGTAATCAGGTAACTAAAAAGCATAAAATTTGTACTTTTTGACATTTACTTTTCTATACCTAGATCTGCAATCTAAAAATTGAAAAAAAATAAAATACAGATGTACATGTATGTATATTTTTAATCAATTTCAGGAAATGAATGCTCACAGAAATGTATGTTGAAGGTTACTGGACATGAATCAAAAGGCCACCTTTATTCCGCTGGGTGAACAATTGTATCATCACCTGCTCTTTTCATAGCATATTTTTTCTCCGAGGCAGCACCAAGCCCCAGGCCCCACACATCAGTCACCAACATTTGGACACAACAAAGTGTCAACCTGACGGGGAATCCATCCCAATAAAACTGTTTACAGGAGAAACAGGAGTTCACCAGTTTATGTCACCTACAGTTACAATGTATCTATGTATCCATTTACCAAAAAAAACTCTTTCCTCACACACAGACCTGAATGACTATTTAGACACCTGCTGGGGCTCCCATTGAAAGTGTGGTCTTAATGGAAACAAAAATAATCAGCCTACCGTCAATGCAGATCTGGATGCCAGTCACCATTCTTACCATTCGCATCATCCCAAAACCTTGGCAAACACTTTTTATTCAAGTTTCTCTTTGTCCATTCAAGCTGATTTAGTAGACATGCCAGGAATTCATAACATGGGCTTTTTCCAAACATTGTTTTCACAACACGCCTTTAACATACCACATACAAAAAGGGTGTAGTCCTATCTTTTACAACCTGCAGCATCAGTTCTGTTTATCTAACCCCTCGGGATTTATTTCCAACAGGGTTAACAGCAGTCTGTGTGTGGCAATAGCCCACTCCTCTGTTGACACTGTCACCCCCATTAGGCACAAGTTAACCCATTTCAACTTGAGGCTACCAAAAGCACCCACATGTCAAATGTTATCTGCTTTAATCTTTTTAATTCAGTTCTAAGAAAGGGGTTAAAGTTCCACTGATAAATGAAGGTGGCATCAATTGGAAAGGACAACATGCCCTCAGCAACATCCTCCATTGATACGGACGAATTCCGTCAGTGATACAGATTAACTCTTTCATTGATATGGATTAACTCTTGAATTGATCTGGATTAACTCTTTAATTGATATGGATTAACTATTTCATTGATATGGATTAACTATTTCATTGATATGGATTAACTCTCATTGATGTGGATTAACTCTTTCATTGATATGGATTAACTCTTGAATTGATATGAATTAACTTTTTCATTGATACACATTAAGTCTTGAATTGATATGGATTAACTCTTTCATTGGCATGGATTAACTCTTTCATTGATATGAATTAACTCTTGAATTGATATGGATTAAACCTTTAATTGATACAGATTAAGTCTTGAATTGATACAGATTAACTCTTTCATTGACACGGATTAACTCTTTCATCGTCAATTTCTGCAAAAGTTGATGTGTTCTGAATTGACATATAGATTATGCTGGATTCATACTCTTTGTTAACTGGCCTTTCCTTCCAGTCCCAGCGTACAGTTGCACAGACCATAAGAATAGTCCAGGTCAACAGCTTTCCTTGGCATGTTTTGGGAACAGTATACCCAAAGCATGGCAAGGAAAGCTATTGACTTAGCCAAAACTTGGAACTGAAAGAGTTAAACATACAATTGTCTGGTACCAGAGAGAGCAGTCAACTTGACCAGTATCATCTTAACCGGAAGAGTTCATTTGTCCATTGTGCAAGCTTGTCACCACTACACAACATGAGCATTTGACTTTCATTATATACTTGCCACACAGTGTAAATTAAGTCTGTAAATATTTGCACTGTCATCAGTTCTAACACAAAAGCGTCGTCACCAGAGCATGCAGATGTAATGCATTGTATAACCATGTACTGCTGTTTCCAGTTGACAGTGTTTCAGGGAGTTCTGAGAGTGACTGCCCTCACTTTGCACGGCAGACCTGTCCAGTACCTGTTCACAATACCTTGTGATACTAAACTTTCATATTAATGTATCCAATGCATTCAATGTATCCTATGTATCACATATCTACATTGTATTCCATGTATCCAATTCATGTATCAAATGTACTTCATGTACATTGTATACAATGTATCCATATATCCAATGTATCCCATATATGGCCATATATATATATCCCATGTATCAAATTTATCTGATGTATCCCATATAACCAATATACTCAATTCATCCCATATCCAATGTATAAAATATCACCTATGTGTCCAATGTATATGTTCTGTGGAGCCAATCTATCCCATGTTACCCATATATCCTATACATGTATATCCAGTACACTGGTCCCCCTCTTGTCAGGCCCCTCTCAAGAAAGGCCACCCCCTCTACAAAGGCCACTTTTCTATGCAGTATGTATGGCATCTTCATTGTTTTACCCCTCAAGAGAGACCACCTCTCTAGTAAGGCCACATTTTGGTGCATTTGGACTACTGTATATCAAATTTATCCAATGTATCCCATTAACTTGAATCTGTTCAGAAATTGGTCCGCAAGGCCACCAGCAAAAAATGCATACCACTGACAGCTTGTTTTATGAGACAGGCAGACTATAAGTACTGTCAAGTCAGGAAAAGGTTTGTCACTGATCTGGTCTGCCTGATACAGTGAAACCCTATGTCATCAAACGAGGTCAGTCTACTACACCGTGGGGATGATTTTAAGGGAATTCCCCTCGCAATGATGTATTCGGAGTCACACGATGTTTACAAATTTTGAGTGAAACCATGAAGTGATTTGTGAAAGACAAGACTGAAATGCTGGATTAACAATTAGTCGAGGAATAATTATATGGATGTTGTAAATTAATTTCCTACCAAACCTCCTGCTGTTTGCTGGATCACGATGCACATTGCGCTGATGTTGGACAAGCCAGCAACGACCATTTCAGACACTTCACAAGTTCTAATAGGGAGAATTGAGTGACATGATCAGTGACAATATGGATTATGCTGGTTACTTTCAGTAGATGTCCCAGAAAAGGAAACACTTTGAACGTTTGTTTATATAAATGCACCACTTTGCCCACACAGAACACATTTGGGAGGGGGGGGGAGACAAAATGGCCACCATCCCACCAATGCAGCCTATCTGTACATGGTCAGCGTTAAAACTTCTGCACAACTTGGACCAATGTGCAGCATTAACCCTTTCAGTGACAAATTTTGCACTGAGTCAACAGCTTTACTCAGCGCACATTGGGCGCAATGTGTGCCGAAAAATGCTGTTGACCTGGGCTATTCTCTCTGGAACTATAGGCATACTGATACTGGAATGAAAGGTCTTCTTATCAGGAATATGAATCTGGAATCCTTATGATAATTGAGAGTACTTTGACTTAAGTAGATCGACTTAAGTCATACTTGGCACTTAAACAGTTAAGACAGTACAAGTGTCATAATACTGCACACCTACAGTTTTTGACAGTTGAAAGCTTTATTTGGTCTAAAACTTCAGTACATCAGTAATATACATAGTACAATATACTCATGTTTAAACCGGGAGACCTGCACTAAGATTCTGAAGAATCGCTATCATGCAGGCCACCCTAGAGTTAATTAATGTTAACTGCTATACATACATACGCTGCTGGCTGAAGGAATAAAACTGTTTTATACAATTGTTAGACCAAGTGATGATAATACATACATGTGGTTACTAAGGTAAATTATTAATTAGTGTTACTGATACAGATATAACAATTGACAATATTGCAGTTGGTTTCATAGTTATTAATGATGTACTTCTTTGCATATTGATTAAAACCTTTGAAGGAATGAGTAAGGATTTTTGACATGACAATTTCAGGTAAGTAGTTTTCATTGATTAGGTCAGGTATTATGTATCTAATACACAAACGACTAATTTTAGTATTAGTGACTATGATTGGTATAGTTGGGTTTAAAGTGGGGATATTATGTACTGTTTCATCGTATCTTCGTGGGGCGGAAGCAACCCTTCTTGGTCTGTCAGTCTGCTGTGCTAGATTATTGTTGAATAAGTTATTAAAATAACTTGGTAACATATTATTTTCATATTTGAAATACAGTTTCATGCAGGATAATTTGAAAATGTCTGTAACTTTAAGTAAGCCAAGGCTTTTAAAGATCGGTGATGTATGTGCGTTGTATTTGCTTTTGCTAATTAGTCTTACTGCTTTCTTTTGCAGCTTGATGAGTCTACTGCATGAGTGAAAACCCCAGGCTGTAATTCCATAATTTAAGTGTGAAAGGAATAAAGCGTTATAAATTATTTGTAGAATGCATTCAGGTAGTAAATTCTTCAATTTAGCTAGTATACCACATGTCCGTGATAATTTGTTAGATATAAGAGTGACATGGTTATTCCAAGTAAGACTGTGGTCAATTAAGACCCCCAAGAATTTAAAACTTTTTACTCTCTCTACTTGTTGATTGTTAATTTTAATGTTTGGTATTTGTTCATGGGATAATTGTTTCTGTTTTGTATGGAAGATCATAAATTTAGTTTTATCAACATTCAAAGATAGTTTATTCACAGCTAGCCAGTCACTAACTTTAGTTAATTTTTTATTTACATTATCTGAAAATGAAGAGTGTGATGTATCACCTGTGAAATTACATATTGTACTTAACAAGTTAGTGTCATCAGCGTACATGATTGAGATAAAGTTACTGGCTGTGTGTAGGTCGTTTATATATATTAGGAATAGAAGTGGGCCCAGGATTGAGCCTTGAGGCACTCCAGTGGAGATTTTCTGTAATGGTGATTTGATGTTTTCAATTTCAACATACTGGATTCTATTACTTAGGTAGCTACTGAACCACTGAAGCTCTGTATGTAGGATTCCGTAATGTTCAAGTTTTTTAAGAAGTATGTTGTGGTCTATAGTGTCAAAGGCTTTGGAAAGGTCCAAAAAGACAGCAATTGGAATTTTGTTTTCGTCAAGATTAGCCTTTAGTCTATCTATGAGTTCTAGTACTGCTGTTTCCGTTGAGTGATTTTTTCTAAAGCCATATTGATGATTATAGAATAACATATTATCCGTAAAGTATTGAAAGAGTTGAGTATGGACCACACGTTCGAAAACTTTGGAGATAGATGGTAGAAGAGATATGGGTCTGTAATTGTTGAAATCATGTTGATCATCTTTTTTGAAAATTGGTTTTACTTTGGCTATTTTTAATTTGTTAGGGAAGATACCATTTTTTAATGATTGGTTTATGATAGCTGTTAGAGGTTTACTTAAGGCCTCTGAGGAGAGTTTCAGAAGTATGAGGGATATATTGTCTGCTCCAGCACTTTTTTTGGGGTTTAGTTTAGATATTACGGTCTTTATATGATCGTCATCCACATATGTGAAATGGAAAGTAGAATTTGTGTTTGTGTTTTGTAAATAGGATTGGAAAGCTTTTTTCCCTTCAGTGTTTATTTTCTTTGCCAATGTTGGCCCAATATTGACAAAAAAATCATTAAATTTTGCTGCAATTTCCTGTGTGTCTGTTATTTGTTTATTGTTGATATTAAAATATTTGGGAAATTCTTTATAAGTGTTAGACTTATTTAGGACATCTTTTATGGTTTTCCATGTATTTTTGATATCATCTTTATATTTATTAAATTCTGCCAGATAATATGCAGATTTTGCCCTACGAATCATCGATCTGACTTCACAACTACACTCTTGGAGCCTTCTAGACAGATCGTTATACCTTTCATTTTCTTGTGTAATAGAGTGAACTTTCTTGTAGAGCATATCTCTATGTTTAATTTTGTTTAAGATGTCTTGGGTGATCCATTTTGTTTTCTTATGTTTGTATTTGTTGAATTTTTTCTTTTTTAAAGGAAAGTGCTTGTTAATCATTTCATCTAGTTTGATTGAGAATTTCTGATCATAAGTTATTTGCGGATCTGCATTTATATTATTATCAAAAATGGAATCCCAGTTTGTGTTGTGTAAATCTTCAAGGAAATCACGAGTAGCATTACCTGTGAAAGCTCTAAATTGGATTTGCTTTTTATTGATATGATTAACATTTGTATTAAAATTTATAGCTGACATTGTGGGCAAGTGATCTGATAGTTTATGAACTAGGATTCCCGTTTGAACAGGATTGCACGAATTTGAGTTTTTACTAAAAATGTTATCAATTAATGTGGCATTCCGTTTAGATAATCTGGTGGGTAGTAAAATATTTGGCAGCATGTTATGTTCAGTAATAAAGTCATAAAATTCTTGATACTTTCCATTTATGTTTACTTTCAGTAGATCAATGTTAAAGTCCCCAGCGAGTATGAAATTATGATTCTGGTGATCAAGGTTATTAATTACTGGACAGAATTCCTGCAGGAAGGACTCAATGGCTCTATGGTTATTGTTTCCTTTCGGGGGTCGATATATATTCCCTAATTTTATCTGATTTTTATTACTGTCCTCAATGTCAATAAATAGACCTTCCCAGTATTGAAATTTATTGTAATTCTCTTGTTTTTTAACACTTATATTATTTCTTACATATGTGATTAGGCCCCCCTTTTTGGAGCATTCATTATTGCTATATTGTGAATACATATTGTAATGTTGTAGTTCAAATTGTTTGGGGTCATGAGTTTCATTAAGCCATGCCTCTTGTATACATATTACACTGAAGAAGGTATCAGTTTCAGCTAGGCTGTCTATTAGAACTTTGAACTCATCGAATTTTGCATTCATTGACTCAATGTTGAGGCTGAGAATTGTTAATATGTTTTTGTGTCTAGTAAGAAACACCTTCAGATCCTCAACATTGAGATATTTTGTTTTTGCACCTGGATACTGAATTTCAAAAGAATCTAGATTTATATACCTGGACAAATCATTTTCATCCACCCCACCTTTGTTTCTTAAGAGCTCTTCACTTGGGATGGGCATTTATGACTTAAAATTTAAGAAT
This sequence comes from Hermodice carunculata, assembly GCA_964020975.1. Taxonomy (NCBI): domain Eukaryota; kingdom Metazoa; phylum Annelida; class Polychaeta; order Eunicida; family Amphinomidae; genus Hermodice; species Hermodice carunculata. The sequence continues at coordinate 61,222,122 of OZ026626.1, read as the reverse complement.
AGTTTACTTTAAAACTGTACTCTGTGACATTCTTATCCCCAACAACAGTCCTGGGAGATAGTCCAAAAAGTGCAAAGTTCTCGGTATTCCGGTATAGAAATCTACACACTAGCGACTCATACTTTGACCTGAGATAAAAAAATAACTGCATGAAAGATATTGAAGTATCTGTGTCCATTTCGTGAAAGTCAGCATGAGATTGAAGTTCAGGAATATGAAGAAGAAAGGAACAGAAAAAACAACAGTAGTAGATGAACCACAGTTCATCTATCAGATATGTCATCGTAAATAGTAAGGATAGAGTCAAACCTCAAATCTGTCAGTCATGCTTATCTGTTTGGCAAGTTGATTATTATGCAGACGTGTGCTGTTATTAAATGGAATTTAACACTGTTTAATCAGTAGAAGAAGTTGTTACAAGTTCCGTGACCGGGAAAATCCACAGGGAATTTCAAACACATTTTCAAAATTGTAGCATGATTGAGACAGCACACCATGAGAAATTAGCGGGACAGATAATGCACTGATTGAACCCTCCACACAGATGGTTTCTGTATCATAAAGGCACAGCCACAATCAGGTGATTAAGTCAGGTGGAATCTGGCATCCTCTGCTGAAGGGGAAGATGAACAACTACATGTATATGGATAAACAGTCCAAAGCTCTCCTCGGTTGACTCAGTTCCCAAAGATAAAAATATTACAGCCTTCAGCAAGTCTCTGAGAGCTGAAATGAAGATAAATGCATCACATGTTTATCTAGCAATGACAAATATGTACACTTTTTTGTAAAAATACCACCATGGTTGCTCAACTTTGTCATGCCACGTGATGAATATGATTATGTGATGGACATGAAAAAGAAACATCTAAGGAACAGAAAATAAATAATAATTTGAAATTGTTTTTTGACCATCGAACAGTGAGTCTTGAACCTCCAACTTCCACATCAACCACCTAGTACTGTAAATTGCTTTAATTTTGAGGTACTCTTATTTTGCTCATTTCGCTGATGACACAAAACCATGAAAATAAAACCTCAGTGAACTAGTATTTTAACATTGTTTGAACGGGAGTTATGTCCAAAACAGTGAAATTAAAACTACAGTGAAATGTCTAAAATACCAAAAACGTAAAAATTTATACACATGAAAATAAAGCAAATTACCATATGTAAACTATTACTGGGGCCACAGAAGAGCCAGGAGTGATCTGAAACTAGGATCCCGATATACTGGAGTAACATGAATGGGGGAGAGGTGCCATACTGTAGTTGAACATCCTGGGATACCCTGAGTAGTCTCCAACAAAAATTCAGCATCTAGAGCACATCCCAGGAGGCACGGCGGGAAAAACCCTCCTTAGCAAGGGTTTGCTTGAATCCTAATTGTGGGATGTATCGAGGGTGCAATTTCATAGTGTAGCACCTCTTCCCAGGATGATTGGGCCTTAACTCAGAAACATCCCATGATATTTTGCCCTGTGTGGCAGGGATATTATTGTGGACTACTCAGGATATCCTAGGACCCCTTTCCCATATTCATGTCACCCCAGCATATTGCAAGATCCCACTTCCTGATCAATTGTGGGTCTAGTGTGGCAGCAGTATGAGAGGACTTTGACTAACCCACACAATTCTCTGCTTGTACAATTTTGATCTGCAAGTTTAATATACTTTGCCATGGATGTCCAAGCTACACCCTGCCATTACAAAATCACCTCTTCAAACCTTTACAGGTCTGGTGACCCAACAAAATAGGTCAAAGTCACTGAGCTTACATTGGACATGATCTACATATACATGTACTATAAATTTGGCATGTCTAATTCAACAGTTACTCTTGATATAAAATTTTGTATCTTTCAAGACATTTAACTCATAATATACCTCAAAGTATAGGTGGTGCCACTAGTATCATAAACAACCGAAATTTAGATCTCTTCCACAATCCCACTACATTCATAAAGTTCCATAAAAATTGAGGATGCTGGACTGGTCACAAGATTTTCATATTTTGACCCTTATACTACATAATACTATATATAGGTGGCACCCCCAACATTGACATCAACATAGAACAGAGGTATTACACAGCCTACTCTGACAAGATATAACGGTTTACCTTCTAGACAACTGTTACAAAGAGTAGAGGTATCTCACAGCCTACTCTTACAAGATATAAATGGTAGAACTTTACCTTCTAGACAACTGTTACAAAGAGTAGAGGTATCTCACAGCCTACTCTTACAAGATATAATGGTTTACCTGCTAGAAAACTGTTACACAGCCTACTCCTGCAGGATAGGATGGTTTACCTTGCAGACATCTATTCCAAAGAAAAAAGGTCCGGCGGATGCTTTTGTATTTTAAAGGGAGGAAAGCTTGTCATTTATATACTATTTGAATTTTGAAAAGCGTATTTTTTTTCATGCAAATGAACTGAAAAGTGATGCATAAGAAATTTTCAGGAAAATTAAATCACATCACAGAGTGATGGAAGTTGCTCCTCCTGTAACCACCATGACCCATATATTTGACCTAATTTTGTTACATTATCTAGATACTTGACCTACATGTAGTTTTTAATATAACAGAGATACATGACCTAGTTTTGTAACATGACCCATGCTTTGCTCCTGATACATGTACATGTATGTGTAAATTTCTTATGAGTCAAGATCCAAAAAGATGTAAACCAGACACATAGAGCACATTGTTATTTTACTTTGATCCAGATAATTTACCTCTGACCTAGTTTTGTTACATAAAACATGCTTTGCTCCTGACACATGTGTTTGATGCTTCATGAAAGTGAGTTGAAGGTTTTTAAGAAAGGGATACGTTTGAAATTTACAGGGTTTTTACAATGAAATCAAACTTTGAAAACAAACATTTATAAACTTCAATCGGACCTAAAATAACAATTAGAAACAAAAGAAACTTACTGTTTTTGGTGAGCCTTTAAAATTGAGTGTCAAAATCATATTTGGTCTGATGTTGACTTTCACAAACAATATACTTTTCACAGTGTTGGATGGAAAGCATGGACATAATTGGAAATTGGACATTTTTATAGACATTTTCACACAAGCAGGTAAGACTTGCAGGCAATGGGGGAAATACAGCAGTTTTTATATTTTTTATATAATGGTACTTTAATGTGCCAACATGGGTTGAACACAGCAATATTTATACCACTTTTTAAGACATTACTACTTTAATGTGTACTGTATCAACACAACACATTTTTTGCTCTATTCTGCACAGTTTGTTGCCTTCATTTTTGGACACAAATGTTCTTACCACCAAAAAATAAAAAAAACTTTTATTTATAATTAGTACATAATAATATACAATAATAAACAAGTGCATAGTGATTTTGCACACCCAGAGTTGACAACATCTGAAATATCTGTGGCAGGCAAAAACTCCAGCCCACGTTGTAGCAAACTGACCATTTTAAGAAATTACATGTGCTGCAAAATGACTCTCTCTCTCTCTCTCTCTCTCTCTCTCTCTCTCTCTCTCTCTCTCTCTCTCTCTCTCTCTCTCTCTCTCTCTCTCTCTCTCTCTCTCTCTCTCTCTCTCTCTCTCTCTCTCTCTCTCTCTCTCTCTCTCTCTCTCTCTCTCTCTCTCTCTCTCTCTCTCTCTCTCTCTCTCTCTCTCTCTCTCTTTTGCAAATCATGTATCATGTACATGTCTAGTACCTAAATATCTTTCTTCAAGGACATCAACACAGTGCCCTTATAGACTGCCAGACAGAGATCTGACGTTCTAGGTTTGCCCATTTCCATGACAATGATAACATGTGATGCTTGACCCTCCCAGCATGAGTACAAGACACCTCTCCACGATGACATTTGAATCCCTGCCCAATGGTAACTCACCACGGTAATCCACGGATTAAATAATTTCATACACCTCTACACCTGCAAATTACAAGCGGTCAGGGTGCCAGAAAGATTCTCATGTTGGTCGCCTGTTGATTTATGACATTTGACGAAAGCCATCCCCATATAATTTGAGCCATATCAACACACAAGTCATCTGTATCAACATGTATCTGTCCTCCTTGTTTGAGACAGCTCTCCACCCAAGATCTCATCAAGGCAGTTAAGGTCATTGGGTAGGGAGCAGCTGTGTCTGCATTGGCACGTCAAGCCACCTCTCTCATCTCACACTGTGTGTGGTTTGGCTTTACATTTCAGGCCTCATTACCACCAATGATGAGGACTTCTCACATACTTTAGCCTTGAGTTTCATGAGGACGGTACAGAGGGACTGATATTAAGGTTAGCCCTGTCATCCGGGACAGGTGAATTTTCTGCCAAATTCTGGGCTCAATGGATAGTTTTCTCTTTCAGTGCCAATTACACCTAAAGCTCATCTATGAAAGTGAAACTAGTCTGAATTATCATCAGGATCTCCGATTAATATTCTCCATAAAAAGACCTTTCATTCAAGTACCAGCATGAAAGTAAGTTCCAAACAAAATATTCCAGGTCAACAGCTTTTCTCGGCACGCATTGGGCGCACTTAACTCATGATTTGCCCCAAACTGTAAACATAAAAATGGTGGACAAGTAGTGAGAGAAGTTACAGTCAAACCCTGCTCTTTGATTACACGAGTGCTCTTACAAGAGACACCCAGTCAAAAACAAGCGTTTCTGCTCTGCTATCTTGAAAAAGATCACCTTCAAGGCCCTCAGTTTTATGGTTTTTATTGTCCTCAATCAACTTCTGCTCTCCTATTTCAACAGGTCACTTTTGAGACTCCTTGTTTTAGAAGAACTTTTTTTTTCTGGCCCACTTTCTTTATCTCTCAGGTGAGAGCTAAGTCAGCCGTCTTCTTCAGTACACTCTACCAGTGGACCCAGGACAGCAGCTGACTAATGATCAACATATCATAATTGAAGACACAGAAATATCATGCCAATGTACATGTATCAATGTTAGGCCTCTCGCAGTGATAAGGATCATTTCTCCCAATTGTCCCCTTTCTTCAAAAATTATGTTTTCTACCGCTTGTCTTGGGACATCTGTAAACTACAGTTGTGATTATAAATGGGTTCCCTTCAAGCGTGCTTGGAATCGTTAATTTTTTTTACAAATAATTGCGTTCACTTTCACGTTTTTCCGTGCCTGCCATTGCGCTCAATTACATTTGCTACTTTGTACGCATCGGAACTTCTTGCCCAGGAATGGACAGACAAAAACTTGTTTATGCAAGCTTGGAGAAAAGCACGTTCATCACAGTTCTCATGTTTCTGTTATACATAATCATGATTCATGTTAACTCTGAATCTGACGCATTCCTGACCATTCGTGGTCCCACATGGCCAGTCACGGTGTGCGATACATATTTAATGTGGCGTTTATGTATGCTGCAGTAATTTGTTTGAAATGACTGTTACCAAATGTAATTGATTTCCAATGTGTCAAATCTTATTATCTTGCTATTTGACAAGTTATTTACAATTAGCGGTTAGATTTATTGAAGGCAAAACTGATATGTTTTGGCAAAAACAATGCTTTTGATGTGCAAATGGAGTCCAGGCACAAGAGGTTCATTTAATTTAAAACGTACAGTGAATATCCTTCCATATATTTTGCAATCATAACAGAATGCTTCAGAAGAACTATCTAGGTCCTAATCCTATGAAAATATTGCAGTTTTTACATATTAACAGCATCAAAACAGCCAGATTTGCCGCTTGTATCGTGCCCTGCATCCCTACATCCCTGCTTCCATCAACGGCATGGTGTGGAGACCTGGGAGGAAGTCACAGCGGAAATGATCTTGTTTGAGAAATCTCCTATTGGTCCATATAACTAACCGTCAGTGGTAATTATTCAAATAGGTCCTATGATGACCTGACTACATCACCATCCGCCAATAGAAATGATCGTCATTTCTAACGTTTGAGACAGGTATGTTTTGGCATACATGTGTCTTTGTGTGGGAATAAATTTAATTGGAACTTAGTGCACCAGTCACCCTTGAAACGCAACAAGGAGTCTAGGGTCCCCCCATCAGATTTTGCAAATATATGCAGATAATTCTGCTTGTGGAGCACGGATTTGTTGCATTTGACAGGGAACCCATTTCTAATCACAACTGCATACAACATGTCTCACAAGACATATTTTCAAAGCACTTGCTTCATATATATGTACTTCCTATACGATAGACCACCAAATTATATACGACAATGGTTTCATCAGCTTAAATATTGTACGAGTCTTTATCCTTGTATACCAGGATCTAGATAACACCTTTGCTCTGTTCCCGTATGTTTACATATGTTAATTAACCTGATAATGAGAGTCATTCTCCCAGTTGCACTTGCAGTCACACATGCGGTGCACAATTGGTTGTCATTAAATATTACACACAAAGTACACAGTTCTTGTTCCACGTTTTAATTAAAACAGAATCAGAGATTCCTAGACATATGCCCCCCCCCCCCCCTCATTGTTTCACTATGACCCAGAAACTGGACCTACTAAACTCGGCAAATATATCAGACGTAACGTCGGTTAGCCCACAGTTCCTGATGAGTTATGAAACACAACGAAACCGGTCGAACTTCTTCAACTTCTAGCTATTGTGACCCTTGCTCGGTCCTTAGAAAATATACTTTCTGTGCATGACACACCTCGGAGTCCAAATACATATGTGTAAAGTTTCATGACTCTACATTAATGGCCAAGAGAGTTATAGCCCAGACAGGATGGATAGATGCAAGCATGCAGGCATGGGAAAAGTGTTTACTATGTGCTCCTTCTCTGGTAAGAGAGGGCATAATTGTAGGCCAGACACAATTTTATATGGATTTGTCACTTTTAGAACACATACTTACCCTAGTGACCTACTGATCATCTGTTACATATGCCACACCCTTGGGTCAAGTTGTAATTGTATATAATGTTTCATGAGACTAAGTCACATCATAAAAATAAGAGGATAAACATAAACGTATTCCAGTTTTACATGATTGTATCTCTGTGACCCAGATTGATACTAGACCTACTGACCTGGTTTAGTTACATGACACACTGTTAGGTCAAGACATCTTTCATTCTCATGAAACTAAGTAAAAGATGACAGGAATTGCAGCCCAGACACAATTTGAAAAAGTTATGTCCCTCTGACCTAGATACTTGACCTAGTGACCTACTTTTTGTGCATGACACCTCCTTGTCTCCAGATACACATGTGCTTTAAGGTTTATAAAACTACCTTAACGATGAAAGGAATTATTGCCCAGACACAATCATGAGAGGGCTATGTCACTTTGACCTAGATACTTGACCCAATGACCTACATTTTCTGCATGACACATCCTTGTCTCCAGACACTTATGTGTGCCCTGTTTCATGATTCTAAGCCAAATAACAATATGGTTATAGCCCCGACACCAAGTGTAATGCACACACACACACACAACAAGCATTCAGTGTATGCCCTTTCTCCAATAGGAGGAGGGTACAAGCAGATGTCACGAGCATGTAAAATTTGAGAAAAATTTGTCCTACTATCTTTAAGACACTACAGAAGAAAGAAGACTTTACATATGAGAATATTCATTTCTGAGGGGGTAACACAAATGTTATTCATCATGTGTCAACCCCAAAAGGTGTGCAACCCAGAGATTTCTATGACAGTTGCACGATAACAAAGAAAACAGCAATTTTGACACAAAATGCTGTCATTTTAACAACTTGTGAAATTTCCAAAATGGAGGCCTCCTGGTCAACACAGAATACAATTTAATTAGGGACAGATCTTGACTCCCAACATATGTAGCCCTTATAAATCAAGGCATACAAGGATTCTGTCATGGCCCTGTCGCAATTCATTTAAAACATTTTAGCAATTAACACAATTCTTATCCAAATTCAAGAAACACCAGCATTTGGTTTATGGTCAGAGTTGTCCCTGAGAGAGTTAACAGCATTTACAGGTTCCACTGTATGCCTATATTTAGTGCAGATGTTTCCACTGACTGCCTTAATTGTAGATATCAATATTGCCAATTGGATTTCCACTGATACAAACGTCTCATATTGCTTCAGAGAGATCTTCATTTACCGATCAGGTCAACATTTTTATGGTTTCCCTTTCTCCATGAAATCAAAATGTCTCTAACATATATAGATACACTCTCTTGCCAGTCAGCTCATCAAGACATCAAGTAATATGTAGAGGTTTTATGAGAAACCTGACCCAAAAACAAAAAGGTTTAGTCAATCATGTCATACAGCCATAAACTGGACTGTAATACCCAGAAACCTGGGCTGTCATCTACACATGTCAGGTACACTCCATATATTGCAACACCAGGGTCATATCCCTGCCTATCTTCATGTACAGAATACAACTTCACCACTTCATTATCAACAAGCAATAACACCAATGGAGAAGTAAAATTTAGATCTTGCCCTGATACTGTTTCATTTTCCTTAAAATAATTTCACACAAGCAAATTTTAACTGTTAATTGACCAAGGAACATTTTCGGATACTAAAGATTTTTTTTTTTCAAATCCCTAAAATAATTTGTCTTCAAAGTAGATCAAGCTGGTGGGGGTTTTTTGTTGTTTTTTTTTTTGGAACATTCCACTTGTTGTGCCTGGTATTTACCATATTTAATTCACCATACACAGAAGTGTAATAAAATGCGGGCCTGAGTTTTACACCAATTAGGAAGCCAAACACAGTTATTATTGCCTCAACCAGAGGTATTAATCATCAGTCCCTAGTTTACTGCTGGTAGTTACCATGGCAACCTAGGATGACCAATCAGTGAATGTTTTACAAAGCTTAACACTATACACGTGTGGCCAGAAGATACAGAGCAGGTCTATGGTGTGGAAGAGAAAGGTCTGCCCAGCAGGCAATGACATAAGCCTATGCAAAGATAGCAGCAGTGTACTTACCCCTCATCCTTCTCATTGATGGGCTTTAAAATTGTACGTACCTGAAGCACAAAAAAAACAAAACATTTACAAATTAGGCCTCATTAAACTTATATTTCAAGGTTGAAGGTCATAGAATGATTGTCTTTAAATCTTTTTTTTTTTCCATGAAAATATGATATGTCATACAACCTATGTCAAAATTCTACAGGAGAATGTGTGCAACATGGAAAATAGTATTTCCATATGTAGGTTAGACAGTGACAGGTTAGCTTATGGAGAGTAAAGAGTTCGGACTGTGGAATAGGGTATACGTAATGACTACTAAGAGTGGTTCTGGAAAAAACGACACAAATACAAATATGAGTTATTTCTATGATTTTTGTCAGCTGTATTTTTCCCATGTACTGCAAAAGATAAACATCTACACCTGAGGGAATAGATCCAGATGTGCTATTTCCACACAGACCAACATCTGCATAAAAAAATACCAAGTAAACATCAACATGTTATGTTGCAGATGGTTCAACTGAAACTATAGAACCAGAATTAACAGTACATTTTGGGGCGCAATGGTTATGCTCAAAGGATTGAGTTCCTAATATCATTTAACAGAAACAATACTTAAATGGAAATTATATGACAGAAATAATAGGAGCCCCTCCCAAAACTCTGACTAGAAGAAAACTACTTTATTTTGGAGACAAGGACAAGGTCTCTAGCAGGCACCCTGCTGGGAGAAAGCAGTCTTTTCTGCCTAATTAGCATAAACACACAGCAGGCTGCATATCAGAGTCTGTATCTTACCCTGGGTTTGCTTTGAAAGCCTGGGTGAGGAGTCACTTCTATTTTCTAGACACTGAAATCATCATGTGTACAAAAGCACTGGTCAGAAAATATGTTGACAAACATGGCCAGTCTACACTCTATTTGTAACTTCTTTTGTGTACAAAAATTAGGCCTCCAGGTTTTTAGTGGCCAATAGAAACCATTACCAAGAAGACCACACCAAAGGTGTATACCTGGCATGGCAGGGTCAGTATGTGGTGCTAGACTGCAGTGTTCAAGGTGAACAACAGGTGGGGTCTCCGACAGACATACAGACATTAAGCAATTTGCACCTGTCTTCAGTTGAAATTATACGTGTCAACAAGCTACTTCACAAGTATATCTTTCAGAAAATATTAAAAATTAGTGAGTGAGTGAATGAATGAATGGACAAATTAATAAAACAAATACACGTTTTAAAAAAATACTAAACGTGAGTGAGTCAGTGAGTGAATGAATGAATGGACAAATTAATAAAACAAACTGCTTGTACATTCTTGTTTCTTGTATTTTGATATATTGTACCCTAGTTAGTGGGAGAGTGCATATGTACCTGCTAAAATTCATTTCTGTAGAGTACACTTAAAGTTAATACTCAAGGCAGAATTTTGTGTGTACATGTAGTTTCTTGCACACTATGGCATTCTTTTCCAAGGGAAAAGTTTACTGCATAAAAATTGCCTATTTAATTACATGACACACATGTGGAGCTGCTTCAGCCAATATCAACAAGGAAATACAGGTAGACATGTGTGGACAGACTTCTGTATCAAACAAAATATGCTGCTGTTGCCAAACCATGGCAATGTGGATAAATGGATAAAATTGACTAACTTAAAGTCATAGTCATATTGTTCAAACACACGCTCAGCTTGCTAGAAGAAGGAGTCATGAGATATATTCTTTATTCCCAAAAATGTAAATGACACAATTTGTGTTTAGCATCAGTATGTATTTCCCAAGCCACAGTGGGAGTGTTCTCTCTAACATGGCTTCTTTCAAGTGTACATGTTGGAGTAACCAGGTTCTGGTTACTCTAACATGTGACTTTATCATGCTTATGAGACATCATTATAAACCTGTCTATTTTGAAAATTTGACTGGTGGTCATAGCGTTTTGACGTGCTCCTTAAGTGATGTTCCCCTGACATATGTTAGCAATGTTAACTCTGCTATACATAGGTAGTGGTCAAGGTTGTTCTGATTGCTACTGATGAGAATTAGGTAGATTCAAAACCTGTCTGGCTGTTCCTGTGTTTCTGGGATTTTCTGTCGCTGGTCTTGCCTCATTTTCACTATTTTCTGTCAGTATGGCTGTATCATGGCTGTCAATCGTACATGTAACCATTGCCAGCTGCCAGGGTCAGAGATCTTTGTGAGAAATTACAATGTAAGTTCCATATTCCTCCCAAAAAAACTGCTTTGATTCCTGGCAGCTACCAACAAGTCCAGTCAGAGGTGATTTCTCTCAAGGGAATCATGTCCCAGATGTTGCCAGATGCTTCTCAGGCAACACCACTCACCAGGGTCCTCACCAGCTCAATGTGAATTAACTCTTTTAGTGCCAATCACGTCTAAAGTCCATCTACTAAAGTCTAACTAGTCTGAATTATCATTAGGATCTCAGATACGTATTCCTCGTAATAAGACCTTTCATTCAAGTACCAGTATGCCTATAGTGTCAGAGAAAATATCCTGAGTCAACAGGTTTTCTCGGCATGCATATGGTGCTTTGCATCCAATGCGTGCTGAGAAACGCTGTTGACTCAGTCCAAAATTTGGCACTTAAAGAGTTAAAGAAGTTTGAAAACACAGGGTGTTTTTTTGTAAACCCATATCGCCTATCCTACTCTGCAGAACAAGTGGTAAGATAGTTCTCACTACTATCTTCCTCCCCTAAATGCCGATGGTGCTTACAGGTGACAACGTAATAAGCCAAACCTTCAATTCAGAACCGTACTTTGAACATAATAGATTTGATTTTGCAAAGAAGATGGTTAAATCTTGAAATTTGTCTGATTTTTGATCATTCACATGCCAATGAAGTGGTGGTGGTGGTGGTGGTTGGGGGGCTTATTTGAGCAGGGGCCCTCATTGGGAAGAATACAGTACTTATATTCTTCATTCTGTCATAAATATTTGCCTACTGAGCAGACCTAGCTCCATCTTTCTTTTTGAACTCAAAGTAAAATGGAGAGTACATTTGTAGCAGAAACTTACTCTGCTCAGCCGACAACAAAAACATACGACCCCCCACCCCCACCCCAAAAAACAAACTGTAATATTACTCCTTCTTTCATTCCAAGAAGTCTTAGGTATACATGTACTTTATGGAATGTTTTCATAGCTCTATGAGGCAGAACTTGAATGTGACTACTCAGTGCTTAAGTAGTAGGATATATTTCACCACTCCCTGAGGCTCATATGAGAGACCAAAATCAATGGCAGAAGGCAAGGCACATTGGATGTCCCTGCTGGGAATATTGAAAGTTGTAAGGGATTTATAAATTTTGTGCACAAAAATGTGCTTTATGAAATAACATCTCTTTGGATTTATAAATTTTGCAAATGTGTGTTATGAAATATCATCTCTTACAAGCAACATTCCAGATACTTAGAATTGTTATTATATCTGCCAGCAAAATTCAGCAAGGTCAGCATATTTTTTAAACAAAAAATCTGGTTTCAATTTATGGATTAAATTCTCTAATGTGGTTCTGTGACCTTGCAAATTGAATCACAGTCACCCATCTTGGCACTTGACATAACCCTTACAGAGGACTATAATCCTGTGCCTTATGTCCAAAAGTGCTGAAGAAAATAGGGCAGAAACATTGTGGACGGATGGACAGAGGGAAGGACAGACAAAGTGATTGCTACATTCTAAATGCCTCCTCCTAGAGAGGAGGGAGATGACAACATACATCAATGGACATACAGTCACCTTGAAAGACAGATACTTTGAAATCATAAATCGACTGGCTTCTGTCAGAGGGAAAAATTAGGTACAATTTCTTCCCCTGAAATTTTGTAAGGGTATGCCAGTGTGCCCTTGAATTGTTGCTTCCCAACCACTAAACGTTAAAATTTGCTCAGCTGCAGGGTCTATGGCCTCCCTCTCCAAACGTTTGATTTCCTTGGAATTTTACTTCTGAACTTCTGCACAGCTTAAATTTACACCTGGCTGAAATCATGCAACTGTCTGCTCTCCCCAAGGCCAAGACAACAATGTCATTGTTTCTTATCAGAAATTATTTTCAAAATGACCCAGTGACCCTAAGCGAGCTTTTTTTCTCATTAGGATGAATTTGGAGGGACTTCAGTTTGTCCTTTCCTCAAAGTTTTGAGATGATCCCTTTCCTACTTAAACTATCAAAACTGACTGATGGTCAAATGTCATCTGCCTCAATGTTTTTGACTAATTTTAACAGCAATGAAAAACAATTTGAATGAGAATTGTCGATGAAATCTATCAAGATAATATGCCCCAGGTCAACAGCTTTCTTTGACATGAACTGGGTACTATATATAGGCATCTAACCCCTACCCAACAGTTAAACTTAGTCTTAATTCAAGGGGAAAGGGGTTCGGGGTAAGTATGAATATGTTAGACTATCCTAGCATGCTTTCACATTTCCATTTTAACCCTTAAAGCACTGATTTAAGACTGAGTCAACAGCTTTCCTCAGGACACTTTGTGTGCAAAGTGTCCCGAGGAAAGCTGTTCACTAAGACTACATTTTCCTTTAGACTTGGCTTGCTGGTATTTGAATGACACATATCTTCACGAAGAATTTGAATCTTTCAACCATCATATGTTTAACGGTAATGAGAAAACGACTACAGACTTGATTAGCACTTTAAGGTTTAATGTGTGTGGAATTTTTTTTTTTTTTGAAAGTGTGATGGCACAGAAACATACTCTCATATTTTCTTACAGAGTATTTAACCATATGTACACCTCCTCCCCCCTTCCCTCCCGCCCCCCCCCCCCAAAAAAAAAATCAGGCCACAAATTGTTGATCGACAGTTTCTAAAATAGCTCATGCCCACATGCTGATCTGAACCAACAGAACTCTTTGCTGTCGTCTCTGTGTAACAACATCTGAAAGTCAGGCAGCCCAAATATGCACATGCACTGGTGGGCTTCAATCTTTACTATTACTGTCAATAAGACATCTATGCCAAATATTATAAAACTAAGTCCAAGTGCATTTACTTTGAATTATTGTCAGTAAAAAACTTAAGGTGAAAAAAACACTTTTGTAAATTCATGTAAGATATATCTACTAAAATAAGTCCAAGTGCATTTACTTTAAATTACTGTCAGTCAAAAACTTGAGGTGAAAAAAAAAACACTTTTGCAAATTCATGTAAGATATATCTACTAAGTTAGCCTAGAACACTGATATTGACCTCATATTCATGCTGTAAATATCTATCTCAGTATCAGAATGTCTGACTGCATACAGAGTTTCAAATCATGCTGCAACATTACACTGGCATGCAGAAATATTTGTCTGCCTCCATAACCACCGTCCTGTCTTCCTATTGTAAATTAACTTTCCGTTTGCATGTTAATCAATACAAATTAAACTTGTGCCAATATCAACCACTGAACATGCACAATGATTGTATGGTCAAATTTCTCATAAAGAGACCTTTCGGTCAAGTATCCGCACGACAATAGTTCTCCACGAAGGAAAAGAATCTCTGGCCAAAGGCAACAGCTTTCCTCGGTGTATTGTGGGATTCCTTGGTGCATTGTGGGATTCCTTGGTGCATTGTGGGACTTTGGGTAAGCAAGTAAAGCTGTTGATATGGTCCACGATTTAGCACTGAAACAGTTAACCTGCCAAAGTCCGATAAAAGTTAATCTTTCAAATGTCAAGACCTCCAAGGACACATTTCGTATCGTCCCGTATCAGTCTATTGTCACCCACCAGTTGAAACTTTTAGAATACGAGGATCTATTAGCTCTACTTTAATCCAGAGTAACGTGACTTGTAAAAACGCCATATAACTTTGGGTCCAGTGATTGCACGCATTATTCCCTGGAAAGCAGTATTGTCATTTCATGATTTCTCCTCAGGTAGACAGCAACAGTTCTGATTGCTTCCCGTGATTTAACGGTTTTTACGGTCATTCTTCTTTCACATGTAGAGGTCATTGACATTCTACTCAACAACACACTGGTGATTTCTCACAAAATTAGCTGCTTATTAACCCAGAGAGAGAAAAACAGAGAGCATGGGTTATCAAGAGTCCACTATTCTTGTATCTCTATAGCTTGAGAGGGGAAGCCATCCCCAGCATTTCGTCATCAATCTCTGTGGGAAGCTGCATGCAGCAGAGACGTGTGATGTGAATTTTGCTGAATTTAGGGGTTTTTTGTTTGTTTGTTTTTTTTAATTTTTACTTTATATTGCTGATGTGTCAAAACTACAAAAATAAAAATTATCACAGTTGTGATGAAAGTTGTGTCCCCCCACCCAAAAAACAAAAACAAAAAACAAAAAACAAAAAAAAAAAGAAAATGTTGGAGATTCCTACTCCAGCACTGGGAGTTCCACATTTATCTATTCCATGACATGTGCATTTGAAACTAGTGATGTACCTTTAGTGGGTTTCAATTGAACACTTTAAACAGTCATGCTCCAGTGATTTATTTATTTGTTTATTCTATTTTTTTTTGGGGGGGGGAGGATCTTTTTCTGGTGAAAATCTGACAAAAATTTCTACTCTAATAATGCTTAGCTAATTGCTTTGAAATTCCACAGGAACACTTTTTTGTATACCCCCATACTGACGTATGTTCAACAGAGGCACTGCATCTGTTTGTTTTTTTGGTTTTGTTTTTTGTTTTTTGTTTTTTGTTTTTTTGTTTTTTTGTAGCTTGCAAGTTTTTCTCCCAAGCGACAAGCTGCATTCTCTTCAGATATGCTTCAAAAGTAGCTGGACTCAATCTCCACCAGACATACATGCATACTTAGTGTGTTACCATATATCGTAATTTTTAACAAATTTGCAAAATGATATCATGAGACAAACTACATGTTATCATGGCTGAGATTAGAGTACTTATGCACATGTATGTTGATTTCAGTTTCTCTAAAACCATACACCATATCCACTTTTTTCAGCCAATAGGGGGCATTCACATTAGCTGCTGTACTGCTATGGCCCATATCACTGACCAAGAAAGTACCCATTTGTACATATCGACCCTTGTATTATTAAACATGGCAAAATGGGTTGCTCTTGCCAAACTAGCAACTCCGGCAAAATAAACTGTTTAAAAAGTCATTGTCACGTTCTCCAAGCACTCACTTAGCTTGGTACAAGGAGGAGAGGTCATATGCTTGGAGAATTCTATATTCCCATCAACGCTGGTGGCTTCCTCGGTTTTCCCATAAATAAGTCTGTACGATGGTGGCTGGTCATCCTCATCACCTGGTGATAGTGTTAAGAGATTTTGGTGGGAAATTTATATCCATGTCACGTATTAACTCTTTGAGTGCCACATTTTGGACTTAGTCAACAGCTTTCCTTGGCATGCTAACCAAAGAACGCTGTTGACCTGGACTATCATATTTCATGTAATTGTAGACATGCTGCTCCATGAGTGAGAGATCTTTTAACAAGGAACAAGAATTTAGCCGCCTTATTATAATTCAGAGCCATCCATGTTGAGTAGTTCGACTTAAGTTACAGTTGGTACTGCAAGAGTAAATCAAGAAGGCTTACCTAGGGCCATTAGACCTTTGTCAGGCTGTTTCTTAGAAAGTGAGAAACAGTTAGTCATCAGTAATGTTTCCAACAGACAGACCTTCCATAATACATAAGATATGGTATTATTTCAGCTTCATCTTGATCCTCCTTCATTAATTACCGCCCGGATATGATTAAGCACTCTGGCATGGTGGTATCCATACTGCTGTGGAAAGAATTTGATTTTTACCGGAGATATAGCCCTAGATTTGCAGGTAAGCTGCTATGAAAAATAACCCTTGTGTGGAGGATATGTTTCTGGTACTGTTCCAGTTGTGTAATCCTCCAGTGGCCATTTTGAAAAACGGATAATGGATGATTCAACAGCCTTTCTCAGCATGTATTTGACACATATCAAGGACAGCTGTTGACTTGCAGCCTGCTAATTGAAATCAACAGAGAATATTACATAGCTGGAGAGTGAACTCCTATTTTTATCCAAACTAGGATCATTGTTGGTGGGGAAAATCATAAGCGACCGCAGGTCAAGAGTGATTTTCCATACAAATTATGATCCCTGAGTGACAGAAAAATAGTAAGTCACTCTCCAGCCATGTAAGATTTTGTTTATTCTATGTTTAATTGGGTATTCATTGCAAAAAATATGTCCTAGGTCCACATTCAACACTGACCTGGTGTGCCGTGTTTGTTCACATTCGTCGTAGTCATTCCCCATCATGTGACATACATGTACATTATATAATCAAACATCCCTCAAACATTTGATTTTGTCTAAATGATGATTAACACCACATTCATTCCAATAAGGGCAGCACATGCTGTAATAACGGCACTCCCCAACTTTTTGTCAGAAAAGAAACCTTGGTTTCCATAGATATAGGTAAATTTTCCATCTCAATTCTGGTCCATTACTTGTTTTTTTAGGCATATTTTCCTGACAGCCCTGGGTGCTTATTGGAATGAATACAGTATTCACATAGTGACACAAGTATTGAGGGACTAGTGGTCAAACTTCTTTGTTACTGGACTCAGGCATCTGACATTTTCAGGTATCTGACACTTCTGGAACGGATGGTGTCATTACAGTGAGGTTTCTCTGCAATATGACATGCCGAATGCAGCATTGTGTGGCCATTGCATACAATCTTTGTGGCACAAGTTATTGGCTTTTTCGTTATTGTTGTTTTTCACTCACACCCCCCCCTCCAAAAAAAAAAAATCTAGCACCAAGTCCCACCAAAAATTGTCTGCAGCTGCTATCCAATGCTAGATTTTGCTCCTCACATACTTATATTTGACAGGGATTGCAAACTAAAGTCTCAATTGAACTGAAATTTCCAATCACACTTTTGCCATTTGTTTGCTATTCAAGCAACTGAACAACAGGAGTAAAAACGCAATCACAGATTGCTAGATCTATGCCCCCTCCGACTCTGTGACCTTGGGATTCACTAAAATAGCTCTGTGACCTTGGAAATTGGGTCAAGGTCACCCATCTTTCAATTTGTCTGAAACCCTATGCAGGACTATATGCATATGCAATAGGAAAAGCCTATGTCAAAAGCTTTTCAACTCATTGCATGAAAACCAAATTCACTAAAATTGCTCTGTGACCTTGGGAATTGGATCAGGGTCACCCATCTTTGAACTCATCTGAAACTTTATGTAGGACTATAAACATGTGCAATATGAAAGGCCTATGTCAAAACCTTTTCTAGTTATATGTGTAAAAACAAAATTCCCTAAAATGGCTCTGTAACCTTGGCAATTGGGTCAAGATCACCCATCTTCAAACTTGTCCAAGAGCTTATGAGGGACTGACTATAAGCATGTACAATATTAAAGGCCTATATCAACAACTTTTCAACTTATTATGTGAGAGAGAAACCCAAATTCCCTAAAATCGCTCTGTGACCTTGGAAATTGGGTCAAGATCATCCATCTTTGAACTTGTCTGAGATCTGATGCAGGACTATAAGCATGTGAAATATGAAGAGCCTATGTCAAAAACTTTTCAACTTAACATGTGAAAACCAAATTTACTGAAATGGCTCTGTGACCTAGGGATTTGAGTCAAGGTCACCCATCTTCGAACTTGTGCAATATGAAAGGCCCATGCCAAAAACTTAATTTATCATTTGAAAACCAAATTCACTAAAATGGCTCAGTGCCCTTTGGAATTGGGTCAAGGTCAAACATCTTCAAACTCATTAGAGACCTTATGCAGGACCATAAGCATGTGCAATATGAAAGCCCTATGCCAAACATGTTTAGACTTACCATGTGAAAGCTGTCTGAATAATGCATGCACGTATGCCCTGAGGGACAAAGTAATTACTTTATGCCCCCTCCTCCTTTGGAGGGGGGGGGGAGGCAGAATATGAGTTGCAATCATTTATCAACACCCAGGTGTGGATAAAAACGGTAAGCTTGGCCCCAGACAAACTTGAGCTATGATGAGTACGATGTGAGAACAAAAACACTGCCCTTGCTCATGGAATTCTGACTGGTGAAACTGAACATTTACAAGGCAACATTTTCACTAATTAAACTGTTTTTTCGGTGTTAAATTATTTCTGCTTTTATGAATTGAAATAGTGAAGAGGACCTGTATTTGCAGATGTTGCCGAGTACCCAATTTCTGCTACTACAGTGGTTCCCCCTCTTGTAAGGCCCCCGTCACCAAAGGCCACCCTCTCAACAGAGGCCACTTCTCCATGCAGCAAGTGTAGCACTTTCATTAATTTCCCCCTCAAGAAAGACCACCTCTTATATGCACCCAAGTCCAGTGCACTTGTGGTGGCCTTATAAGAAAGAGGCCACCCTGACAAGAGGCCATCCACTCTACAGAGGCCACTTCTCCATGCATCAAGTAGGGGATTTTCATTTTAAGTTCCCTTTCAAGAGAGGCCACCCCTCTCATAAGGCCACATTTCTGGTGCACTTGGGGTGGCCTTATAAGATGGAAACACAATAGCATAGTCAATCTTCTGGGTGTCATAAACTTATGTTCTTGAGTGTTACAATTCTATGCTGGCTATCTAAGTGTGCAGACAACCATCTCTTCATCCTTCTAAGAAATGACAGACGCCTGAAGGTTTGGCTACATATGCAATATGCTACGCATTCTTCCCATGCAAATGAACAGGAAATACTTATACTACAATAACTCAGATACATTTGATTGATCAGTGCTGCGATACTGTGAGGGTTCGTCTGCGCGAAAATAATCCAGTTCACCAACTACATGTACTGTGGCTGTGCCAAAGATGATGATGAGGAGCAGGATAATGACGACTACGATTGAGTGATATCAATCATGACTATGATGACCATGATAATGATAACAATGACTATAATCACTACTGCTGTGATATCAATCCCGATGATCACCAGGGCCATGATAATGGCAGTGGTGGTGGACGTATGACGACAGTGGTGGTGGACGTATGACGACAGTGGTGGTGGACATATGACAGCAGTGGTGGTGGACATATGACAACAGTGGTGGTGGACATATGACAGCAGTGGTGGTGGACGTATGATGACAGTGATGGTGGACATATGATGACAGTGGTGGTGGATATATAACAACAGTGGTGGTGGATGAATGAAGACATTGGTGGTGGACGTATGACGAAGGTGGTGGTGGACGTATGAGGACAGTTCATGGCGGATATATGAGGACAGTTCATGGTGGACGTATGACTACAGTGGTAGTGTACCTATGATGACAGTGGTGGTAAACATATGGTGACAGTGGTGGTGGACGTATGCTGACAGTGGTGGTGGACCTATGATGATGGTGGTGGTAAACTTATGGTGACGGTGGTGGTGGACGTATGCTGACAGTGGTGGTGGACGTATCATGACAGTGGTGGTGGACGTATCATGACAGTGGTGGTGGACATATGCTGACAGTGGTGGTGGGCATATCATGACTGGTGGTGGACGTATCAGGACAGTGGTGGTGGACGTGTCAGGACAGTGGTGGTGGTTGTGATAGTGGTGTGAGCAGCTTAAGGAAGAAAATATGACACTAAATGCATATAAAAGTGATGAGAGAGACACATGTCATGGCTTATCTCGTTCTACAACAAATAAAAGCAGTTCTTTGTCAACATGACTTGAGGGAGAAACTTGCATTACTCCCAGCAGAAAGTGTTAAACCTTCATGTGGTTGGCATCACAGGCACACTTCTGTGAACAACTGACCCTGGCCCACTTCCTGGAAGTGGGTTCAAACAAGGTCATGTATCAAGAGTTCTGCACAATCAATGCTGTGTTGCTCTTGTGTATGCTTCATGACGACAAGTTTAAGTGGGAAATGACCGACAGGGTCACATCCCACTTCAAACTACCATCTTTCAACCATTGTAAATTGATTTTTGTTGTTAATCTCAAAGAAATAAACATTCAAAACATTAAATCTTAGGTGGATTTGTGTTTCCTGCATGTACAGTGGTCCCCATCTTAAGAGTCCAGTCCAACCAGATTACACCTGTCTTAAACCTTTCCACTTGATAAACAGTCAACAGCTTTCCTTGACATGACAAGGAAAGTTGTTGACCTGGTTCAATTGTTATCTTGATAACACTCAGCTACAACTCATTAATTTTCTTTTTCAATACTGTTGGAATTAATCCAAAACATTGAAGCAGATGACACTTGACCACCAGCCGCTTTTGACCAGTTTAACTCTTTCAGTGCCCGATTTTCAGCTGACTCAACAGCTTTCCTCAGTGCATGCATGATTATATTGACCAGTTTAACTCTTTCAGTGCCCAATTTTCAGCTGACTCAACAGCTTTCCTCAGTGCGTGCATGATTATATTAACCAGTTTAACTCTTTCAGTGCACGATTTTCACTGACTGGACAGCTCTCCTCAGTGCGTGCACGATTATATTCCACGTAACTTCAAGCATGATGGTACACAAATGAAAAGCCTTTTCACAAGGAATGTGAATCTAACACCCTTATTATACCTCAGAGCATTTCACTTCAACACAAGTTCAAGTAGTTCGACTTTAGTAGCAGTTGGCAATCACAGAGTTAAGGGGGGGAAAGAGTTAAGGGGTCCCTTTACAGGCTATTTGTTCCTCACTTTTCATGTTTACACCTCCTATAACAGACCACCTGCACTGAGTGACCACAGTCTGGTCATCCCTGATGGTGGTTATTAAGAACAGGTTTCACTGCACTTTGCTCATCAAAATAACAGATCACACTGGCATCCCAAATGTGAATATACAACATGACATAATCATTTATTTTCCCCACATTTTTCTCCAAAATTGGTCATAAATCATCTAGCCTTAACTCTTTAAGTGTCAAATTTTGGACTGAATCAACAGCTTTTTTCAGCACACATTGGGTGCAATGCATGTGGAGAAAAGCTGTTGACCTGGGATATTCTCTCTGGAGCTATAAGCATGCTGGTGACTTGAATGAAAGGCGTTTTTACGAGGAATATGAATCTGATATCCTAATGATAAATCCGACTAGTTTTACTTTAGCAGATCGACTTCAGATGTGATTGGCACTGAAAGAGTAAATTTCCTGGCTCGTAATATACCTCACTGATATACTTTTACCATAATCACAGTTCATATTTTGTCTCTTCCAGGGTCCTTGGTCCACATATGAGTCTCAATCCACACAGCTGGGTATTCAAACATCGCCTGTTGATGATCTGTGTGTCCACATAGACATGTATTTATACACACAATCCCACTCTTTTAACTCTGTCAGTGCCAAGTTTCGACGGAGTCAACAACTTTCCTTGGCAAGCTTTCTGTGTAACACACCCAAAGTGCACTGAGAAAAGCTGTTGACCTAGACTATTATATCCTATGGGGATATAAGAATGCTGATAGTTGAATTAAAGGTCTTTTTAGACAAATCACACTAATATAGTATCTATTTGATAATTCATAGAAGTTCATCTTAAGTACTTCGACTTAAGTCGCAGTTGGCAGTCAAAGGGTTAAAAGAACGGTTATCTGTTAGACCTGATCTATGCATGTCTACAACTAAAATGAAAAGATACATACATCTACATGTACTTTACTTGCTGCAGTCACTTGTCATATTCCCATTGTGAACATTTGTATAATAACTGTATCTAGTAATCAACTGTACTGTGAAATCAGCCTGGTATTAAGGTAGTTTATCAATGAAGTCAGACTGGTACTATGGTAGTTTGTCAGTGCCGCATGTCTGGTACTAAAGTAGTTTCTCTGTAAAGTGTGTCTGGTACTATAGAAGTTTATCCGTTAAGTCTGTCTGGTACTATAGTAGTTTATCAGCAAAGTCCGGTACTATAATACTTCATCAGTGAAGTCAGCCTGGTAGTACAGTAGTTTATCAATAAAATATGCCTGGTACTAAAGTAGTTCATCAGTAAAGTCTGCCTGGTAGTATAGTAGTTTAGCGGTAAAATCTGCCTTGTACTAAAGTAGTTCATCAGTTAAGTCTTCCTACAGTAGTTTTTAATTGAAGTCACCCGTTATTATGGTAGTTTTTCAATGAAGTCTATTACTATACTAGCTGATCAGTGAAGTTTGTCTGGTACTGCAATAGTTCATCAGTGAAGTCTGCCTGGTACTACTGGAGTTTTTAATTGAAGTCAGCCTGGTACTATGGAAGTTACTTAGCGAAGTCTGCCTGGTAGTATGGTAGTTTATCAGTGAATGGAGTATGGTACTATCATATTTTATCAGTGAAGTCTACCTGGTACTACAGTAGTTTATAAGTAAAGTCTTTCTAGTACTACAGTAGTTCACCAGTGAAGTCTGCCTTGTACTATAGTAGTAAAGTTTGGTATTATAGTACCTTACCAGAGAATTCTGGTACTGCAGTAGTTCACCAGTGAAGTCTGCCTGGTACTGCAGTAGTTTTTAATTGAAGTCAG
This sequence comes from Hermodice carunculata, assembly GCA_964020975.1. NCBI lineage: Eukaryota > Metazoa > Annelida > Polychaeta > Eunicida > Amphinomidae > Hermodice > Hermodice carunculata. The sequence continues at coordinate 61,198,727 of OZ026626.1, read as the reverse complement.
CCTGGTACTATAGTAGTTTATCAGTGAAGCGAGTACAGTACTACCTTATTTTATCAGTGTAGTCTTTCTAGTACTATGGTAGATTATCAGTGAAGTATGCCTGGTACTTTAGTAATAAAGTTTGGTATTATAGTACCTTACCAGGGAAGTCTGGTGCCACAGTAGTTTATCAATGAAGTTTACCTGGTACTACGGTAGTTTACCAGTGAAGTCTAGTACTACAGTAGCTTGTCACTGTGAAGTCAGTAGCACTATACTAATGTATCAGTGAAGTCAGCCTGGTGCTACAATAGTTTATGAATGCGAATTCAGCTTGTCAGTCACATAATACAAAATTCACTTTTTCTGTATAATTTAGCAAAACTGGGATATTACTTCAGTTATGTATAAAGACAGAAGACCTGCATCAGTAGAAGAATAACAAGGTCTGATTGACAGCGTCCACTACCAATACAACCCCCAGAAAAGTCTACCACACCCACATTGATGATGTGGAGCACATTTTGATCATGTTTGTCAGCTCATAATGGATTATTACACAAATAAAAGATGTACATGCTTTCTTTCTACATATGATACCAACATGTAACAAAGAATAGCCCTGTTATCACAAGTGCTGATCAGACAGTCTGATCATTTCAAGGGTTTTCATCTGCATATCGTTGTGCACTGCACAGTTGAGTAGAATATTAATAAATGCTGCTGCCTTTGATCGAGTGTGGTTCCTCATTTGGCCTTTATCATAACATACAGTTTTTACCCGGTTTACAAACATTATGTCTTCTTCCTCGATACTTATGAATAAATGTATGGAACACTTTCTACAATTTTCATCTGACATGCAATACAGAATAGTAATTGCATCATGTGTAATTACATGGAACAATTGTCACACTGTTACCCATTCTTAGTTTGGGCTATGAGCAGGCAGTTAATAAATTGTATTACTGAACAGCCTTATCCAGGATTGTACTACATGAATAAATTGATTGCATTTCCTGCATTTAAAAAAAAATCCACATTTACATTCAAAATACATTTTCTCTTGGAGGTGATGATTTTCACTTTGCCATCCAGAAATAAATAAATCAAGAGGACTGTGACAGTCCTGCATTCAGCTGAATTACCATGTACACACTGAAGTGTTCCTGTAACCTTGAAAATCAATTGAAAGTGACTCACAAGTAGTCTCCCCTTGGCCCTAACAGAAGACCATCATCAAGGACCATACCAAAGTTCCAGTTCACTGAGTTCTTAATTATAAAATGACCAGCGGCACTTCAATGCAGAGCACTTACTACTGGGTCCACCTTTCTACATACATGGGTCATGTGACCTTGAAAATGAGGTCAAGACAATGTCACCAAAATGTAATCAAGTCAAGAAATGTGGAGGGGGGATTGACGAGCCATAAACAGAATGGGTCACCCTTAGGGTGGACTCATATGAAATATAAAGGCACTTTGTCGTTGGGCATTGGATAAAGGTCCTCCTTGGAAAGTCTCCACTGAGCCCTCAGACAGGACTACCAATCAGTGTGATATCAAACCCTACATGTAGCTCAAATTGAGATAGCATGCAAATAGTTAAATTTACTCCGGTGGCTCTGTGACCTTGGAAAATTCAATCAAGTGTAGCTACAGCTACATGTTGTCCTGCCAGAGGACCATTACCCTGTGCAATATCAATACCTCTGATAGTTCTGGAGTTATTGTTCTCCAATGACATTAACAAAAGTTACCCTGTGACCTTGAGGATTAAGGCAAAGTTACCCAAATACAAGCCCAATCTAGTTCATACTGAAGACCATCTCCACACATAATTTCAATTTCCTCGCAGTAAAGACACATTAGAGCCAGAAACTCGTCTATTTGAGATATCACTTGAACACTAACTTTAATGCAACAACCCTGTGGCCTTGAGACATTAGATCAAGGTCATGGACTCAGGTGCTGTTCCAACATGGATTTACATGAACAGAAGACCATTAAGCAATAAAGCAAGCAAGAAAGAAAGAAAGAAAGAAAGAAAGGAAGGAAGGAAGGAAGGAAGGAAGGAAGGAAGGAAGGAAGGAAGGAAGGAAGAAAGAAAGAAAGAAAGAAAGAAAGAAAGAAAGAAAGAAAGAAAGAAAGAAAGAAAGAAAGAAAGAAAGAAAGAAAGAAAGAAAGAAAGAAAGAAAGAAAGAAAGAAAGAAAGAAAGAAAGAAAGAAAGAAAGAAAGAAAGAAAGAAAGAAAGAAAGAAAGAAAGAAAGAAAGAAAGAAAGAAAGAAAGAAAGAAAGAAAGAAAGAAAGAAAGAAAGAAAGAAAGGTAGGTGTCTGTGTTGGCACACAGATCTAACAATATCACTATTTAATTTCTTGGGTTTCCTCACATCACAATACACAGGAAATAACTTCCTCCACATTGCATGGAATGGGCAGATTTATTGTCAAAGTGATCTTGTTTGGCAATCTGTTGTTCTATATCGGATTACTCTACTGGGAAATATCATTACCCCTGAAATTATTTCCAATCTAGTCTGATTTTACGGGATTAAAATTTCCTAAGCTACATTAGGAATCACACCACCTTCAAATCTATTCATTTGTCATCAGCGTTTAGTCCAATCTGTGATTTTACCTGGCTCAATGGAGTTGACACCAAAATTTCATGGATGCATAACTTTTTCACAGAAGAAGTGAATCACCAATTCCTTTCCTGCATTAAACCCTTTTCCCCTTGAATTCTGACCGAGTCAACAGCTTTTCTTGGTATGGCTTAAGCATTTAGTGCCCAACCCATGCCAAGGAAAGCTGTTGACCTGGGGCGTATGATCTTGATAGGTCTCTAGAACTTTCAGGCAAGTTGTTTTTCATTACTGTTGAATTTAGTTGAAAACACTGCAGCAGATGACATTTTATCACCAAGCAGCCAGTTTTGGCCAGTTTAAAGGCAAAAGGGTTAATCTGTACATGCCTATCTGCACATATCCTAACAGCGACCCACCACCATCCATTGGGAGATTGTGTGTTATGGGAACAACAATAAACATAGTGGTACACACATGTATACAGTGCTTCCTCATTATAATGCTGATGAGTGGGTCCGACATGCTTCAGCAAAACTGTCTTCTAGCAAGGGGACATTTAACATGGAAGTAACAGGAAAAGCCAGTGCACCACTGGGAGCCAAGACACCCACTATAGGCCTTGCCATTTAACATGATTTAAAGGGAGCGATCACTCACGCTCCCCTCCACACACACCTGCAAGACTTTAGGGGAGCTGTGGATGACTCACCTGGACAGTAGATTGTACAGTAAAACCTCATGATAACGACCCTCAAATATCCGACATATTCATTATAATGACGCAAATTTTGAATGGCAAAAGTTAATTTTCTTTGTTGTCTGATTCACTTATCTGACACATTTCTAAGCAAACAGGTGGTGTCATTATAACAAGTTTTCACTGTACATTGAGTTCATACTAGCAGCTCCCCTTATACCCCTTCTGGAGTGAACCTGCCAGCTCACTGGGGATTTGTTCATGGATAGGCCTGAACTACATTTTATCAGAGTCCACCCTGTAATGAAAACTTGTCTTGTCTTATGAATTAAGGGGGGATGCTGTACTAATGTGTCTGGGACATTTATGGGCTAAAATGCCCTCTCAAGATTTAGATAAGACTATAAGTGGTTTAAACACACAAAAAAGCATAATGACTCATATGAGCCACAGGGGAAAGTTATATCCATTAAAAGAACCACGTTGGCCACTTTCCGCACTATCAGTGGCCACTGTAGACAACCAGCACTACAAAATGATCTTCAAAGCAGCCAACCAATGCAAAGTGTCACCTCTTTCTGACACGAGTTCTGACGAGGACGATGTCCCTCCAGCTCCTGTCCCTGCCGTACCTGAACTAGATGAGTTTAAGAAACATCATTGCTAGCCTGAATTCTGGTGACAAGACCTCCTGTGAAGACGAGAGACACTGAGACCAAGGAACCCAGAACCTCTCAACTACAGAGTCCAGACTTCAAGAGACCGAAACCAAGATCCATGCAGTTCTCAGTAACATTAAAGCTATTCTTGAAAAATGTGAACCCCTCTCTATCCTATACATGTACTTGGCCCTCTCAAGTGACTCTGGCGATAACAAGTAATTTTAACTCTTTGACTATTCATCTCCTAATCCCTGTTACATTCTTATTGGCTTTTACTGTGTTAACGTACCTCTATGAAGGACAAGAAACACGACTAACCTTTTTTACAGAATTCTTCATTTCAATATTGTTGTCAGCACAGTATGACATTGTCACAAAGGTCTGAGGTTATAAGGACGGTAGATTCAGCCATTTTTGAACTTTCACGTACTTAATAGCATGACTACTTACAAACAGTATAATGACATCATGATTAGAAGCACCTCACTTTTAATATACATGTTTCTAAAACCTGGTAGTGAGCCTCCTCTCCCCCGAGGAAGACCCAGGTGGGTAGAAACATTGGGGGAGGCTCCTCTTTATAATTTTACTTCCACTTGTTGGCTCTGATATCTTCTGCCGTTTGATTTATACGATATTAAACAACAGTATTGTTTACACTTGCTGAACAGACTCCAGACTCAAAACCAAATCTATTTGATAAAAAAAATGATGAAACAATACAAATGTACAGTTTGTATCTATGTACAACATAACTCAGTCAGGAAGCACACATAATATAACATACATGTAGAGTAGCGTCAGGCGAACTCCAGCCAAGGATTATGAGCTGCTGTCAGTGAAGCTACCTACATGTAGAGGACCATTATATTTGACAAAGGACAAGCTATTTATAGGTAGAGGTCTAACGTGCTAAATTAGAATTGTGATAAGATGGCACATATGACAATACATAGATATAAACATAAGTTGTTACCATATATACACAGGAGAAAAAAATGAGCAGTCCATTAGCTTAACATGGGGTGCCAAGAATATGTACTTCTATGACAAATATGATTGATGCATAATCATGGAAATTTATCACATGGCCTTGCATTGAGGCCAAGTTTATGGTCCAGTACAGAGAATAAAAACCTTAGACTGGAATTATTAAAGATAAGGCCAGGATAAGACAAAGAAATGGTAATGAACTGCATCCAGTATTGAGGTATACATGGAGTTGAAGCAGCCTGCAAAAAGCACATGATATCAGTGACAGTCAACATGTCTCTGCATGGGGATCCCTGCCATATATATGTGTGTGTGTGTGTGTGTGTGTGTGTGTGTGTGTGTGTACGTACGTACGTATGTACATACATACATACATACATACATACATACATACATACATATATGCGCACACACACACACACACACACACACACACACACACACACACACATATATATATAATCTATAAGACATAAATAGGGATAAACATAGGTTGGCATAATATACATGAGACACTAAACAATTAATTAACTGGCACTTTATAATGACTGTGGACTAAGCATGCTAGAACCCTTTTGTAGAATAATTTATTGGGACTATTGACAGAGCACATTTTGCAATAGCAATATATTCCGCCACTTACTTTTGTGAAAACACAAGACAAATTTGTCAAATTTAATCCTGTCAATGGCAGATAGTATACATCAGACTGTCTTGTAGGCATACAGTGAAACCTGGCTTAATTAACCCTTAAAGTGCCGATTTTAAGATTGAGTCAACAACTTTCTTTGGGACAATTTGTTCGCAATGCGTGCAAAGTGCCCTAAGGAACGCTGTTGACAAAGACTACATTTTGCTTCAGATTAGGCTTACTGGTATTTGAATGAAACTAGGTACATGTATCTTCATGAGGAATTTGAATTTTTTAACCATGATATGTTTAATGGTAATGAGTAAAGGACTATAGACGTGATGCACTTTATATTTAAGGGTTAAAAGACCATCCCTCACAATGACCAAATTATGGTCTCTGAAGACAAGCTGTATTGTACAGGAGGTATGAGTACGCTGAAAAATACTGAGCCAAGCATACTATAAAGGCAATCTCTCGAGATTTGTCTCTCAAGACGAGGCACCACTGTAATTCCTCATCATACTCCTCCTCCCAGGCATACAGATATTTCCACCATTCTGAAAAGATTACCCACTGTAGGCTGGGACTCTGTATGATATGAATAGGGATACAGGATATGACAAAAATTGCAACAAGTATAAGTACATTGTGTAGTTCCATATGCATTGGTCATACATATTTGCATTTATATTCTTTCCAGTAGCTTTACATCTGGAATCCTTACTTATCCCATTCTTGTCACACTGATTCCCTTGCAGGTTTGTTGACACCTCACAACAAGTGTTTTCATTAACAATGTATGCATCTAATATAGCTATCATATATTACTGCCATTTAACACCAAGGGCACTAAGAGTATTTTCGTAATGGAAGACATAAGATCTACACTCTGAATATTATAGCATTATTTTTGCATGGTTAATGGTATAAGTGAATTAAAGACACATTACTTCTGCATTTTCTGAAGAGTCAGAAAAGAGGAAGGGGTTGTTTACGTGGCAGTAAGGTAGTCTTCATTCAAAGGTTCTGACATTGGCTCCACAAGTCCTGCTCCATCTGGCCCCATAGCCTCTGCAAATTAGCCAAATGGCTTGTAAGCCTTATACACACCTAGGGAAAACAAAAAGAGGCCACCATTGGTTTGACAGAGGCTGCTCTAAATATGAGTTTGTACATAAACAAGAGCAGAATAGCTGGGGTATGCTTGAGCAGCCCCACAAAGAGGAAATGTCCTGGAAGTAAGGAAGCAGCCAGTAAGGTGCAAAAAGTGTCTGATATTAGCATGATTAGGGTTTTCTACAGGGCGATTGGCAACACAGGGCTCACTATGAACCCACAATGCTATATGGTATATGTATCTTCACAGCTCTCTCAATTCAACAGGGGCAGAATCATCAGCATGCTGGAGGCTGGTCTTTCCCAGGTTGTAGTTACCAGGAGACTGGGCATGGGGGGGGGGGGGGGAGGGAGGCTCTCCAGGAACAGGTATAACAGACATCTATCAGCCACGTTCTGTACTTTCCTTGTCCATTCATCATATGATGATTGGACTTCTGCTGATTTAATGAGTATTGTCTGGTACAGAGTTAATTCAAATATAAAGAGCACCCTGCCATTAGAGACCACCTTCTACAATAAGACTGTTCCACTTGCCTAATTCCCTTGTTATTTTACCTCTCACCAGAGACCGTCTATCTAAAGAAACTGTTTTATATTATTGGCAATTGGAACATCTGGGCTGAGAGAAAGTTAACTGTGCACAAACATTTGCTGCACTACCTGACAAATAATGACAAGTTCACTATTCCCTCTGCATTAACCCTTAATTGGTTCAAATGACTCAGTGAACAGTTCTACTTGACATACAAGGGTTTGGTGCATGCGGGGGGGGGGGGGGGGGGTACTCCTATTAGTGATGACATGTGCTGCTCTGAAAACCCCTCTTTTAAGTGAAATTTTGCTTGATAAAGGTCCAGTATTTTGGGAAAAAATTCCCTGAAAAAGGGTAATTTTTATCTTTTATGGCCCAAAATTTCGGAAAATTTTGCATTTCTAAGATTTTTTACCCACAAAATATTATGCAGGCATGTGAATTTTATATGATTTTTTTACACCCTTGAAGCATAAATGAGGGCTATTTTTAAAAACACATTATCAAGTGCACAAAACACCTGGTCTCACTTGCTTAAACAAGATTGAAATTGCTGGTCAAAAATGTTGGGATGGGTGGTAATGAGAAACAGGAAATGTATTTTGTAGAACCTTAAAGGAAAAACATTGAAGCAAACAACAAGTATCATCTGGATCATGTTGGTTTTGAACATGAAACAGTAATGTCTGTGATTGTATTCTTACTTAATGAGGGATGTTCTCATTGGTGGAGCTACTGGTTCAGAGGCTATATTTTCTTGATACACCATTTCCTGTCAGCAACCACTGGCCAATAAAAAGTCTAGTTTGTGTATCCCCCAGGTGTCTCCACCTGCAAGAATTAGCAACCACGGTACTTATGAACAGTGGCATCACCTAGGAGACCATGCCCCATTGTGTTCCACTAAATTCAGTATGTATACTCTGGCACACCCCACCTCCCTGGGGACAGGGAAGGCTAAAGGGTGGACAAGTGTGTCTGTGTGTGGGGGTGTTTGTTTTTTTGTTTTTGTTTTTTGTTGTTTTTTGGTTTTTTTGTTTTTGTTTTTTGTTTTGTTTTTTTAGCTCTTACTTTGTGTGATATTGAAGATTGTGTGAAGTGCAATTGGCATTTTAAATGTTTATGAGACCTATGATGGTACAAGTTTTATTCTGTGTGATGTTGAGTCATGGGATTAAATTCTGTGTGACATGTGCTGAGTTCTCCCAACCTCCACTCCCTCAAGTATCACACTTGGGCTTAAGAAACATGTTATGTTTACAAACCTACAATGAATTCTGGATTCATACACTTTTGGTTTACAAATACTTTATTTTCCAATTGAAAAAACAGGGAACTTAACTCCACACAAGTCATTCCTTGGGAAAAAAAATCACGCCACATAACAGAACAAAACAATAGGTTTCAAGAAATTGACAACTACTGTTTATAGAGTATAAACATTTTAACATAAAGTGAACAGAAATAATCATGCAAGTGGAAATTCCAAATGTACCCTCAAAACATCTCGAGAAACAGCATTTTCATAGCAGAACACCCCAAAATCAACTCCTCAGCACATAATACTGACAGGGAGGAATCTGACATGTCCCTGGCCTGAGCTATGTGTCAACCTATATTGGACAACAGTGGTTTAAATTGATCTTTTCACTGTTCAAATAGAATTCTTGATTACCACAGACACAATTTGTAGCCGAAATGGACAGGCCTAAACAACAAACCATGAATCAACAGAGGACACTGGGTAAGTCTTTGTGAAAGGGGTCGCCTGTTCGAGATAAATGTTTCTCAAAGACAATTATGTGGCTGATGTATGTCGATCCTGCTATTCTATTTTCCACGTGGACAGTAACTGGAGGCTGGACAATGCCTTCCAGTGGCGTGTACCAAACAAGCACCAATCAGTGAACAGATAGGACATACGGGGACAAACCAAATAGTTGGGGTAGCCCAAGACAAATATTTGACTCCCATGAAAGGTGTACAAGAACACTTGCTCCATAAAACTGATCAAAACTGGACAAAACAGGACTAATATTTCAAATGTCTGCTTCAATGTTCATGTACCACATGTAGCCTAATCACATCACGGATTAACACGTGAGAGACCCCAATAGAGAACTCCTTGTCTTGTAACCAGATCCATAGGAGCCCTAACTCTCTCGGCAACCAATTGTTTTGCACTGAAAGTCACTAGGAATCCACACCTGAACTCAGCTACAAGCTATAATCATGTAACTGTCAATCTTAATCACCAGCCATTTTGACATGACAAATCCATTTGGCTTCTGGCTTCTTCCATAGTGTCACTTACCGAGGCCTATGTTACCTCATAGTATGCCAGGAAATGTCGGATCCATTACTTTTTGTACTGTATTGTTTTATTTGCTGAAAATCATACACATAATGAAAAGATATAAATACACAACTTAAAGAAATTGATAATTAATACAGTTGGCAATGGTAAAATAGGAAAAAAACAAATCTTCAGCTACTGATGAGACCCATTGAAGACTTAAACGGTCTGACTTATTCCTGTGAGTTTTTATTAGTATTGTGGAACCTCATTACACTGGCACTGTCTATTCCCTGTAGAAATGTTCAAGATATCTGAACATATTGAATAAATAAGCTAAAAAGCACAGGAACTTGACTGCAAATACTTCAAAAGCTGTGTCTTTAAGCCTTTAGCCCTTGAATTTAAAATCAGTCAACAGCTTTCCTTGGCATTCAGCCAGTCTACTCTACCTTGTCTGCACAGACATTCAGCCAGTCTACTCTACCTTGTATGCACAGACATTCAGCCAGTCTGCTCTATGTGGTCTGCACAGACATTCAGCCAGTCTACTCCACCTTGTCTGCACAGACATTCAGCCAGTCTACTCTACCTGGTCTGCACAGACATTCAGCCAGTCTACTCTACCTTGTATGCACAGACATTCAGCCAGTCTACTCTACCGTGTATGCACAGACATTCAGCCAGTCTGCTCTACCTTGTCTGCAGACATTCAGCCAGTCTGCTCTACCTTGTATGCACAGACATTCAGCCAGTCTGCTCCACCTTGTATGCACAGACATTCAGCCAGTCTGCTCCACCTTGTATGCACAGACATTCAGCCAGTCTGCTCCACCTTGTATGCACAGACATTCAGCCAGTCTGCTCTACCTTGTATGCACAGACATTCAGCCAGTCTGCTCCACCTTGTATGCACAGACATTCAGCCAGTCTGCTCTACCTTGTATGCACAGACATTCAGCCAGTCTGCTCTACCTTGTATGCAGACATTCAGCCAGTCTGCTCTACCTTGTATGCACAGACATTCAGCCAGTCTGCTCTACCTTGTATGCACAGACATTCAGCCAGTCTGCTCTACCTTGTAGGCAGACATTCAGCCAGTCTGCTCTATGTGGTCTGCACAGACATTCAGCCAGTCTGCTCTACCTGGTCTGCACAGACATTCAGCCAGTCTACTCTACCTTGTATGCACAGACATTCAGCCAGTCTACTCTACCTTGTATGCACAGACACTCAGCCAGTCTGCTCTACCTGGTCTGCACAGACATTCAGCCAGTCTACTCTACCTTGTATGCACAGACATTCAGCCAGTCTACTCTACCTTGTATGCACAGACATTCAGCCAGTCTACTCTACCTTGTATGCAGACATTCAGCCAGTCTGCTCTACCTGGTCTGCACAGACATTCAGCCAGTCTACTCTACTTTGTATGCACAGACATTCAGCCAGTCTACTCTACCTTGCATGCACAGACATTCAGCCAGTCTACTCTACCTTGTATGCACAGACATTCAGCCAGTCTGCTCCACCTTGTCTGCAGACATTCAGCCAGTCTGCTCTACCTTGTATGCACAGACATTCAGCCAGTCTTCTCTAACCTGGTCTGCACAGACATTCAGCCAGTCTACTCTACCTTGTATGCACAGACATTCAGCCAGTCTGCTCTACCTTGTATGCACAGACATTCAGCCAGTCTGCTCTACCTGGTCTGCACAGACATTCAGCCAGTCTACTCTACCTTGTATGCACAGACATTCAGCCAGTCTACTCTACCTTGTATGCACAGACATTCAGCCAGTCTACTCTACCTTCTTAGCACAGACATTCAGCCAGTCTGCTCCACCTTGTATGCAGACATTCAGCCAGTCTGCTCTACCTTGTATGCACAGACTTTCAGCCAGTCTTCTCTACCTGGTCTGCACAGACATTCAGCCAGTCTACTCTACCTTGTATGCACAGACATTCAGCCAGTCTTCTCTACCTGGTCTGCACAGACATTCAGCCAGTCTACTCTACCTTGTATGCACAGACATTCAACCAGTCTACTCTACCTTGTATGCACAGACATTCAGCCAGTCTGCTCTACCTGGTCTGCACAGACATTCAGCATGTCTGCTCGTTTACTTCATTGTTTGCATTGTTCATCAATGATCGTACATATACAATGTGTGTGATATGTATATGTGGCCTGCCAGCCATGCACATCAAGTGATTTCAGTAGTAGCCCGTTGATGAGATCAGGCCTTCATATTGTTCAACTGCCACTGCATGCATGATTGCCTTCATCCTGCATGAAAAATAGCATAAGCCAAGAGTGCACATGTCTGGATTCCTAACCTTTGTACATGATTATATATTGTTCACAGGTATGTAAGATAGAGCCAGCAGGTTCCTGAAGTTTTCACTCTTTCTCTCTCTCTCCATCCATCCATCCATCCATCCATCGATTGATCCATCTATCCATCCAACTATCCATTCATCTATCCATTCATCCATCCACCATCCCTCCATCATCTTTTATCCCTCCCTCCCTCCTTTCATCCATTCTTCCATCCATCCACCCATCCATCCCTCCCTCCCTCCCTCCCTCCTTCCTTCCTTCCATCCATCCAGCCAGGCAGCCAGCCAGCCAGCTGTCCACATATTGTGCAGCCAGTAACATATTTACTATGCCATATTAACAGTGAAGATACATCTGACAGAATACTGAAAAAATATGGTCAATTTTAGAGTCCACTGTGGCAAGGTGTGGCACACTTGCTATGGCAACGAGGTACAATTCCATATTACTAGTTTAATCAGGAAAGGTGTGTTTTACAGGCTACAAGACAATGATACATCATAGCAATATCAACAGAACAATCAGAGAACAGGTACACGCTCACATACTGAACCACAACAAATTACCCTCTATTTTACCAGCATCTCATGGGTAGGATCCCCACATTAGGCAAATAAATCACAACAGGAGCAGGCAGCTATGCTCTACATCTGTCTGGAAATGGTGTTAATTTAATTGTTTGTTCATTCAGCACCCACAGAAGATCTCACTCCATTATTGCTACTCCTTGGGAAGGTGGAATCAGGCACACTGAGCCAGTTTAGACCATACTCAACAATTCCATTGTCATTATGTATGTCGGGCTCAGAAGTTTTCTGTTAACTCATTCCATACCAGCCCCGATTTTTCTGTAAATTTACCTGGGTTTAAGACGAAAATTGCATATTTAAATTCTTCACGAAAAGAGCTTTCATTCAAGTACCAACATGCCTATAGTCTCAAGTCAGTGGTTCTGGCACTGCCTGGCAAGTCATGCTGCAGCTACCTCAAGGGCAGCTGCAACATGACTTGCCAGGCAGTGCCAGAGCCACTGACCAAGGCCTGTGACCATAGCTATAGTATGGAATGAGTTAATGCCACAATGCTGTATCTTTTCACATGGCTATGGAACAAATCCCAAGCGCTGGGATCAATCAACTGCACTGTGATCAGATTTTAAACCTTGTCACTTCCTGTTTCCATCTACATGAAATATTTTCCTTGCTCTTCTGGACATTCTAGACTTTGATATATCTATGTGCATTTTTGTCATACAATCTATATACATGTATTGATGTATACAGTAGTCCCTCCTTTGAGAGACCACCCCTAGTGCCACCCAAAAGGCAGTCACATGAAGCAGGTGGTCCCTCAAGGGAGGTATAAATAATATGAAAAGTATTACAGAGAGACCTGATAACTGTGGTCTCTCAAAGGAGGTGGTCTCCCAAAGGAGTGGTCTTTCAAAGGAGGGACTACTGTACTCATGCTGAACTGCAATAGAAAGAGAGAGAACACTTCCATTAGTTTAGCATGGACCATGATAATATGATGTTTTATTTGGAATAGCGCATACCACTGTAATTTAATGCAATACGGTCAAGAAATACTCATTCATGCTTCATCATGTGCAGCACAAAAGACTGTCCATGAAATGGGATAAAGTTCAGAACTTGGTGATCGTTGTGTCTGGCACTGAGGTTCACAGGGGATTTATAATGAGCTCCCTGGCAGCACATCAATGCACTTTGCAGCTAACATGCCCTGACCTGCTGATCACTGGAAGCAGACATAACTGTTTGATGGGAAGAGGATCGGCCAAAACAAGTGCTTAAATCAAATGCTATCACAGACCGCACATAATCCCAACACTTACCCAGCCTCTACATTATGCCAAAATGCTATACCAATAGTACGAATTTTTTTTTTAGCTATATGTATATACACACACACACACACACACACACACACACACACACACACACACACACACACACACACACACACACACACACACACACATACATACATATTTATTATATCAATGAAATTTATGGTTGAAATAAACAGATACCTGCACAGTAAAAGAAGTCCAGTGTTACATTCCATTTTAATCATCAATTCTTGTTAGTAATATATCACACCTGAGTGTACAAACCATATCACTGATTCAAGAGATAGCATCTTGCGCATAAAGTTCTTTTTTTGTGTGTGTGACTGATATTAGCAGTACAGATATTCACTATATATACTTGCTGGTTATGATAACCACAAAAACAACTGAAGCTCCCATGTGTGTCCACAAGGTTATAGGCAAGATTTTTCACACATAAGTTGGCTTTCCTTTTTTCAAAGATCAAGTCAACAGCTTTTCTGGATCTCTATTGGCTATAAACCAAGGAAGATGTTGATGATGGGTCTGTCACCAGGTTCTTATACAACCCAACATTTTTTAGAGAAGTTACCAGTAATATCAACAACATTGCAGTTTTAAGGCATATTTGGCACCTGCTGGCCTAGGCCAAGACCTGTGTGTGGGATGGAGGGTGGATTGCAATCCTGCTATTTACAAGATGTATATCAACTTTTGGGCTACAAAAATGAATCTTAAACAGCAGGCAGTATGTTATAAATAACAGTGATTGTATGTCCAAATTCCACTGTTACATAGGTGTGCACATATTAAAAGTTATGTGGCAACACTAGCCTTCATTGTGGCAAAATGTACACATTTTCATAATATTGCAACTTTGTGACAAAATCTCTCTCTCTCTCTCTCTCTCTCTCTCTCTCTCTCTCTCTCTCTCTCTCTCTCTCTCTCTCTCTCTCTCTCTCTCTCTCTCTCTCTCTCTCTCTCTCTCTCTCCCCCCTCCCCCCCTCCCCTCTGGTATAAAAACTGACTTCAGTATACACAAACCTCACTGCACACGTATGTCGTCCATGATTTTTTTCTTCTATTTTGTAGTTTTAAAAACATGGCTGTCTCTCCTGTCATTTGTCTTAAATTACAACTGTCACTTAATCATTATTTACAGACCTGTGCAAATGGGCTTACAACCTGTAGTTTTGTTTACACAAACACCAACACACTTACTTGAGCAAAATACATACATCAACGTTAACCCTCCCCATCTCTCCCATGCTTCTTCTTCAAACCATAAACATCTGGCGTGTGAACCTAATTAACTTTAAACATTTAGCCAATAAAACTCATGACCGCAGGTAAAAATAAATAAATGTTCAGCTCTGAAGCAGTCAGGGAAGAGTGACACTTGCCACGTCTTTTGCAGTGAGTATCCAGGACTTTAATCAGACGACTGTGTAACCTATAATGCACACTTCGGTAAAGTAAATCCTACTTTTCCGGGGCTGTATTGATTCCCGGTGAGGTGCCAACAGTTGTGCTGATGCGGGCAGAAATACACACCCAGGTGGCGCCTGCAATTTGCACAGATCACCACATTTTCCCCATGTTTTTCACACTTGAATCCTCCCACATTTTTTGTCAGCCCCTGAGAAGAAACACACCTTTCTAAATTAAAGCCACTCTGATTTTTCACCTGATTTTTGGGGTCCTGTTGAGCTGAACCAAACTGCAACTACTTATTTTGTTTGCATGAGATCAATGAATAGTGTTGCAGGCCTACAATTTTCGGTGCATGTGAATTTCTTCTTTTGATGAGAAGGAAGCATATTTTGACTGTCGATATGATGCACTTGTCATATACTCTATATCCTCTTGTCCATTTTCAACATTGAAACTCTTTTAAAACACAGGAACCAACCTTGATCCATCCTCCACCCCAAACTTGTCAATATTCACATCAGGCAACACACGGCAGTATGGAATGAGAATGATTTATTGTCATGTTAATAACATCTTGCGTGATCCAATAAATTATAAAAGTGATCAATCACCTCTTTTTTAAGTCTTTCAAGTTACATGACTTCTTCATAGATTTTTCTTTGATTAGCATGACTGTAGCTAAGAATTTGTGGTCCACATGACAATTCTTGGCAAGAATGGTTCGAAGACAGAATTAGTATTTTTTTTCCAATGACTGAATATTCTATCATGGCAACATTTCTTCCTTTGATTGACTCCTTGACAATTCTATCAGCGGTGTCGTGTCTGGAAAGCCGGTCTTTTATAAAGCCAGCTTGTTAAACATTGAAAGCCGCACATTAAGTGCCCTTCCATGACATTTAAATGGTTCCTTGTCCAATAGAGAGCAAGCACAAGTGGTGCCACCTGGTGCCATCTTGCTGAAGTTTTTGCATTGGACACTATACATTTTCAGATGACAATTCTTACATAGGCACCAATTTTGAATTCAATATATTATTTTTGTGTCTGTATGCAGAGTTTTATCCTGCTTTGATCATTTACAGTTTGAACTCATAACAAAAACAACATATTTTGGAGCTTTCTTGATACCATCTTCCAGTATCCATGGTTACAGAATTGTGTGTTTCATGTGACAGATTAATTTAAGATCCCTGAAATCTTACACTAAGTCACTAGAATGGGGTACATTAAAAACATGTTAAACTATACAGAATGTTCCTTACCCAAAATAGCCCCATCTTGATGGTTTCTTGTCTCTGCAACAGTGTCTCACCCCTCATAGGCCACCCCTTTAAAAAGCCATTTTTTATGGAAAGGGATCTCTATACATGTTGTCTCGGTAAAAGAGGCCACACCCCTTTTAAGAAGGGGTAAGGGGTATTCCCAGCATGCTGGTACATGTTTTAATTTTGCCTTAGTACAAAGTACAGAAGATAAGAAAACTTACAAATATAGTGGCTGGCACAAGGTATGGAAAACAATGGGGATTCCAGTAATAAACTAGAATAGAAAATTTGCTTCAAAGCAAATCTGTCTGTGTGCCTTCAAAAGTTAAATGCTGCAACTTTTGTCCTTGGGTACTTCACATTCCATTAAGCTTACGACTGGATGAAAATTCCAAAGTCCAAATGACATTGACCTTTGACCTTTACATGTCACATGTAAATTGCAAAAATGTACAGTGTTACAATACTCACAATTTAAGCCCAACATGAACCAAATCAGATAAAAATTGACCAAGTTATGGCAAGATGAAATTTTCAAAGGGCCAAACGACCTTGACCTTTGCCTTTAGAGGTTACATGTTCTTACAAAAATGTGCAGTGTTGCAATACTTACAATTTGAGTCCAACATGATTAGAATTAGATGGAAATTGGCCGAGTTATGGCTGGATGTAACTTTCAAAGGTTCAAATGACGTTGACCTTTGACCTTCAGAGGTCACATGTACGTTTCAAAAATGTGCAGTGTTACAATAGCTACAATTTGAGCCCAACATGATCAAAATTGGATAAAGATTGACCAAATTACGGCTAGAAGAAAGCCACCATTAAAAGTGGACTTTGACCTTGAGATGACCTCTACCTGAAGAGAACCTTGACCATTACATGATACTTTGACCTAAAATTTACCTTTGACCTTGACATGACCTTGACATTTGAGATGAACTTTGCCTTGCTATGATCAAACTCCTATACACCCAGAACCACATCTACTATGGTACATAAGATATTGAAGATTTAAAACTTTAATTAACCCTCATTTTCAAAATTTTGAAAAGCATGACTTTTCATTATAAAAAGGCCAGACTTCATCTGTAGAAGTACAATTGTGCTAAGTTTTGAGTTTCTACAAATAATACTTTTCAAATGAAATGTTGAACAAATTTGCCTGTAATGACAGAAAGAAAGAAAGAAGGAAAGAAAGAAAGAAAGAAAGAAAGAAAGAAAGAAAGAAAGAAAGAATTCCTAGAAAAACAATATGTATGTGTTGGCACACAGACATAATAAAGAACTCCTAGAAAGACAATATGTCTGTGTTGGCACACAGACATAATAAAAATGCCACAGTGTATATGTACTAATACAGAAATTAAGCTCCTTTGCACTCCCCCCCCCCCACCTCCCATCCAATTATAAAGTTCACACCACAATTCAGATGGACTTAAGGGTACCACAGGTGTATACCACACGGAGCCATGTCTCACACTTGACTGTGATGCAAGACATCACAGAGCGGCTTATTGGGCCCATATAGTACATATTGAGGCCCAATCATCGTACCTAAACGTCTGCTTCATCCCATTCTACAATGACAGCGAACCACAACCCCTGCCGAGCTCACGGCCCAAAATGCCAGAAACTCCATCTACAGTCTGTTGTCAGCATACCATATCCTGGAGATATCCAGTCTAGGTCTCCCCACTGAGTTAGAGGTCGCCTCATGGAATGGCACTTCCCCTACTCTGGGTTGATTTCTGTCTGTGCCTTACCAAAACATCTTTATCAAGACAAAAATTAATCTGCCAATGCAGAACTATGCCATGAAAAAAACATTTTAAGAACTACACATCACTCCCCAAAAGAAACAAGCCTCGAAAACTTTGTACTCACATTTACTCTGCTGTTGCCTGTAGCTACCACAGTAATGCTGTAAGTTGCCACTGTGTCATAAGATTTATCTTTTTACAGCCTTATATGAAGTTTACATCATGAAATATTACAGGATACAAACCCCAAGGCCATCAGAGCTCCTTCAGTAGATTTTGACAAATGGGAAACACTTGGTTGATACTTATTCCCCTTAAACATTTTTAAAATCATTAAAAATCTCCACACAATTTAAATAATGTCAACAGAAGAGAAAGCAGATTGTTTAATAACTAAATCTATCTATCTATCTATCTATCTATCTATCTATCTATCTATCTATCTATCTATCTATCTATCTATCTATCTATCTATCTATCTATCTATCTATCTATCTATCTATCTATCTATCTATCTATCTATCTATCTATCTATCTATCTATCTATCTATCTATCTATCTATCTATCTATCTATATATATATATATATATATGCAACAGCTTTCCCTGGCACACTACTGTGCCCAAAACGTGTCAAGAAAAGCTGTATACCAGTGAAATATTCAATAATTAACCCTATGAGGACTCACATAAGTCAACAGCTTTCCCTGGCACACCACTGTGCCCAAAATGTATCAAAACAAACTGTATACCAGTGAAATATTCAATAATTAACCCTATGAGGACTCCCATAAGTCAACAGCTTTCTCTGGCACAACATTGTGCCCAAAGTGTATCAACAAAATATTCTATAATTAACCCAATGAGGACTTACAGTCAACAGCTTTCTCTGGCACACCATTGTTCCCAAAGTGTATCAACAAAATATTCCATAATCAGCCCTATGAGGACTTACATGAAGTCAACAGCTTTCCTTAGCATACCATTCTTCCCAATCTATAGAATAGTAGCATATTCAATCATCAACCTTACGGCGACTTACATATCGTCAACAGCTTTCATCAGCACACCATCATCCCCACAGTGTGTCAAGCATGTTCAATAATTAACCCTATAAGAACTTATAGTCAACAACTTTCATCGGCACATTGTTATCCCCAGAGGGTATCAAGCACAGTTCTACAACATTAGCACATTATTCTTGAGGACAAAAAGAGACAGGTGGCATTTACACCACTGTTATATGGTGGTAACATTTTATGGGAACAAGTTTGCCTACAGCTGCATGAGTGATAGGTCTCTGAGATTAATGTGCTTAACATGTACTGTGAACATGCTGGTGATATGCCCTTACAATTTTAAACAAAGATAGTGTGTTTAAAATAATGACTGAAAGCTGACTGAATACTCCAACTTTAATGTGTACCTTTGTGTCACAGGACCCCAGAAGTATCCAACCAGGAAAATGACCCTCCTTATTAGAATGATTAACATATCAAGTAGACACAACAGAATAGAACAAACATGTTATCAACACCCTATATTGCCTTTGAAGTACTCAAAATAAGGCTTGTAGTCTTTAAGCATGCTGTCACCACCATGTACCCTATCTGAAACAAACTGCACCAAATTCAACCACCATTACAAGACGTTTGCCTGCTAAACAGATACAGTTCCACCTATTTTCCACGCTGCCATCTACTGGTGTAGACAAAAACTATCTAATCTAGTTGCTTAGAAGTCATCTAATATATGAATTTGTAGAGACTTCTATCTAAAAAGACAGCTGATTAAATGTAAAAATTTTTCCTCTAAAATGCTCAATCATGTTAAGTAAAACACTATAAAATAAATTTCCTGTTTCTCTTCACTTTTTTTTTCAACAGCATATTAGGTGGTCTGGAGGGTTATATATTTCCCATTCCCTAATACATGAAGGGGGGGGGGGGTTAAAGAAATTAAAAGGCAATCAGAGATTATTGGATCCATGCCCCCCTCGTCTCATTTATAACCTTGCTAATCACAGGTCTCATTTTTGAATGACTGTAGTCAATAAAAATAAGGTAACACTCTAACATAGTGCCCTACTTTTATGCATGACACACTCTTGTGTCCAGATACACAGGTGTGTAAAGTTTCATGATTTGAAGTCCCAGGACAACAGAATCTCAGTCCAGACATGAAATGTAATGTAGTTTTACAGGAATGTATTACCATGATCCAGATACTTGACCTAGTGACCTACTTATGTTTCATTAATCTAAGTTGAAGGACAAGCGAATTATAGCCTGGACACGAAATGCAGACAGACAGACTCACGCACAGATGCACGAACACATGGACACACAGACGCACGGAAAAAGCAATTTCTATATGCCCCTCCTCAGGAAGGAGGGGGGGGCATAATAATCAAGCGGAAAAAACACAGGGGGAGACTATCCAAAATTTCAGATAAAAAGTATAGACAGTTAGGGTAGACATAACAGGAAGCCAGCTTTGATATATTATCTCACACATACTCAGACTGGGGTTAACCACAGTTTTGTAAACATCAATCAAAAGTTTATATTGAACAAAACGCATTACACAGTCATGCAGTAAGCCTATATGTTGTGGCATTTAACTCTTCCACCTCTATAAACCAGCCAAAACATAATTCTAATGAGAATTGCCAGTCAGACCTATCCAAACAGTATGCCATAGGTCAATAGCTTTCCTTGGCATATGTTAAGTACTTGGAGATCAACTCATGCTAAGGAAAGCTGTTGACTCAGTTTCAAAATTAGCCTTAACTTAAGGGCAGAGGGTTATTTTTTTGGCAAGGCCACCTTTATCCAATGAGCATACATGTACATGCATGGTTTTTGTGAGAGCGCACTCAGTAGGCAGCATTAATAATAACGCTGTATGGAAAGATGCAGCTTCCTAAGGGTCAATAAAATGAAGATTGACACTTTGTTTTGGAGAAAATGGGCGCTGTTACTGTAGGCTGATGACAAGGGGGAATGTTTGGTACAGTAAAGATGAGGTAACTAAGCTAGACAGAGACGAGAAACGTATTAACTCAATCTATACTATGGTCACAGGCCTTGGTCAGTGATTCTGGTACTGCCTGGCAAGTCATGCTGCAGCTGCTGCACAGGCAGATGCAGCATGACTTGCCAGGCAGTGCCAGAACCACTGACTTAAGACTATAGGCATGTTGGTACTTGAATGAAAGCTCTTTTCATGAAGAATTTAAATTTGGAAATGTCGTCTTAAATCCAGGTAAATATAGGGAAAAATCTGGGACTGGTATGGAATGAGTTAAGTACCGACTGAAGACCATCAACATTGACCCCCAACAGCAGCTTCTTCAAAAATATTCCCAGAATGAGACAACTGTGGTGAACCTTTTGCCCCAGTGGACAAGAGGGTCTTTACACACACAGTCATATTGACTCCTCACTTTCATACATGACTAGTGTTAATACAAGGAAATCTTTTTTTACTGATCTCTAAGTACATGTCTGAGAGCTCCAAGTTGGCCTATGTTAAAAGTGGGGGATCTCCCTCCTGCAGATATTGAAAAGTGGGAGAGGAGCGCCAAAGACGAACATGAAATTTGCACCTTCATTGTCTGCATTTTGAACCATTTTAGGCACCATCTGAGACATTTTCGGTCCATGAAAATAATAACTCAACTGGCAAAACAGTACAACTTTACAGCCACCAATGAAGTAATGCTACTTTTTAAATTTTTTTTTTTAATTTTGTTTATTTTACAAAAAGCGGGAGTCAGTTTATAAAAAGTGGAAGCATGGGCTTCATAAAAAGTATGAATAGGCAGGAGATCTCCCACCGAAGGGGGAGACTTGGAGGGTCTGATGTCAGCTTTGTTGACCTCTCACCCAAGCCTATAATGGACTCACCCAATTATGTTGTTTAGTCACATCTTGATAGGGGAGAACAAGTCAGAGACACAGACAAGTTTTTAGCTGTCTGTAAACAATTCAACTGTCATAAAATCATTATTTTTCTAATCAAATGGTGTGTTAGGTTTGTCTATGTTGCTTGTGGCACATGGACTCATCTCAAGTGACTCGGAAATAAAGAGATGACATTATCATTATTTTTTGGCTATTCAATTTAAGCTACATTGTTACTTGTATTTTCTCTCCAAAACTATAGCCAACAGTACACTGGGTACCACCAAAACCCCATAACAGAATGAAGGCTGAAAAATCTATTTGACAATCCCATTTGGAAAACTGGAATCAACTAATTTTGTTCCAGATCAAAAGAAGATTTCTTGACACAAATTGCTCATCAAAGACAGGGAATATAATTAAAGACAATGCCTCTCAAGATTTTTTTTTTTTATTTAATTATGTTTTGAATTCCTCAATGTAACTTTTTGCAGTCAATTTACAGATTTTACACATACATGTATTTCCATTTAAAAAGAGATACATACAAATTTTCCACAGTAAGTCACTTGACCGAGTATTGTGTTTTGCTGCTTCCATAACCCTTTCCTCACACCCCCAGCCCAGCCAAAAAATGAACATTTTCTCTGGGACTTGTCATGTACATAGTGCAAATACATAATGGAGGTTTATTGCAGTTGTTTTATAGGAATTTGTGTTTTTAAGTTGGAAGTAACATCAGAGATACAGAACACATGTCAAAAAGTCAGACTCTGCAACATAAAATTGTGGCTGCATATTTGAACATGGGAACTCCTTTTTAACTCTCTCAGTGCGGAAGTTTGGACTGAGTCAACAGCTTTTTCTCAGCGCTCATTGGGTGCACATTGCCCAATGTGCACCGAGAAAAGCTGCTGACCTGGGATATTTTCTCTGGAACTATAGGAATATTGGTACTTGAATGAAAGATCTTTTTAGCGAGGAATACCAATCCAGGATCCTAATGATAATTCAGACTAGTTTGACTTTGGTATATTGACTTTTGTCGTGATTGGCACTGTAAGAGTTAAGTTCTAATGCAGAACCCTCATAACAGTTGTAGGATGGTAACAAAGAGTCCCTCATTTACCATGGAACATTATTCAGGTTTTTCTCCAATATTTTACATAGCAAGGCAATCCATGTGGGAAGAAATGTGTCAAAAATGGTCGGACTCGGTTTCATTCATATCATAACAGTTATAGCTTTACATGCAACACAAGTTCCTGGGAGACAGGCTATATGACCCTCAATATATCTCCTACGCCAAGACCCCGGCTTTTAGAATGGACACCATCAACAGGCCAAAGCTAATGCCCCGAGAACAGACCTCTGATGAATGGCATACAAGCTTCATCGGGACAGACTGCACCAAAATGCCCTTAATACAGCTGATGAACATTCTGCCAGTGTACAAGTTCATTGGCTGTATGCCCTTTTGCCATGATAAAGGCTTCGCCTGTCTCTGTTTTCAGGGATTGACATTGGTGGCTCGGTGGAGTTGTGGCACTTAACTGGGCCAGACTCACAAATACAAATGCCTCCAAGCTATAATCATAGCTCTCCAGAACTCTAAAATATATTGTAACAAATCCAAGAAATTTAAAAAGAATATATAGCACACAACAATGCATATACATGTGCATGACATATGCATGTACGGCATGGATATTATTTAGATAAATTCCAAATTTTGAGTTAACCTACTCAAACTGTTTCAATGCTACGAACAGCACTCACAATTAACTCTGTGTAAACTAGGAAACAATACAATGTAATATGAAATATTAAGCTGTATTTTATTCCATGTTGCAACTTACTAAAATGCAGTAATTTCCAATAGGCCTACTTCTGTTTCAATTTAATTGTGACAATTTTCCTCAATATAGCTCCATCTCCCATAAAGTTAGTAAAAAGAGAGACGAGATGAGATCACATTAAGAATTTACAGTGTTCAATCATAATAAAACTCACAAAGGCTAAGTGAACGGCCCCTCCTCAGCTCACCTGCATACTGGAACCCAAAATAAGCGTCGTCCTGGTCTGTGCAAACCCAGAACTGTTTGTCTGCAAAATCAAGCCATTGGCCGAGCAGATTTTTTAGGGTTTCCAGAATGAAAACAAAAGCACAGGAATCATTGACAGACTGGATACGTCCAGCTTGGGTATACATGTACATTGGTCCATGCATTGAGTGACAACCATTGGGCAGGTCCAAAGAACTGGTCACATAAAGCAGGTGGTCTCAAATGAAGGTGCAAAATGAGACAGAAAAGAGACAGAGAGACGGTTGATTATAGACCATATAACCTCAGCTGACTGACAAGTTAACTGAGGTGAAAATGCTCTTCTTCCCAGAAAACTGTGCATGTATGAAAAAAAAATTCTACGACTTACTCAAAAAAATCGGTTGCCAGTTTTGTATATCTGCAATACCTACTTGTCAGATGTACACCTTCCATCTCAGGAACCAGCATATCCAACACGTTCTTATGTTGTGCATGCGTACAAACCCACAAAACAAACTATTTTTACATGCGTGTAAATAAAACAGTAAATCTTTCCAACTTTTTTTTCTCACATTTTTGCTTTTATTACATTTATCTACCCCCCTCCCCCCCCCAAAAAAAAGAAAAGAAACACAACCCAAACTTGGTCTGCACATTGTTAATAAACACAGCATCAAAGATATTTGAGAAAATAGCCATGAAAAAAACTGACAAAAAATGTTTAGAGACCAGTTTATGAATGCTGCAAATGTAAACATTTAGTCTTGTGAAAATCCCTCCCCAGCTCACACGAGTCTGAAGTTGATCTGTTTGTACACGAAGCATTCACGGGGAGTCCTTGAGGACCAAACAAGCATGTTTGACCTGTACAAATTGTAGATATCCTTATCCTTTCTTAAAGTTGTGAATCAACAAATTGACATTTCTGTACAGCTAGGGGGTCAGAACTAGGCAATTGTGCTCTCATAATACCTGCACCCTATAACTGCGGGTATACCACTGCGCCTCTCATGAGGAGTGAAGATACGATTAATTACAGCTATACAAATGACACTCACCACATTTTTTAAATACCATCTTTACCTACAATTGATACTGTGCACAACTTTTCTCATGCTGTGACATCCCTTTAGAACTCATGGCAAGAACTGTGTACATATAAAAAGATATATACGATTTAAGGATCCAGAACTGGTTCACTACGACCTGTACAAATTATTTCATCAATCAATAGATTTACACAAAAAGTGGTACAAATCATACATGTTCAGAAATCTTAAAAAAAATTTTAAAAAAATAAAAAAAAAAACTTGTTTTCTGACACAGTCATGTGTCCTTTGTGCCATGTTTATACAGCAATCATGTATGGAAATGCATCCTCACATTTTTCAAAGAAATATGGATGCATTAACTCACTCCATACTGTGGCGACTTGCCAGGCAGTGCCAGAACCACTGACTTAAGACTATAGGCATGTTGGTACTTGAAAGAAAGATCTTTTCATGCAATTGTCAAATTAAATCTTGGAAAATATATATAAATATCAGAGACTGGTATGGAATGAGTTAAGCATAGTGATAATGTACAAATCACTGGGGTTTTTTTAGGAAAGGGCTTTGTATTACCCAATGTCTATTACCTACAATTGATACTCTGTCCCCACCCCAAAAATAAAGTTTACTACTACTACTACTACTACTACTACTACTACTACTACTACTACTACTACTACTACTACTACTACTACTACTACTACTACTACTACTACTACTACTACTACTACCACCACCACCACCACCGCCGCCACCACCACCACCACCACCACCACCACTACTACTACTACCACTAGTGTTTTATACAGAAATTACATGTTGACTCTCAATAATGAAGAAATATTTTCATACTAAATGTATTGAATGACTGAGCAATAACATAAATATTAATTTTTAATATTGTTAGTTTGGATTCAATGTGCCAATCCCATGTGACCAGAAAATTCTAGCTTCACCGTTGGACATTCCAGGTTATATACATATTATATTACAGTCAGAAATCTTATCCTTGTCCAATGATGCACCTCTACGTGACTCCCTGAATCTTTTATCCAGTGGGAATACTGTAGACCAATACTGGTGGAAAAATTACAATTTGAATTTGCCCTTTGCTGAATACATAAACTTTAGGGCGTTATTGAGCAGGATTATATCAAAGATTCAGTTCGCCCCTTTTCATTACAATTTCATGAAGCAATACACTAGCTACAATCTTCATGCAACATTCATTCAAATTTGAAAAACAAAATCACATTATCTATAATTCAGGCAACGTATAGTCATGCACAGCACATGTACGTGTGCTATGAGATCAAGTGAGTCTCATACAAATCTATACAATTTCTATTCAATTAATCTATTGGTTGCTAGGATTAACTTAAATCTGGACAGTAATTTGCCAGCAGGAATCGATACCAAGCATCTCAGTCAGAATGGTTAAAGTGTCAATGACTGACATGATATGTCAATAGATCTGCTAATACAACCTTGTTCCCCAGCAATTTTCTGGCCCACTGGTCCCAGATAGTTCCAATGTAAATCTGTATATTCATGAACAATACATCTTTATCAGTGACCAACTAACCTTGCAGTGCAACTTGCCCACACAACATGTGCTCAACTACTTCCATATCATGGAAATAGGATTTATTCACTTGGTTATATTTCCATAATGTAATATATATTTATGGCAGCATAAGTCTTCCCTTTCAACAAAATACTTCAATTCCTCCATCTGGGAGTCCTCTTTAGCTGTGATGTTTAAAAACCTAGAAGTAAACATGTTACGGCTGAGTGGAACTCTGTGTTCCATGCAAAATTATTTCACACCTCTCTCACCCCTCACATGAAATGGGTTACCAACCCCACAAATAAAAACCATCTACACACTGCAAAAACATAAAATGTCCAGTTACACACTTCTAATATAACCCTTTGTCCCCAAGGGTTATTAAACGCAAGTGTCAAACTAGAAAAGTCACCGCCCACCACTGGATACCCCCAGCTCTGCACACATATGGGTCCTGTGACCTTGGAAATAAGGTCAAGGTCACAAAAATGTTATCAGGTCAAGAGACAGTGTCAAAGTATAACTGTGGTAAATTTGAGTTTGATGTAGCCTGTGAATCATGAGATATTGTGCTCAAAAGGATCCGCATGCTATACACAGACAGTCGACAGTTGGGCAGCGCATGGGATACTCATACAAGCTGAAAACAGTATAGCCTAAAAACTTGTTATAAGGGGGGGAGGGGGTGTTAGTAAGTCATCAGTTGATCATTTACATGTTAACAGCCATAAGATATCCAGCTCCGGTACTCTGGTACCAAACAAATACCAGTCCCAGAGAGAAAGCTGTAACCTTAGACAAAGGAAAATGTATGTATTTACTGTGCACAGGTGCCCAGGTGGACTTTGTAGGACACCTATATCATGTAGCCTGGTGCACCCCTCTTCACTGGTGCATCACTCTTGACTGATGTATCACTTGCCTGGTACATGACACTTGCTTGGTACATCACTTTTGCATGGTACATCACTTGCTTGATGCATCATTCTTCCCTGACACATTCTTGCCTGATGCATCACTTTCACCAGTACATTGCTCTCGTCCAATGCATCACTTAATCAATGCATCACTCTTAACCGATGCATCACCCTTGTCTAGTGCTACATTGCCTGGCTGGCTGCCTTTCAGACCTTTTATTTTTCTTGAGTGATGGCAAGGCCAGATTCAATTATAATGTAATTTAACCCTTTCCCCCTTGAATTAAGTCTGAGTCAACAGCTTTCCTTGGCATGGGTTGGGCACTTAGTGCCCAAAACATCTGGGGTGACCATCTTGGCAGTCCATGTTCACCCTGTTCACACCCTTTCTACTTTATGTGAGTGGCCAGCATAATACATCTGTTAAATCTCCTGCCTCAGTACAACAATGGTCTTCCTGATGTTTCAGTTTGACTACAGTGTATACCATCCTGTTTGTATCAATGTTATCCATAGCAGTATTTCTTTAAAAAAAATAGCATTCAGAGAATGGATTACCCTTGGCGCCCACAATTTTTTTTTCCTAAATTCTGCATTTTTTTTGAGACTTCACAATAGAACACCTTACCTACAATTTCCATATTGTTGTCTATGAAATAAAAGAGCAGTTTTGGATGTGTTCTTGGGGTCAAGTTCTGGTGACAGACACCACTGTACTGTGCATCACTCAGGCGGCCATCAAATAAACGATCCAAAAGTTTCATAAAAAGTTTAAAACTAATACGAGGAAGCTGGTTTTCGATAGGAATATGGTCCACTATAATGTGCATACCTGACAAAACTTTGGTGAAGCTGCGTTGGATCCTTAAAGAGATATTATAGTAATGTTTTCCTCTTGTGCACCATTCAGTTAGCCTTGAAGATGAATGCTTTAAAGTTTCATAAAAAGTTTATTTATAATACATAGAGGAAGCTGGTTTTTAATAGGAACCTGGTCCATCATAAGATGCATCTCTGATAAAAAAAATTGGTACAGCTGTGATCAATACTTTTTTTAGATATCATGGTAACGTCATCAAGGTTGACACCACTCAGACAGTGTTCAAATAAATACAATTCAAGTTTCATAAAAAGTTTAACAAGTGAAAAAAATTGGTACAGCTGTGATCAATATCTTTTTTAGATATCATTGTAACGTCATCAAGGTTGACACCACTCAGACAGTGTTCAAATAAATACAATTCAAGTTTCATAAAAAGTTTAACAAGTGTACAGTGATCCAAAGGATCTATGTCCCCTGCCACAATATACTGAAGAAAGCTATACAATGTATACAACATGTATGGATGCACAAAAATGATATGTTCTTGAAAATAGGTCAAGGTCAAAAGCAATGCATGGCACACATGCCCTTGATATGATCAATGCATCTCTGGTATAAATTTCATTATTCTACCTCTAAGGGTTCCAGAGTAATGCTGCCAGACACACCAAAATGGATATGTTCTTGGGCCCTGTTTACAAGGTCAAAAACAACATACACCACACATGCCTGTGGTATGATGCATCTCTGGTATAAATTTCATTATTCTATCCCTTAGGGTTCTAGAGATATGCTCCCAGACGGACAGACGGAAGCAGCCCCTATCCCTACTAATTCTATGTCCCCCCTATGCCACCCTGGGTGGCAGGGGACAAAAATAATCAGAGGAAGCTGGTTTTACATAAGAACCTGGTCCGTCATAAGATACATCTCTGATAAAAATTTAGTAAATTTGTGGTCAATATTTTTGGAGATATTGCGGTAACATCCTCAGGATTCACGCCACTCAGACGGCCTTCAAATAAATAAATTAAAAGTTTCATAAAAAGGTAAAATATAATCAGAGGAAGCTGGTTATAAATAGGAACCTGGTCCATCATAAGATACATCTCTGACAAAAATTTGGTGAAGCTGTGGTCAATATTTTTTGAGATATTGCGGTAACGTCGTCAGGGTTAGCACCACTCAGACGGCCTTAAAAGTTTCATAAAAAGTTTAAAAATGATGAGAGGACACTGGTTTTCAATCGGAACCTGGTCCATCTTAAAATTAAGGTCCTTCTGTGACAAAAATTTGGAATTGCTACAATGAATATTTTTGAGATATTGTGGTCACATCAACAAGACAGGCGGACGGACGGATGACACAGGGGCCAACAATACCCATGATACCTTCAAACACTTTATGTGCCCAGGGTAAAAAGAGTATGGGCAAATTGTTCTCTGGAAGCATTGTTTCTTGGTGGGTCGGTATCAAGGTTGCTCATTCTTGGTGGATATTTTGTTTTGTAACATTTAAATGCAGTCAGTAGTGACTGGGATAGAAAGGGCAGAAGCCCCCTGGTGACGGTTAAGCATTCAACGTTGTATGAAGTGAAATGCCAAATCTACCCAAGTCTATGTAACACATCAAAATGCAACAGCAGAGTACGTGGTGGATCTTTTTGGGCTGGACCCACGATACAAATCTGCTTATAGGGATCACCTTAAGATATGCTTTTTGTGACAAAAGAGGTGGTCCCAAAAGGGCAGGTTTAAAGGGATTGTCTTACAACATGCTTTTCATGACAAAATGGATGTTGTCAAAAGACAGGGTCACAGCTCTCAAGTTGGGAGACCAATAAACAGTAAGATTTGGTGAGCAATGTGGGGCAATGACTTGCGAGCTCCTAGAGCATACCCCCTCCCCTCTTCTTTGAAAATTTTTCAAAACTGTGAAGTTAAATGGTGTAATATGATGCATTTTGAAGTCTGTCAGTCCCAAAATGGACAGATAGGACCACTTATTGGCTTGGTGTGTCAGAATTGATAAGTCTGCATATTTATAGGGACTGTCTCAAGATTTGCTTTCAGTGGCACAAGGGGTAATCTCGACACAGATGTTTTATTACATGTATAATGGAAGTCATCACAAGAGGTTACATATGAAAGATGGGTTTCACAGACAGGTTTTACATGGCAGAATTTCAGAAAGGTGGTTTATTTATTTATTTTTTATTTTTTCACATATGTGTTACAAAATGGACATGTGATCTGAAAAGATACGTTTTATATAAATGTCACAGCAGGGAAGGTCTCAAAAGGCAAGTTTCACTACATGCACTTAGATATCTGCTTGACTGTACATGATAGGACAAGGTTTCTATCAGAGTGAAATTTTAGGGTACCTAAATATTCATATTCCAATGTAAAAAGTCTGAAAATAAAGACGTACTTTATGGAGGTATTTTTGGGTAAAGTATATGCCAAAATTCTACTTTTTTGCTAAAATTTCAGGGTAAGCAAAAGTACCTTTGAGATTTTTTAGGGTGTGCTATTTTACCCTTTTCACCCTCTGGCGGAAACCCTGTAAGACACTCTGTGGCCCTTCTGACATTGCAAGCATATGGAAGCCATAAATACTCTGCAGAGTGGTGTCATATTGATATGAAGGCTCAAGACAGAGACAGCCATGGAAACCCATCTATCTTCATTAGCTTATTACCCCTGTCTGCATGTGTAAACAAGAAGTATTTACCATCCACAGCTATGTGTCTTTGAAAAAAAAAGTATCAGTCACAGGCAAGTACTCATATTTTTCAGATATATCACTTGGGAAGTTAACTTACTTAAACCCCAATATATCATAATGTATTAGTATTTCATAGCTATAGTCATGAATCAAAAGAATTGATTGACTTTTGATAAAGAGAAGATAAATTTTGAATCTTCTTTGTGGCCACTGTTCCAGCCCAGTACCCTGTAAAAAAGTTGTGTAAGACAAGTTGCAAAATTCAACTGAAGAGAGAGAGAGAGAGAGAGAGAGAGAGAGAGAGAGAGAGAGAGAGAGAGAGAGAGAGAGAGAGAGAGAGAGAGAGAGAGAGAGAGAGAGAGAGAGAGAGAGAGAGAGAGAGAGAGAGAGAGAGAGAGAGAGAGAGAGAGAGAGAGAGTCTACCAAAATGGAAATGGACCAGTTGAGACATCATAAGTCACTTAAATTAGGTTAAAAAAAAACACTTTGGCACAAACTGTAATAATAAGGCAATGTCAATGCTCCATGAGCCCTCTTGTTTCTGAAGGGTGGATGGGCCAGCGTAAAGGGGGTTCTCAGTATGCTGGTATGTGTAATAATTTTGCCCCAGTGCAAGGTGTGGAAAATAGGAAAAGTTAGAAAAATGGCTAGTATCAAGTGCAAAAAATAACGGGGCTCGCCACCAGGTGGGTAATCAGGTATTCCTAAAAATACATGGGAATGGCCAGTGCATATAATTTCTTATTAGCCCAGGAAGTAGGCATCACCTCAGCTAATGATACCCTGCCAGGCCTTGGTGACATAGAAAGGTGAAATACACCTAATTATCACATGACCACTGCACAATGAAATCAAACATGAAGAGCTGCCCACAAACCAAAAGTGTCCACTTTTTCTACATGACATTTCTTTGAAATTAATGGAGTCATTTCTCTGGAAAGTTCATACTGACTGACACAACATCACGCCATATTTCTACAAACAAATTTAAAATCTCCCATAATATATGACTTTTGATCACACAGCAATTTAGACGGCATGGGATGGCATGGGTGTATGAAAAAATAAGATGAGTACTGTAAAAATTTGCTCTCCACATCTATGATGCTTGAATTTTGTCCAGCAGTATTCTATAACCCAGCTATGATTTCATAAGGTGTGGGAATTTATGCAGTCACGCTATTTGACCCCAGAAATACAATACAGTGGGCCCTGTTTTCACACCCCCCCTCCCTGGGGCAGGCCCAAAAGTAGCCTTTCAAGCCAGGTGGCCTGTCATTAGAGGTATAATAACATGGAAAAGATAGCAGCAGGGACCTGTCACAAGTGGCCTGTCAAGCCAGGTAGTCTGTCAATGGAGTCACATCTTAACCCTTTCCCCCTTGAATTAAGACTGAGTCAACAGCTTTCCTTCGCATGGGTTGGGCACTAAGTGCCCAACCCATGCCAAGGAAAGCTGTTGACCTGGGGCATGTGATCTTGATAAGTCTCATGTACATTTCTTAGTCAAATTGTTTTTCATAACTGTTGAAATTAGTTGAAAACACTGAAGCAGATGACATTTGACCACCAGTCGGTTTTGGCCAGTTTGAGGGGGAAAGGGTTATGACCAGGACCGCTGTACAGCAAAAACTCTGCATTTTCTATGTAACCACATGAACACGATAATTAATGCAGTCTGTTATTGACTGGTCCAGAGATTCTATACATAATGCAGCTGGCATTGACAAATTATTTCTCGTTAATATGCAGGCCAGACACAATTCAGGTCAATTTTTCAAATCTTCCTTCAAGTGAAAAAAACTTGCCAGGTTTAAAAATTGCCAAGCACTTTGTGCCACATCTGATCGAACACAAACTTACCGGGACACTCTCAATGCTCAACATGCACAAAAGTTGGGCAGTCATCCCTTTTGTGAAGCTAGCTTTTGGAACAAATAATCTCAGTCTTCCTCTTGCAAATCTCCATCTTTCTCCAAGATGATAACCCTTAACAATTCAGTCCACTGCCTGTATGGGATGGACAGCAAGGTATGAAATCCAGTCTTAATTCAAGGGGAAAAGCTTAAGCATGTGGGGTGTGCATGGCAAGGTGGACTTGTATTAACCATTTTAGGCCAGGCAACAGGTGCTGAAGATTGCTGGTTCAAGAACCAGTCATTCCGTGATCAAAACATATTCTCCAGCATAGCAGCTAGATGACATCTCCAGCTACATGTACAAACTGTCACTGACCAATGTTGAGGCACAGCCAGAAAACTGTCATTGTGACACAAAGTGAGGAAATCAAATTTGATTTGATTTTTCATAATCGATGATAAAAGAGTGTGGCGTAGTCCTGAAAGAGCAAACTTCTCCGGCATTTAGTTGCATTGATATTAAGTGACCTGTAGGACTTACCCAGTACCCAGAACATTGCAGATCATCCCTCAAGAGCATTTGAGCACGTTATTTAGCAGAATTGGTCCCCAGAGTTGGATAATATCATACAACTGCCTGAAGTAGTTTCAAAGACCTATGTCGTCAATACCTCTGCCTTATACTTGATTGACACCAGCCAGACTGGCTCCACCACTCCTAAATTTGGAAGATGAAGTAATCTCTAGGGATAATCAAGGTGTCCAAATTTTGCCAATTTTATGTGTTTAACTCTTTGACATTCAAAGACTGTGTTTGGATTCCATACTGCAATGGTAAAAGGTCTTGATCACCTGTTTTTGCCTCACAAATTAAAAGCTGCAGTGTGTATCCCCCCCCCCCCCTACAAAATACAAAACAGTTGACTTATAGTTTAAGTTAGACACATTGGCACTTGATTGGAAGCTCTTTCTATGAGGAAGCTGCATATTTTGATTGGAAGCTTTTTCTATGAGGAAGCTCAATATGCAATATGCACCACACATAATGTTGTCAAACACGGAAAACGTTACCCTGAGCAGCCAGGGTTAAACATAAGGCTCCAAATTGCACATTGAACATATTTTAGGACCTCGAATTCAAGTTTTAGAAAGGTATGGTTTCGAGTATATTTGGGCACCATACATGGCAAAATTCACATGTACAAAGTTGCATATGCACTAAAGATCGAACCTCATGAAAGACTGTATATGTCTCCTTGAACCAGCCCATTCATGACACAAGATTTTTTGTTTTTTTGATACAGTTATCTTCATTTTAAGATCACCTCTAACATAAGACCACTTTCTGCTGGCACTCACTGTGGTCTTATAAAGCACACATACTCTTATACATCCCTTAGGTTGATAACCCCCCCACCACCACCACCCACTTTTTTTCAAAGACCAGGGATTAATCTACCATAGTTTCACGGGCCTTTTAATTTTTCCCAATTTGAAGAAAAGGTCCCAAATTGGTTTGCAATCCTCTGAAATTATCTAAAATCATGCCGGATTCCAAAAAACATACAAAATTTCTTCCCAATTTTTATCCCCAAATCCTAGATTAACCCCTGAAGACTTTTGCATTTCAACTGTCAATCATTTAGATTTCCTACTGATTTTTCATGATATAATTACTGGTTACTTTAGGCCATTTATGCTGAGTACAGTGCCATCTGGTGACTAACAACAGAGTTAGAAAGAAACAGTGAAGAAATGAATCAAGACAGGATGATCAATGAGGGACAAAAAGAAAGGTGTCAAATGCATGGCAGATTTCATTTCAAGCTATGTTTCTTGTCAGAGTGAACAAAATTATCATAAATACTGCAAGCCTGTCATGAAAATTATACCGATAAACAAGTAACATGATCTTAAAATGTCCTTCTGGCATGAGGTTATTGCATTTTTGATAAAATGTGATTTTTTTTTTTTTTCATCTACAAAAAGTGACACCTGTGGACGATTTTCTAACTAAGTATAGAAACAGGGAGGTGCTATGGAGTGCAAAGTGCATGAAGCCCGAGGAACAACACATGTAGACGTCCAAGGTTTATTAATCTTTTCTCGAGGCATTTTTGTCTGTGTGTGGGGAGCAAAGCAGCTTGAAACATGGCAAGGTAGCAAAAAGTCAGGTCTGACGGGAAAATATTAGGACCAAGCTGGGAAATTTAATTAGGAACAATGTACATGTTTGCACATCTTTGTATGGCGCATGCTGATAACCCACCAACGGATCCAATCTGTTGTAACAATTCAGGGCAAGGCCACTGGAAACTGCTCCCATCCGTCACATTCGCCTTTACTTGTGTACAATCGTATTTCTGCTCCACCAGTCTAAGTTGTGTGTGAAAGTGATCCCAGATCGGATGCATGTAAGAGCAAGGAAATTTTATTTACGTCCCCCAAAACTTGTGTCATTAAGTAAATATGCCAGATGTTCCAGTGTTGTCAGAGGATGTGTCATATTGCATGTGCTTGTATTGTGTAATATACTTTGTCTCAGTTGCCTGTGAGGCTCACCTTCCCTGCTCTATCCTTGATAACGTGCATACAACTATAAGCCACTTGTCTGTGAGACTCTCCTTCCTTGCTCAGCACATGTGTAAACATTGTCACACTTTTACCAGAAAACTGTATAGAACCCAGCTTTCTTGATTTTTTTGCTAATGCTGTTTGTTGCCAAGAAGCCTCTGAAATTTACCTCCTCTACATCCACTAGGAGAGCCAAAATGCTGAGGAAATTTGAACAGAAATCCTTTTCTCGGCACCCCTCGGCAATTTTGCCCACAAACACTGAGATCTGCTGCAGTGCTACTCTCCCCTCGGCGTTTCTCGGCATTTTTGCTGAGAAACAGCGAGGTGCCTTTCTCCCTTATTCTTACCTTGGCGTTTCTCGGCAAAAATGCCGAAAAATGCCGAGGTGCCTTTCACCATGCTCCTTAACTCAGCATTTCTCAGCATTTACGCCGAGAAATGTCGAGGTAATGTCTAGAGTGAAAAGCATCTCGGTGTTCCTTGTTATTTTTGCTGAGGAACACATTATTAATATCTAAATGAGGCAAACCCCTAAATAGTACGTTGTTACCTGAGAGGTCACTGACTTTTGGTAACACGCTTCTAAAAAATACAGCCTGTTTGGCAGTGACAAATTTACAATACACGTACATTCACAGTGGACCCTGATCGTAAGACCTACGTGTATGGCGAGAAATGTTTTTGTTTACAGTTTCATGCACCTTTGTGGTACTTTTGTCCGATATACCTTTATTTTAAGACCACCTGCAGCATAAAACCACATTTTACTGCCAGTAAGGATGGTCTTAATTGACAGGTACCACTGTTTTTATACTTTAGCAGGAACTTTTTTTATACAGGTAACAACATACTATTTAGGGCTTTGCCTCGTTTAAATATTAAAAAAAAAAAAAAAAAGTATAGACCCATATCTTTTACATGGATTGTGAAGCAGGCCAAGCCTATATTAATCACTCTCCATGGCCCAGATCGTGGCGTATACTTCCCACTTACATGTTTGGTGGAGGAAACCGAAGGACTCGGAGAAAACCACCGTGCACAGTCAGAGTGGTAGGAACTCTTTCCACATGCTTCCCCGGCCGTGAATCGAACCCGGGCCGCAGAGGTGAAAGGCGAGCGTGTTGCAGCTCGGCCAACCGTGCACCCCTATATTTAAATATTAATACTGGGGAGTATGAAATGAATCTGAATGAAGGGTTTCCATCTCTCATATTCTTTGACTTGGTTAAAACGTCATTTACCAGCAGGTATCAGTGATTCTCATAAATAGTAAAGTACAGTCATTTATGTTGTACAATGAATAAATGGTGTCTGTCTTGTTTGGCATTGCCCGAAAAGATGCCTACTAATACTTTTCATGTACATCTTCTTCCTAGAATGTTGGAAATTAAATGCCAAGGAATTCACGTATCCTATCCATATTCAGGCAGTTCTCAGCAAAATTGCGAAGGAACACCGAGATGCTTTTCACTCTAGCCATCACCTCGGCATTTCTCAGCGAAAGTGCCGAGAAACGCCGAGAAATGCCGAGCTAAGGAGTAGGGTGAAAGGTACCCTGGCATTTCTTAGCATTTTTGCTGAGAAACACCTAGGTAAGAATAAGGGAGAAAGGTACCTCACTGTTTCTTGGCAATTTTGCCAAGAAATGCCGAGGGAGAGTAGCATTGCAGTAGACCTCGGTGTTACTTGGCAAAATTGCCGAGAGATGCGGAGAAAAGGAATTTTGTACAAATTTCACTCGGCTTTTCTCGGCAAAAAGCGCCAAGGGTGGCCCTTTCTCAGCGTTTTGGCTCTCCTAGTGCCCCCATTCCCATCTGTGCTGATTGTATATTACAAGTAGCCCCAGGAGCCGATGAAATTCACATGCATCCCTTTATTTCTGCTGATACATAGTACCTGCTGTATGTGACCATCTCTGATACCTGGCAAAAGCCTTC
The DNA here is from genome assembly GCA_964020975.1 of Hermodice carunculata. Lineage (NCBI taxonomy): Eukaryota > Metazoa > Annelida > Polychaeta > Eunicida > Amphinomidae > Hermodice > Hermodice carunculata. The sequence continues at coordinate 61,161,145 of OZ026626.1, read as the reverse complement.
ACCTATAGCAGCTGGTTTTTCACCACAGGTAAGTTAACAAAGGAGTAGAAGCCCAATGTCTTGAAATGGCGCTTAAATACTAATGCAGTCACTCACGAGAGGTGGTCTTTAGAGCAGGTTCCACTGTATTGTAATTGTACCATGTCTGAATATCCCTCAAGACACTGCTTCCCTGCTCTCTCTTGATCTGCTAATATTGTTTTATACCTGGTTCAAGGAGCCTGTTGTCAATAATGCATGTTATATCTAGTACTAATAGCCTGCGAGAAATGTTGTCCCTGCCCGATCTCTACTCATGTCTGTACCACACTTTGTCCCATTAGCCTGTGACACACACCTTCTCAGCTCTACCTCTGCCACATATAATATTCTGTGGTGTAATATGACCCAGTTGCCTGCAAAACATTCCATTCCATAATGAATATATACACAATGTGTATATATATATATATGCACACACTTTGTATGAAGTACTACAATAATCTGCCATATACGTTCATAAGTTCCCTATAGGTATAGGTAAATAATTTATATGCAGTCATCAGACACCCTGTCGTAGATCCATTTAACTTTTAGAGAAACAGCAAGCAAAGTCTACCATGCTAACCATGTAAGTGAAACAAAAAAATAACTATGTTTCCTATTCCATGTGAGTTGTCCCCCTCTTTTTTAAAAAACTTTTTTCTTGTGCAATTCAACTTCCTTTCTTACTTTAACTCTTTCAGTGCCAATCACGCCTTAAGTCAATCATTTTTTTATCTTTAACCCTTCCCTCTCCATAAAAAATTGCGATTGAAAGGGTCTTTTTTTTTTTTTCTTAAAGCAGGTAGGTCACGTAACAAGAACCAGAGGTATCCTTTTGTGTGGCCTATTTCTTAGAAACAGAACAAGGAAAAAGAGCCTTGCAATTTAGCTGGGTGCACAGCTAGGTCAAAGTGGAGCAAATTTGAGGTCTATCCACGATTTACCGGATCAATACAGTGTTGTAAGAAATAGCGCAAACTGATGACGGATTGTGGCAAACCCAGACACATTTAATGACAAAGTGGTGCGGACAAGATTGTCAGCCATGGCCTGAGTGAGCAGCGTCCCAGGGGGCCACTTGTAGCCCTAAGTATTGCTCCGGGTGGCGCATCAATAACATTACAGGCCCATAACCATGCATGCCACTACCAGTGCAAGTACACTAATATATAGATTTTGTATCAAGTGAAATGGTGCCATAAAGACCTTTCTGTGGATATCACTCATTCTTAGTTAAAGCTCTAGTAAGTACACCCTTTCCTGGGTCAGGTTTTGGGGACTATTTTGCTCATATATACATGACATACCAGACAGAGAAAGCAACTTGATGATTCAGACAGTTCACACCCTCAATTACACCTCTCTGCTGGTTTTATCTGACAACCAGCCCATCAAACTCATGTGGAGGTGGGGTTTTCAACAATACAAAGGGAAAGGATGGATTGTACAAGATATATGAAGCCCATATGCAACATTAGAGAGATTTAAATTGTATATTTACACCACTACAGTTATTTGTTAATAGATAAAACTGGCCTTGAACTTCTCTCTCTCTCTCTCTCTCTCTCTCTCTCTCTCTCTCTCTCTCTCTCTCTCTCTCTCTCTCTCTCTCTCTCTCTCTCTCTCTCTCTCTCTCTCTCTCTCTCTCTCTCTCTCTCTCTCTCTCTCTCTCTCTCTCTCTCTCTCTGTGTGTGTCTGTGTCACACACACACACACACACCCTGCATATGAAGTCAGCTGGGAAAATTTGGTAACATTTTGATACTAAACATGGAGAACTGAATTAAATACATTTCTGGGTCAGAATATAATACTCATATTATGGTATCTGGTCACTTCTGGTTGGCACAACCTGGTGCTTGAAGCACCTTACTTGCAAGATTCACCTTTAGTGGAAGGCTGTGTCTATCTCTACCTTCATCAACTTGATCATTCACAAGGCCCAAATAGTCAAGCCTGGACACACAATTATCTTAGAAAGCTAGGATCTCTGGTTCCAATACTAACTGACTGCATTTAAATTGCCTGGCACCTATTGATAACTGATCTACATCAGAATAAATTGTTTCCACATCCTCCGAATCCTAAGCTAATCTACTGATTGCCTTAAAAGGTCTACTTGTGTTCATGGTTTTTTCTTGCACTGGCTTTACTTCCACAGTTTTCGGGTATAAATTTAATGGTCTCCTTTCACGGCTTGTCAGCTGTTCCCTCACCTTTTCCTGGATTGTGTTAATTCCTTGTTGGAAGTGTGGCTTCATTGTTTGGGTTGAAAGGCAGAGCACCATATGTCTGGTACAGGCAAGTGGTGCCACTAGAAATTAACAGGAAATGTTTGTACCCCCCCCCCCCCTTTCCTAAAAAAAAAAAAATAATATAAAGCAAAACACAAACTAACACTATCAAGACCACAGGGGAGTCCAAAGTGATCTATAAAGAGAGGTGGTCTATACCATTTCACAAATGCCAATCCTCAAAAGTGCCACACCCACTTTGATCTGATCATTCAAAAGTGCCATGCCCACTTTCATGCCCCCACTCTAAAGGCAGCCATGCCCACTTTTATGTCCCCACTCTAAAGGCAACCATGCCCACTTTTATCTGATCATTGAAAAGTGCCACACCCACTTTAACTTACTCCATAATGATGCAGTGAAAGCCTTGGTCATACAGTGGTCCCTGTCTTGCGAGACCATCCCAAGGGAGGGTCAAAATGTGGTCTCTCAAAACAGGTGGTCTCACATCAGAGGTACAATAGCATGGAAAAGATAGCACAATGTTCTCAGAGAGTGGTCTTAAAAAGATATCCGGTCTCTCATTAGAGGGGTCTCTCAAAGCAGGTACCACTGTACTAATTGTATTGCCTGGCAAGTAAGTCCATATACTCCTGCAGGGGCTGGAGCATGGCTACCAGGCAATGCTAAAACCACTTAGAACCACTTCCTGGGACATCATGCTCCACCTGCCTTTTCAGCAGCTGGGGCATGACTTGCCCAGACAGCGAAAAAAAAACACTGATTTGATCCAGAAACAAAGAATGCTGGGACTTTAACAGAAACTATTTCTAAGATGGACTTGAATACTTCTGCTGTTCTCTTGCTTGTTATCTCAGACACAAGAATATTAAAATGCAGACCTATATAAAGGGTGTGCCAAATTCTTTATGGCATAGAAATTCTGTC